>BMAC01000700.1:180084-218380 GCA_014905375.1 Phtheirospermum japonicum
AGCTTTAGTGATCAAGCTTTGTTTTAGCTATCTTTTGTGAAGAATCAATCAGCTTTCAAGCTTTCCTCCTTCAAGCTTTTGTAATCACACACATTTGGTAATATCTTTATATAATCTAGTTTCATTTTCATGTTATACCTTTTTAATATTGTGTTGTATTTTGGATCATAATTTAGTGGCTCTTTTACTTATCAAACTTTCAATTTCATTTTCTAGCTTTCTAGCTTTTGAACTTATGCTTTTAAGTTGATAAGTTGTTTAGATCAATGTTTAAGTTTGTAAAAGTTTTATAAAATCTTCTTTTGCTTTAAAAACCTTTAATTAAATGCTAATTTAATTTTGTTGGCTTATTCAAATAAGTTGACTTTAATTTTCCCTCCATTTTCCTAATTTCAAATAATTAAGTTTTTATAGTTAGTTAGTTTAAATTGATCGTTTTTATTTTAAGCTTAATTTCTTTTAATTGTTTTAATGATTTAAAATCTTAAGTTTCAATTTAAATCTTAGTTATAAAAACCGAACAATGACTACCGCTTTCTTAGGTTAAATTAGTTTAATAAAAACCGACGATAAGAACAACTGAGAAACCGAAAGCCGATCACATCCATCCTCGAGAGACACGACTCGGGACAACTTACCGCATCTACAATCGACTCCGTACTATTGCGGAGACGATTCTTAGAGCGCTAAGAAATCATCGATCAAATTCGTGAAAATAGATTTGAAGGAGGCCGGCCTTGAGAGAATGTTGCAATTGGAGGAGCTTCATGAGTTTCGGGATATTCAATATGATAATGCTTGTCTTTGTAAAGAAAGAACAAAGAGAATTCATGACGAGAGGTTAGTCCCAAGGAAACTTGAAGTTGGGATGCCCGTTTTACTCTACAATTCCCGCTTAGCACTCCATCCCGGAAAGTTGAAATCTACAAGGACGGGTCCTTACACCATCGAGTTTGTTAATCCAAGTGGGGCGGTACGTTGGTCGACCCTACAACTCAAGATCATTTCCAAGTGAATGGGCTCCGAGTTAAACCCTATCATCATGGTTTCTTCTTGCCACCCGATGAGGAAGTGGTGGCTTTGGTTGATCCTCCCGTCTCATCCATTGCATAATTGCACAAGGGAAACGTCGAGCTAATGACGTAAAACAAGCGCTTCTTGGGAGGCAACCTAAGTCCTTTTCGTTATTTTCTTTATTTTCTTTCATTCTTTTCTTGCTTATTACAAAAAAATCCAAAAACATTTGAAAATTTGAAAAATTAAAAAAATTTGGTGTTTTGGTTCTTCTGAACCCTTGGTTTCGTTTTATGTACATATTTTCTTTTATTTTTGATTTTGTGTGATTTTCTTTTCTAGGTTTTGTTTTCCGAAGTCGACCATTGGATGATCGATAGGAGTGAGTAGCGTTCGTGGAGCCGGAGATACTAACCATGCTCGATTTTTGCTTGGATTGCTTGACTCTTAGGTGGCCCCCACCGAGATCGACTCAAACTCGCTCGGTTAAGGAAGTTTCTATTCACCCTCCTTTTACTTGATTTTCATTAAAATGCAATGAGGGCATTGCATGGTTTAAGTGTGGGGTGGGTAGGTGGTTAGGGTCTGGGGTTTACAAGCATGTTTTGTCATTCTTAACTCGAGCCTTGGCGAAGTGACCCTTACTACTTGGGCTTTTATATGGTTGAGTCGATTTTTGTGTCTTTTGTGTCTCGATTACATGTTTGAACAACTCCACGTGCTTCTAGGTTTGAATAGTTTACTTATCGAGTTTTTGCATGTTTATGGCCTCTTGTGTGAGGGGTTGAATTTGTGTGCTTCGTCCAAAATCCGTATATATATATATATATATATATATATATATATATAATATATATATTATATATATATATATATATATATATATATAATCAACATTTTCTCGTGAAAAGATTGCAAAGCTTTAAAAACTCTTTTGATTTTGCTCCCAAATTTGGTGCAAACTAGTGAGTAGCCTTGTGTGATTTATCGGCTTACTTGCATCTTTATGGAAATTGTATTGAGGAGGTTTGATTTTGCTCGTACATGATTGAATTTGGAAATGACCTCGAGGCACATATATCACCCTTATGCCGGCCATATTCATATATGTAAGCTACTTTAAAAATCCCAAATAAGTCACCTTGAGCTTTTATCCCGTTTCTTGTTAGCCGAGCTCGATTTTAGCTCTTGTATCTTTGCAAATTGTGAGGTGAGAGAGTGCGTTGTTAGTTGACAAGAGATGTGTGGAAAATTTATTGTGAGTTTTGGGTTTTGAGTTGCTTATACACAAAAAAAAAAAGAAGAGAAAAACGAAAACAAAAAGAAAAAAAAAACGAAAACAAAAAGAGAATAATACTCCAACACAAATCACGAAGAGTGATAAAGCGAGCGTTCAAGTATAAATCCTAATTCAAAAAGGGCTAAGTTTAGTGAAAAGAAGCAAATTCAAAAATCTTCTAAGTGTTATGAAGAATAAAGTCGGGAAAGCGTGAAAATGTATGAAAAGGGTTTCGAATGAAAGTTTGGTGAATTGGGAAAGGTGAAGAGATATAAGCTTCGAGTTTTAGAAATTAGGATTTTGTGTGTTATTGATCACGTTTGATCTTGTGTTAGCCACTATATCCAAAAGTTCAATACCTTACCAAAGAGCCAACATTACAACCCTTAATAAAGACCTCTTTCGATTCTTATTTGGTCATGTACTTGAGCAATTTCTAGCGTCCAATTTGTGAAATCTTGACAATGTATTGACTGACTTTAGCGTAAACACGTCCTATATACATTTGAGCGAGTTAAGCGTACACCCTCGAAAGTCTCTTGGAGAGGAAGTCATCGATTTGGCTTGCATTTAAGAAAGAGTAATACGAGCAATGCATGAAGATAGCGAGTCTATGTTGATATTATCATCACATTATAAGGATAAGCACAAAGATTTTTCATTTTTACACAATGTTCATTGCATGTACATTCTCGATTCTTTTCGTTGTTCGATAACGAACAAACCGATAAGTGTGGGGTAGTTGTTGATTGTTAACAAAATGGAAGATAAAATTATGAAAAAGCCTGACTGGGTGTGAATTAATTTCATTTATAACTGGATTGACGAATTTGTATTAGAAGATGTTTCTATAGTTTTCTAATACAGATTCTAGTTAAGAAATTATCTGGCAAAAGTTGTTTTGCAATTTTATTTGTTTAGTTGAAATTTCTACTTCTAATAAGTTTTTTTTTAAAACACCCGAGGGGTGGAATTTTATAAATGTGACGTATTAAGGAACGTCAGAAATTACAAAGATAAGGATACATGGATACTTTCTGAGGGGAAAAGTATTCGAACCCCGTAGTGGATCCTATCATCTAAAATTAAAGAACCAATCCCAGAATTTTTAAGGATTTTCAAACCTAGCAATTAAACAAAAAAAGTTATTTAGTCCTAAACGATGGATAACCAAGTTGATCCATCTTACAAAGACTTTTACACAACTTTGGTAAATTTCCAGAATTGTATATAACTTCCCGTTGATCCCGGCAACCTAAATTTGCAAGAAAGCCAACCGGTTTATTTCATTCACAAAAGATGTGCAAAAAGTTAGTGGAATTGGCCGCACAAATTTTTTTAATCTTCAATAGTGCATGCTGCAAAGCCCAATGCCCCTGATGGGCCGGATTTTGAATAAGAAGAAGTAGATGCTGTGCGTCCATTTTTATCCAGTATGACTGGGCCGGAAAGCTTGATAAGAACTGCAGTCCATAAACAAGTGCTTGGGCTTCAGCTTCAATGCTGTTTTGGGCTAGAAATGAAATAGAAAATGGCTGCAGTACCTCTCCATTTGGGCCCCGAATAATTCCTCCACCTCAAGCCTTTTCTTCTTGGACCGAGCCGTCCGTATTTAATTTGATTGAACCCGTTGTTGGCTTAGCCCACCGAACCAAAATAGAATTGGGCCGCACACTGGGTTCTAAAACCTGCAATTTAAAAACCCCAACCAAATGCCTGACCCCTTTCCAAGTTTTCCCTTCTAACCGATTAGCCAAGAAAAACAAATAATTATATATTTTCCCAAGAATTCTTTCGAAATTAACAATTATGTCCCTGTACTTAGCATCATTACGAGCAGTCCACAAAAACCAGAAAACCAGGCAAGGCACCAGTACACTCACATGTGTTGTGGATGCATGTGAGAAGGAGTTAGTCCAGGAATTTAAGAATAATCTCACATTTTTTGACTGAGGCAATTCCAGTTTAAATAAATTTGCAAAATGACTCCAAAATTTTAAACTAACATCACTCTAAAAAAAATATGTTCATAATTTTCAATTTGAAAAGCTGAAGAGGCTAATGGACTAGGGGTACCTGCAATGTCACCACAACAATTGCACCTTGAAGCCATGTAAAATCCCCTTTGCTGCAACTTTGAATCCACAGAAATCCTCTCTTGTACCAATCTCCACAGAAATACAAAAATAGTGGGAGTAATGTACTTATTCCAAAAAAAATTCAAAATTTTATGTTCGACATAGGGTTCCACCACACAAGACCGGGCAGAGGCTGTAGTGAAAGCACCTGTGGAAGAACCTTTCCAAACCATTCTATCCAAATTACCATTATCAATGGGCACAGAACAAATTAAGTGAGCAGTTTGAATAGGCAGAACATACAAAGTTTCTGAAAATCCCAAGCACCATGATCCCAAAACATATTGACCTTAATACTCCCAAGTTTGTCATGATCACCGTGAATACCAGACACCAAAGGACCCTCACCTACCCAGTGTTCATACCAAAAGCTAATGTTTCCATCACCAAGGATCAAAAAAATCTGTTTTTGTGCTAAATCTCTAATTTTACAAATTCTCTTCCAACCTGGGCTATTGTGCACAGAAATAGAAACAATGCCAGGAAATTTAAACCCACAGAATCTTTCCTTCAGAAAAATAGGCCATAAAGAATTTTTCATTCTAAACCTCCACCATAATTTTAAAGAATAATCCTGGATACAATCAAAAAAATTTTTAAAACCAAGGCCTTCCTCCATGGTTGGTCTACAGGCTTGATCCCAGGAAATCCAATGAGTGGCTTTTCTAGTGCCATAAGAACCCCAGAAAAAACAAGCCATAATTTGATCTAAAATGTGCACAACATTTTTAGGGGGTTTAAGCACATGAAACAGATGAAAAATTTGAGAAGCAAGAAAACTTTTGATGAGAAGCAGCCTACCCCCATGTGACAACATCCTATTAGCCCACCCTAAAACCTTATTCTGAAATTTTTGGATTAGGGGAATGAAAGCTCTTTCTTGATCCTACCCTTGAAAAGAGGGGCACCCAAGTAAGTAATAGGAAGATGAGCAGGGGTGAAACCAGTAATGGCATGAGTTTTGGAAATAATTTGGGGTTTACACTTAGAGCTAATGACAAAAGTTCTTTTGGATTGGTTTATTGCTTGTCCACACACAGAGGCATATATACCAAGAAAGTCCATTAACCATTTGAGACCCTTTACCCTCCCATTAGTAATAATAATAATATCATCAGCATAAAAGAGGTGATTGATAGCAGAGCCCTTCCCACAATAATAATACATGCTAGGATGGTAAAAAAATAGACTGTTTAACCCCCTGGAAAGAAAATCAGCAGCAAGAACAAATAAAGTATGAGAGAGAGGGTCACCTTGCCTAAGACCTCTAGAGGATTTGATAAATGGAGAAGGATCACCATTGACAAGGACAAAAAAATTGTAGTTCTCAACACAATTAGCAATAAAATTCACCCACCTAGAAGGGAATCCCATGATGAACAGAATGTGATATAAAAAAGGTCATTGAACCCTATCATAAGACTTGGCCATATCCAATTTGAGAGCAAGATTAACATTAGTTCTAGGAGTATCAATGGAATGAGACATTTCCTGAGCCATGAGTATATTTTCTCCTATCCATCTATCTTTAACAAAACCACTTTGATTAGGAGCAATGAGAGAGGGTAGGAGTAGAGCAAGCCTGTTGTTTAGGAGTTTGGAAATGATTTTTTTGGTTACATTACAAAGACTTATAGGTCTAAATTCACCCCAGACAGAAGGATTAGGAACTTTGGGTAACAGGATGATGGTGGTGGCAGTAAAGCTGGGTGGCATTTTGTTTCCCTCAAAAAAATCCAGAATAGCCTCAATGACATCATTTTGTATAATATCCCAATAAATTTAAAAAAAATGAAGCAGGGTAACCATCAGGTCCAGCAACACTATCAGTCCTCATATCAAAAACAGCCTTTTTAATATCATCTCTAGAAGGCTGCTCACAAATTTTATGGGCATCAGAATTGGTAGGAAGAACATCCATACCCTCAATCACATCAAAGTTCCCACAAACATGATCATTAGAATACAAGTTTTCAAAGAAAGTTGCACCAATTTTTTAATATCATCAATGTCAGAAATAAGGATTCCTTTATCAATAATGGAATGAATCTTTGCCCTACACCTTTTTTTCTGAACAAAGGAATGAAAAAACCTAGTGTTCCCTTCCCCATCAGTAAGCCACCTCACTGCTGCTTTTTATTTCCAAAATGATTCCTCACATTTCTCAGCAAAAGTGAGATCAGCCACACATTTTTTAAGGTAAATAAGATTTCTCTCAGAACTATCCAAATCCCAATCATGTTGAGCTTGGGAAATAGCTCATTCAGCATTCCTAACAAGACTAAAAACATTACCAAACACATTATGGTTCTACCATTATAAGGTTTTAGAGAGTCTAGTCGATTTTATATGGAGATTGACCATACCAGATTCCCCAGTTTTAGAGAGCCAACTCTTACTTATAAGCCCCAGAAAAGCATCATGGTGAGACCACGTGATCTGGAATCTGAAAGGAGGTTGGCTCTTGATCCTAGGGCTGAATTTAATAAGAAGGGGGGCATGATCAGACCAAACTCTAGGTAAATGATGAACGAAAGTTATAGGAAATAAAGAAGCCCATTCAGAAGAATAAAAAATCTTATCAAGCCTTTCTTTAAGCTGTTGTCTAGTCCATGTGAAAGGATCCCCAATATATCCCCCATCTATAAGATCAGAAACAGAAATCATTTCAGAAAAGTCGAACATATGATCCATTCTATTTGAAACTCCCCCTGAATATCCTCAATATGGAGTGGTGAATTAACCCCCCTGATCCTTTAGATCTTGTTTGGCAGGCTTTGGAATAAGAGGAGGAGAGATCAACTTGGAGCCTTCAGCAACCTGAACATCTAGTGTACCAATCATCACAATATGGGAACCTTCTTCAGGTAAAGGGGTCCCATTATCAATGCTAGGAGCAGGCTCTTCAGCAATAGGAACAAAAACCTGAGAATTGTTGACTTTAGAATTGACTTTAGAAATGACAATCTCAGGTGGAATTTGATGCTCAGAAAAGTTCTCTGGAGAGATTTCAGATTTATAACCAGCATCAATTGCAACTTGAATAGTCTATGGCTGCTCAATTTCAAGTTTGTCTGAGATGTTGACCACAGGGTTGACTGCGGGAACTGTTTTGTTGGTCGAAGGATTAACTGCAGAATCAGTGTTTAAATTTATCTGATCAGATCCTGAAGCTGTTTTAGACATAGGTCCTAACTCAATGAATGCAGAGTAGGATGTAGAGGCCACATTAGAACCATGATCTACAAGTACAAATTCTACTTCATCAGTTAAGGCAGAAAATCTATTTGGGCCTAACACTAGAACCTTTATTTTTCACTGGAGAACCAATTGTAATCCCATTTGCACCATGGTTTCCCCCTTTTTGATTTTTGGACCCTTTATTTTTAACCCACACTTCAGTTATCACCATCATTTGTAAGTTTCTCCTCTGTTTCTTCACCATGTTTCTTTTTATTCTTAGTAATCACAGGCTTAGGCACACTCCCATTAATATAACAAGCATCTTTATCATGGCCTAAATGCTTACAATCCACACAGAACTTAGGCAAATTCTCATAAATGATTTTTTGAGAAATTTCCTCACCATTTATCCCCAACAGTATTTTATCTTTCAAAGGAGCAACTAAGTCTAGCTCAACACACACCCTTGCAAAAGTAGCTCTACTCTTAAGAGTTGTACCATTATCAGTTTGAAAAGGTTTACCAATTATGCTAGCAATCTGGAAAAGGGCATTTTATCATAAAGATGAGATGGGAGACCAGGTAATCTAACCCACACAGGTACCACATATGACTCAGCCCAAATATTGAGTCTGGGGGTCCACTTGAACACCCTCATTGGTGAGTTCTCAATCTGCCAATCGGTTTAAGCCACAACATTGAATAATCTAGTTCAGCCTTAAGCACAATTAGTAATTGCATTTGGTTTAACATTTTGACATCATAATCTCCTACCAAGTTCAGACCACCAAAGAAGGCCCTGATAGCCTTTGGAGAAGGAACTGCATGTGAAAACTTACCAACCAAAGCCCATCGAAGCGACGCAACAAGTTTTTCAGTTACTTCATCAGAGAAGGTCAGCAAATCTACCCCTTCTTGATGTGTTAAAATACCCAACGACATCTGAGTGTTTTCTTCAAACAGTTGGTGTGCCGAGATCGATTTCTTTGTTACCGTCGAGTACGATACCGCCTGAGAACCAGTAATTGGTGGAGAAGATACATTAGAGGATCTCTGAGCTGGATCCTCAATATTAGGAAGCGCCTTTACCGGAGCTTCACACATGACTTATCGGGCTACTTGCAATGACCTGCAATACCTAAAAGCTAAAATTAGCACAGATCAGACGGAATTACATGTAATTCAAATTTTGCAAGTCGACAACCGCTTTTAGGTCGAAACCCAAAAGAGGATCTACGACTGTTTTGCGTTCAGATTTTAATAAATCAGAACAAAAAAATAGAGAGAAATTAGAAATTTCTAAAAACTTGAGAGATGATGCGCCGTAGACTTCAGATCAATTGAACGGAGTCGATTTTGCTTTTCCGGTGATATCTACACTACTATTTTTTGCTATGAGTTAGATAGTTCTTAATTATTTTAATTTTTTAAGCCACAAAAATTCTTTTACTTCTAATTAGTTATATATATATATATATATATATATATATATATATATATATATATATATATATATACATACATATAAAAGATGCCCTGAACATTTTATGATTTGGAATTTAAGGATGGAAACGGATATTACGTATATCTCTTTGGCTGGTTTATTTACTGTTGCTATGGACTCCAAGTTTAGAACCGATTGGCAGCAAAATGGTTTATTAAGAAAATTATATGCATCAAATTTTCAGTTGTAATGAATCCAACTTCAGCTCAAACGGTTATTAAGTTTGTAACTTTTGCATCTGGATTTGGTAACTTGATTACTATTGATAATAATTAGCTTCTTATAAGTCCACTTTTGAATGGTATTTTTCATAATTAAGTGCAGACAGTGTCTTAATTTTTTTTATATTTATCTTGGCTCACGTTGCATAATTAGATTTAGCGTTTGTTCAGTGTTTTAAATATTAATCAAGTAAAAACATGATTTTGAAAACAAAAACAAAACATGATAGTATAATATTTCACAGGTTACATTTTTGTAAACTCAAACCAGAAATCTGTATAAATATATTTTATTCAATTTGAGAAATTGTATCGGAATTAATCGTAATTTTAAAACTACGGGCCAAGCGTGCAAAGGAATGTTGACTCGGTATTAAGCAGGCGACCGAGTAAACTTAGTTGTCGTAGCTATTATCTTTTTATTGTTTATTAGAAAATGATGAAGTTGTTAGCTAAGGATTTGTCTTATATTTAGTCTCTTATTTATGTAATTCTCAGGTGATTGTGTTCAAATGAATACATCTACGCCTTCCGGCTTAGCACATACACAACAATTTGGTCATGATGGCACTACTCCTCACGATAATATTGTTATTCGACCGTCAAAGACAGGTTCTACACCACTTACTGGTACACAAACCCAAAGCTCAATATCAGGTGGAGAATCTGATGATCATATTGATGACGTTGTTGAAGTGGATGGTACTCGGAAGAGAAAATTAAAACCTAAAGTTTGGGATCATTTTGAAAAGCAGAAGATTGGCAGAGCATGGTTAGTAGATTGTCATCATTGCCACAAGAAGTTGTCTGCGCATAGTAGAAATGGAACGAACCACTTAAGAGAGCATATCAAACGATGTCCAGCTAGGAACAATGTGACGAATGATATAAAGCAATGTTTGTTGAACGCCAACAAAGACATTGATGGAAAAACTCGATTGGAGAACCACACATTTGATGCTGAGCTAGCTAAACTCTATCTTGCATATATGATCATTATGCATGAGTATCCACTTCGCATGGTTGAGCATAAGACCTTTAGGATGTTTCTAAATACAATATAACCTCTTTTCAAGCTAATATCAAGGAATACACTGCGCTATGATATTATGAAGATATTTAGTGAAGAGAAGAGTAAAATAATGTCTTTGTTGTAAAGTAACAAGAGCATAATTGCAATCACTACGGACATGTGGACTTCTAGTAACCAAACGAAGGGGTACATGGCAGTAACTGCGCACTTTATTGATAATACATTGAGTTTGCAAAGCAGAATTGTGAGGTACTTACTTTTTCTATATTCTCTCTTATTTATAAAGTGTAGTTAGCTAAGTACTTGGTATTTGGTAAAAGAAAATAATTATCTTCTAATTTATTATTTATGTGATTAATTTGTTTATTTTTTAAGTTGACGAGATCTTGACAACCATATCTGATTTCTTGATATTTTCTTAAAATGTAGGTTTATGTATGTTCCTTGTCCACACATGGCTCAAACTATTTGTGATGCATTGTTTGACTGCATGTTGGATTGGAATATTGACAGTAAGTTGTCTACTTTGACATTGGACAATTGTAGCACAAATGATTCTCCAGTTTCCATGCTATCAACAATGTTGAACAAGTTTTATCCTGATCCATTGTTGTTGGGTGGGGAGTTCTTACACATGCGTTGTACTGCTCATATACTAAATTTATAGTTAAGGATGGTATGGATGTACTTAGAGATAGCATTGAGAGAATTAGAGATAGTGTTTATTATTGGACTGCAACACCAAAAGGAGTGGAAATTTTTGAAGAGACGACACGTCAATTGCA
This sequence comes from Phtheirospermum japonicum, assembly GCA_014905375.1. Taxonomy (NCBI): domain Eukaryota; kingdom Viridiplantae; phylum Streptophyta; class Magnoliopsida; order Lamiales; family Orobanchaceae; genus Phtheirospermum; species Phtheirospermum japonicum. The sequence goes on from BMAC01000700.1 coordinate 191,242, forward strand.
CGTTAAATGTACTAAAAAGCTTGCTCATGATGTGAAAACTCGATGGAATTCTACTTATTTCATGCTCAGTTTTGCATTGGTTTATAAGAACGTCTTTCCTCATTTGAAATAATGTGATTCATCATATAAGACTGTGCCTACTGACCATGATTGGCTGCTTGCCGGTGAGATTTGCGAGAAGTTAGAATTCTTCTATGATTTGACTAATATGTATTCCGCTACCAAATATCTTACCGCAAATACAATTTTCATGTTTATTTGTCACATTAGACTTCAAATGAATGCATTGCTTGATTCTGAATATATTGAAATAATAGAGATGGCTCGTAGCATGATTGCAAAGTACAATAAATATTGGGAGGACTTTCATGTGGCTTTTCCAATTGCTATCATCTTGGATCCAAGATTCAAGTTTAGACTGATTGACTTCTACTATGACCAGTTTTATGGAGAAAATGCTAATATAGAGAAGGATAAAATTCGAAAGACCATGTGTGAATTTGAAAAGGTGTATAAGGATGGATCCTCAAATGCCAAATCCAGCAACAGTGCAAGTGGAAGTAAATCGTCATCTTTAGAATAATTGTTGGGATCAACAAAAAAAAAAAGCTTCTTGGGGATATCGACTCATTTGAAGCGTATTTGTCTGAGGTTACCACTGATACACATGAGAAGCCAGAGTTTGATTCTTATCTGGAGGAGCCTTTGTTACCCACGGATGAAGATTTTGATACATTGACTTGGTGGAAGACGCAAGGGGTTAAGTATCGGACATTGCGTTCAATTGCAAGAGATATTTATGCCATTCCTGTTTTCACAGTTGCTTCAGAGGCTGCTTTTAGCACACTAGTGGTGGAATTGTAAAAAAGCACAGAAGTAGTCTAATTCCAGAAACATTGGAGGCATTGATCTGTTCGCAGGATTGCCCATGGGAAAGATTTGATGGTTTGTTTTATATTCTAAAATATATATATTTTAAATCTTCTTACATATATATATATATATATATATACATATAATATAATTATTTAATTTTAGAAGTTAACCTTTAATTTTTTTAGCTATTGTGTTTCAGATACAGCAACATTTTTGAAACACTACCTATAGTTGCAAATGGTGCGACAACTTATACAAGTGACGATGATTAAGAACAAGAGGTAAGCGAAGTAAATTATTGTATCTAATACTTGGAAAATACATTAATTAGTTAGTATTTGACCGCCTCGTCGTAAGCATCAAATTAAATATTTATTTTCCTCAACTTTTCTCCACTAACTAGTAGTGGCGATAAGTAAGGGTCGAACCCATGAGGAGTGTAGTTAGATTGTGATGATTCGTATTTTATTTAAATAAATAATTGGGGGTAGGAATTATGAATTAAATTAACTAATAAAATAAACAAGCAATTAACTAGCAAGAAAATAATTAACTAAGAATTCAATAATAATAAAGGTCTAGTTCTAGTTCAGTGTCCACCCTCGATTCACTCATTTAACCAATCACAATATCATAATTCATTCATCATATGCGACTAAAAACCCTAAGTAGCAATAAGCTTTGCTACTCGAATTTGCCCTTACCGTTTACTCAATTAAAATAAGCTCTTTAATTAATTCTAATTATTGAATAACCTAGAATAAGCTCTCTAGGTTCAACCCAACAACAACATTAATAATTAGGCAAATAGATTAATCTAGGCAATAAATGCATAAGCTCGGTTCATTCAATCTATGTTGTGTTGTCCCTAATGATTCGCAATCATTAGTTGCTTCAGAGAAATAGTAATTACAACAATTACACGGGAAGCAATCCTATTTCTATCAATAGATAACCAATCCCTAATCTAGGCCAAATTAAGAATTAAGCAATCATAAGTTGAAATTAGAACAACACAAACAATCGCATATGAGAACGAAGGATAATAATTGCATAAATCAATCAAACATAGRTTCACGAGGGTTTCAACATCCCTAGAACTAGATAATAAGTTTACTCACTCATGGAGTTAAGAAAATAAAAGAAAAGGTTCAGATAAACAAACATAATCCTTGATAAAATAGGAGAGACAATGTGTAGAACTTGAATCTTGTGTTTTGATCTTCAATCTTCAAGTTCTCTTGCGTATGGATGAATTGGAATGACTTGGGACCTCTCTTGGAACTCCTTAGAACCCTAGGATAAATTATGTGTGTCAAAAGTTGTATTTTGGACGGGATTAGGTCGGGTTTATATAGGACTCCTTTTTCTTTCCGCGCAAGTTTTCTTCCAAAAATAGCTCGTCCGAGTCCGCGTCGACAGAGCATCGACTGACGTGAACCAGCCTTCGGCGTTGACGCGCATCACCCGTCTGTGTCGTCCTGCATGGGCGTCGACTTACGCCCTTCCAATCGATGCTTCAGAGCATGAGCGTCGACATTGCGTCGACTGACGGACCTTCTATCGACGCTTCAGAAGTGAGCGTCGACATTGCATCGACTGACGGACCTTCTATCGACGCTTCAGCAGCTTCCCGTCGACATGGCGTCGACCCAGCGTTGATCGACGTGCGCACAGCCAGCATCCAATTCGATATCCTGCAAGAGGATTGGAAGCAACTACAAACACAAAATCGAGTGCCGTAGGCAGTAAAGTTTGGAGAAAGAAATGTAAAAATCCTAACTTTGCCAATATTGAGAACTCGTACGCAGTAGAAAAAAAAAAAGAAGGGGGTGAAAAAGGTAAAGTGAATAAATAACTCCCCACTATTTCCACTACTTTTTTTTAGACCCAGAATTTTTCTTTTCTTAAAAAACTAGCCCACTCCTTCTCAAAATAAGACACACGATTTCACTTACGAAAAACAGGTTACACGAACTCAATGCTTAATTAAACCACAATCTCATATTTGAAATCAAAATCACAAATCTCAATTACATATAAAATCGAGATAGAGCTAGATTCTTATAAACCATCACCATAGTTGAACAAATTCTTTGCAAAGTAATTCTTCACTCATCAAATCAACCTCGTATTACCTGTCCAATCCTACGATTTTAACACCACTGAAACACTTGGTTAGCAAGATTCAAAAAAAGATTAAGAGAATTCAGGAAAGAGACAAGCGAAAGCAACATAACACACAACAAAAAGGCATCTTCTCAAAGTATGAATGTCCTAATTGATGCCTAAGAATCATGATCTAAAAAGATTAGAAAAATACAATTCATGATTTTAGTGACTTGATCAGTGTTGCTTTTCATGACTGATGACATTATAACCAACATTACTTTAGGCGAAGTCAATGAAAATAGACCCCTTAACCCAAGTTAATGACTACGTCAAAATCACTCAATGAGTTGAAATTTAAAGATTGGATCCTTTTTAATCCAGATTTCCTTCTTCTTTTTATAGATTTGAAGAGAAATAGCTTATCTTCAGCAATTGCTGTTAACACCTCTTATTTTTGGACCTAGGAGAAAACCAGTTTCTGCGGGAAAGCTTCACAATCACCTAATTGAAGAGGTTAGTCGTTTTGCCACTATTTTTATTACAACAAACGACCTTATTGCACTTTCAACCAGACCCAATGCATTCAGATTATGAATGAAAATGAAAATAAAAATTCATGCATAAATATACAGATGTTATGACTGATGACAGTTTTCGTGTCATAACATCAAAACCAATATTGACTTTAAAAATGCACATACCGATATCTCTTCTCAAATGAGAGAAGGTCTCTAAATCTAATGCCTTTAAGAAGATGTCAGCAAGCTGATTCTCTGTTCCTATATGCTCAAGGCTAACTATCTTCCTCTCAACCAAGTCTCGAATAAAGTGGCACCTTATGTCAATGTTTGATTCGGGAATACTGGACTGGATTTTTCGAGATATCAATGGCACTGGAATTATCACAGAGCACGGTCAACCATAGTCCTCTATCATTTGGTTCATCCACAATAATTGTGTACAAGCACTTCCAGCTGGAATATACTCGGCTTCAGCTGTAGAAAGAGAAATGCGGTTTTATTTTTTGCTATACCATGAGATAAGATTATTACCCCAAGAAAAAACAACCCCCTGTAGTACTCTTTCTATCCACAACATCTCCAAACCAATCCGAATCAGTATAACTCACAAGTTCAGTACCAGTTTCTTTAGAATACCAAACATCTAATTCAGTTGAACCAGCTATATATCTAATGATTCATTTAATAGCTTTTAGGTGTGACTGTTTAGGGTTTGATTGATATTTAGCACACAAACACACACTATACATGATATCGGGCCCACTTGATGTTAAATACAAAAGACTTCTTATCATGCTTCTGTACATGGTGTTATCAACACCATTACCAACATCATCTCTAGACAGTATCATGTTTTTGCCTAACAGTGTTTTCTTATGCGTTTCATTCTCTAACCCAAATTTCTTAACAAGATTCTTAGTATATTTGGTCTGAGAGAGAAGAATACCGTCATCCAATTGTTTAATTTTCAAACCAAGAAAGTAAGAGAGATTACCTTCCATGCTCATCTCAAATGTGTCAGACATTCGAGTTATAAACTCCTTCACCATCTGCTCATTAGTAGATCTAAAAATAATATCATCCACATAAATCTGGACAATCAAGATGTGCTTATTTGATCTAAGAAGAAATAAGGTTTTGTGAACTTCCCCTCGTCTAAAATTTAAAAAGAGCAAGTGTTGAGTCAACCTTTCATACCAAGCTCTAGGAGCTTGTATTAAACCATATAAAGCTTTTTTTTCAGTTTTAAAACAAAGTCTGGTTTATGGGGATCTACAAACCCTTTAGGTTGCTCTACAAATACTTCTTCACTTAAAACTCCATTAAGAAAAGTACTCTTTATGTCCATTTGATTTAGAGATATTCTCATATGACAAGCAACAACAAGTAAAGGTCTTACAGATTCAATGCGATCAACAGGGGCAAAAGTTTCATCAAAATCGGTGCCTTTAATTTGAGTATACCCTTGTGCAACCAAACGAGCCTTGCTCCTCATGATGTTGCCTGCCTCATCTGTTTTGTTCTTGAAGATCCACTTTGTTCCTGTTACATGTGAGTTTTCTGTACGAGGAACTAAGTCCCAAACATCGTTCTTGGAAAATTGATCCAACTCCTCTTGCATCGCCTTTACCCAGAATTCATCCTTAAGAGCATCCTCCACTCGCTTGAGCTCTGTTTTGGAAAGATACAAAGACTCTCGAATTTTAGAACAGTTAGTAGATAAACAAACATACCTAACCATTTCTTTGAAGTTTATCTAACGCTTTCTTGTACTTCTTTCATCGAGATCTCCAATGATTTGGATCGTGGGATGGTTCCTCTGAATTCCTGATGGTATATCCCTCTGATGTAAGTCAATGGGATCAGTTGGATCTTCCTCATCTAGTTCAGAATCTGATTCCTCATCCTGATGTTACGTTCCCAGAACCATCATCGAAACCAACATCACCAGTTTCTCCAATTTCAACACTTGCATATTCGTTTTCAACACCTGCTCTTTTATCTACACCAACCGTGACATTATCTTTAGGATTTTGATCATAGACCAGATCATTATCCTCTGTAGGTTTAACACCACTCATTAAATCATCAAACTTGACGTTGACCGACTCAAACATGCTACGTATCCTGAGATTAAACAACCTATATGCATGACTGTTTTGGGAATATCCCATGAAGATACATTTATCACTTTTTGAATCTAGTTTTTAAGATGATTTCAATCATTGATCACATATCAAATACATCCAAAAAACATGAAAGTAACCCAAGTTCGGTTTTTTACCCAACAATAATTCATAGGGTGTGATACAAGACCCTGGTCTAAAATATACCCTATTAATTATATGACATGCAGTACTCGTAGCTACAGCCCAAAAAAGTTTTACAATGTCATTGGAAATGAGCATAGTCCTAGTCTTCTCAGCAAGAGACCTATTTTTACATTCTACTATGCCATTTTGTTGAGGGGTGATTGGTGATGAAAACTCATGACTTATACTTACTTTTGAATAGTAGTTTGAAAAGGATGCATTCTCAAATTCTTTTCCATGATCAGTCCTAATCCTACCAATATTCACACCAAACCTCACACACAACCTTTTTGCAAGTTTTTTAAATGCTTCAAAAGCCTCGGATTTTTCTTTTAAAAACTCTACCCAATTAAAGCAGGAAAAATCATCTACAATCACAAGAACATACCTTTTACCACCAAGGCTCTCACCTTCAAGTGGCCCCATAAGATCAATATGAAGAAGTTCGAAACAATATGAAGTAGTGAGACTTTGTACATTTGGATGTGACACCCTGACTTACTTTCCTTTCTGACATGCCTTGCAAATAGGGATGATTTTTGTGTTGAGCTTAGGAATCCCATTCACATCATCCTTTTTGACCAATCTCTCCATCATCTTGTAATTGACATGTTCGAGCTTTTGATGCCACACCTCGGCATCACTTAGTTGAGATAGCTTGCAGAAAACATCACCGTTGATTTTGTAACAATTGTCAGAAGTCCTCTGACCAGTGAGGATACAAGCTCCACCTCGTTATAGACCTCACACTTTTCACGATTGAACTTAACACTGAAACCACCACCGCAGAGCTGGCTTATGCTTATCAAGTTTGCAGTAAGACCTTCTACCAACAAAACGTTCTCTAGATTTACAATGCCAGGAACATGAAGAGTTCTTTGACCAATGATCTGGCCATTTGCACCTCCACCATATTTTACCATACCTCCTTGAAATTTGACGATATTGGAAAGTAGATCTTCAAAACCAGTCATATGTTTAGACCATCCACTATCGAAATACCAGGCTCCAGGAATGTGAGATTTCAGAGAGGAATATATCATGTGACATTTGATATCATTCTTTTTCACCCATAATTGTTTGAGATTGGTGTTGGTTTTGGTATTAGGAACAAAGAAACCGTCACGGATCCTAGCAGACAGCTTCGACCTATCGAACCGATTCTGTTTTCCTATAAGCTTCCAACAGTATGGTCGAATGTGACCTTTTTCACCACAGTGATGACACATATTGTCTTCTTCTCCTTTTGTGGTGTTTGGTCGACTTCACCTTTTGACTTGATTATGGCTTTTGAACAGGCTTGTATCCATTCCCGTGTTTCGAAGAATCCGGGATACTCAGTTCCAAATTCTTATCAAGCTTTGCCTTACCCTTGTTGAGGTTTGAGAGGGTTTCTTGGACTTTCTTCAAATCGGCCTTTACTCGTTCTAGCTCAACATCCTTTTTGGTGAGGGACGACTCTAATCGGATAATTATATTCAGTTGGTCATCCTTTTTCTGAGTCAGTTTGTCCACCTCGATCATAAGATCCCTGACTCTGAGTACTTATTTTCCCCAACTAATAAATCATTGTTTATGCTCGATGCTTAGCTTCTCGTACTCGTCGAGATATCCATCAACCTCTGCACCCATAGCATCCTACAAAAATAAGGATTAGTATACTTAGTACGTCAAGTAACTCGCTCTAGATGCCAATTGTAAACTCATAGGTTTATGATTTTGAAAATAAGTATCAGTAACTGATGTTGCTTTCAGTGTTACAATCACCGAAACTAACATCAACAAGAGTTTAAAAAAAATAAGCAATGAAAATATAAAAGATAAACACATCAATTTAAATTCAGTTCACAAGTAAAAGTACTTGTGAACTTGGGTGTACAAACCCGAAAACTATATTACTTTCTTTGTTCAAGATCAATAAAAAAAATAGATATGAAGTAATATGAAAACTATATTATCAAACATGTGATACTAAAATACTTGTCGCCTTGAAGGATGATCTTCTTCGTTGGTCACGCAACTTCGAAGACCTTCTTGGTCTTGGACAATGGCTTCAAGTATGTAGTTTGCTTGTGTTCTTGTTTGCTAATTGCGTCGACCTGCTCCTTCGTAAATTTTGTGCGTCAAAAGTCGTGTTTCTCTTACTGCATCTCTCTTTCTCTTTGCATCATTATAATCCGTGTATAAGAGATAAGGTTTTCTTATGTCCTTGTCTTGTCTTAAATAGACAAGAGTCTTAGAGTCCTAAACTTGGTAAACAAGTTAAATAAGTCCTAAACAAAATCTGGAAAACAAATAAAATTCTTAAACACAATCTAGGAAACAAATAAAAGGAGATAAATAAAGTCCTAAACCTAGTTCTCTAATTTATTTTGAGCCCAAGAAAGTCAAATAACAAAATATGGAAATTTCCATAAATAAATTTCCCAAGATTATTAACGAAACTTGATAGTTCTAAACAAAACCCTTTCCTTTTACATTCGTTTCATGGGATTCGTTTTTCTCTGACCATGTCAATAAATACAGACCTATATAATGTTACAATTGTCCGACTTTTATTTGTGGCCTGTTGCAAGAAAGGAAAGAAGATCAATTAAATAGAAATTAAGGATTAATCACATCAATTAAAATCAGTCAAGAGTCTTGAGGATCGTTTATTAATTATCCTTTTTCCTTATACAAATCTTTTCTAACCCTATAAGAAGGGGGTCTGTAATTCCTTATAAACACACTAGAAATAATATATAACTTTATTCATGATACTAAACCATGTTTCAACATGGTATCAGAGCAGCTGATGATTCTAGGAACTCAGAACTAGATCGTTATCATTCCAATACTTTTCTCGTTCTAATTTGAAACTGATCAAGGCAGAAGCCTCTTTCTTTCTTTCTTTTCCTGAAAAAAAACAAATTCAAAATATCAGCCGAGATACAGACAACCAACTCAAACCCAATAATACAGATTGAGTTAACTCTACAAATTGCAAATCTGGTGCAAAATTCCGACAATGTTACACTCGGATTCAAGCTAGATGGGAACAACTACCCACTGTGGGCTCGCCTCATGAGGGTAGCCATAGGAAGTAAGGGCAAGTCCAGCCATATCACTGGACAACCACCACGACCAAACGAAATAGATCCAACCTACTACCAATTGGAGGAAACAGATCTATCTGTTTTCTCATGTCTCATAAGAAATATAGAAGGGAGATTAGTAACAAATCTCGCTCAACATCAGACCGCCAAGGCTGTGTAAGATAGCCTGGAAATCACATATGGGAGTGGAGTAGACCCGTTCCAAATCAATGATTTGGAGGTAAAAGCCAATAAAGTCAATCAAGGGCAACTTACACGGGAAGATTACTTGAACGAATTACAAGCCATATGGCTCACCATCGACCGAAGAGAACCGAACACTCTCAGCTGCTGTGAAAAAGGAATCAACAGATACGGAAATTAATCGCAAACCACCGATTATACCAATTGACTCAAACTTTCGTGCACCCTTTTATAAGATATTTAATTTTAAACACGCTAGCTTGCTCGCAAGAGTACGAGGAACTTGTAGGGTGGTAAGCTGACTCAAGTCGATTCTCTTGAGGACAACTGTTCGGTCTCTTACATGTTTTTCTCAATCACAGGTAAACATATAATACATACAAATTGGTTTTTTTTTTTGAAGATTTTGATTTAATCATTATAAACTAAAGTAATATTAAATTTAAAACTAATTACACTAATTATTTTAAACTAGATTACCAACTAAGAACAATAATTAAACTACTTAAACCTAAGAACTACAAAATAATTAAACTAGCTATAAAATGCAGTAATAAATTAAACCTAATCGATTCTCATGAATAATAGTAACGAATATAAGAACTTGAATATAAGAAACTACCATTAAACAATAGTATCATAGGAGTCTAAAAACGGGAAATTAAGCATAAATCAAATTGCATAAATAAACTAGATGAATCCAAAACATCCAATGTATCAAGCATAAAATAAATTGAGAACTAATTATCTAACCCTATAATTAACTAAGAAAGCAATTAAGAGTTTAGAAGACTTATTGAAACTAGTAAAAGCGATAAAAATCTCCAGAATCCGGAGTTTGGAACGAAGATCTTGATTTCAAGTGAATCTTGAACGTAAGGAACTTGAATCTTTAATCTCGATCTCTATCTTCGTAATGGAGTGTGTAAATGCGTTATTTATGTTCTCTATAACCCTAGGTAGTCGTGTCTCTCCTCAAAATCCGAAATATGAAGGGTATTTATAGATATAGCATGTCTTGGCACACAAGAAAACCTAAAAATGCATTTATGGCAGTCGCGTGGACTTTGCGTCGACCGACGCGTGCAGGGGCTCGGCGTCGACGCTGCCGGTGCGCTCGCATCGATTGGGCAGAGGCGTCGACCGAAGCGGTCATGGATCGACGCTACAGAAAGTTACGTCGACTTGGGCGTCGACGGACGCACCCTTGGATCGATGCTTCAGAGAGTTACATCGGCTTAGCGTTGACATAGTGTCGACCGTCGTGGGTCATGTCCGCGTCGATGTAGCATCGACGCTCGCGTCGATCAACGCTACTGAGAGTACGTCTCATTTTCTCGATCTTTCTGCTACTCGTTCACCGGAAAGCTCGTTCTCCACTCTTGAACATCGAACCTCATCTATTTATGCTCTGAACTCTTCCGGTTACTTATCTGTAAGGTGAAAAACAACGAATAATCACCTATTCTCATCAATTACGATCAAAATATGGTAAAATAAGTTGGAAGTATAAAAATACAAAATTAAGCTTAAATTATCCAACTTACACAAAAAACAAATAGAAAAACGAACTAAAATACTAACAAAAATTAGGGCAAATATGCACTAATCACCAATCTCTCTCCAAATTAGATACCAAGTATGATTGTATTCGGCAAGATATCCTCAAGGAGACACTGATTCCCTCAGTCGAGTTGGCTTTTTCAAAGGTGAGAAGGGAGGTCGCCCGACTACAGATTCTGCAACCGCCAACCAACCCCGCTAACTCGGGCATCACATCATCGAGTGGAGTAGGAGCCGGACTCGGAGCTCGCAATACTGCACCATGATCAGAGGAATACTGACAGCCGGCCAAAGGGCCTCAAACTCGCTCCAAAAATCCATCATCACGAGGGAAAGTGGACAAATCGAAGCTTCATTGTACTCAATGTGGGATGCAGAAACATACCAAGGAGAAATGCTTCCAACTTTTCGGTTATCCCGACTGGTTGGAATATAACCATAAATTCCCACAGGTAAAGGGAAAATCGGCGATTGGAGTAGATTGACAAGAGGTGGCCGGAGCAGTGGTAGCGGTAATCAGCCCGAAGGCGGACGAACTGGGGAGTGCGGCGGAGTGCTACGAGAGAAAGGAGAAGACGGGTATAGGGTTTGGTGGTTTGCCACTAAACCCTTCCTTATCTTCTAAAGTGCAACTTAATCCCCCAGTCTCTATGAAAATACTGAACCGACCCCGTATTTTATAGAACCGACCCCAATCTTGGCATAATACTAAAATTGACTCTATATTATATAAAAATCCCTTGAACATTTCCACTGCATGCCAAGCCCAAATATTATGTGATAGAAAGGATAGGGATAGAGGATGGATTCTTGATTGTAGAGCCACATATACAATGACCTTTGATAAATCTGATATTCTTGAGTCATCGAAACCATTCCGAACAAATGTTCAAACTGCCAGTGATGACTTAACTCGAGTGGAGGGAGTCGGACCTATAGAAATTTCTCCAACTTTATGACTTTCGGATTGTCTATATGTTCCGCCACTTTCTCATAAGCTAATGTCGATTAGCCATGTTACAAAAAACTTAATTGTACCATGCTGATGCATCCTCACTTCTGTTTGCTACAGGATATCAGGACGGGGGAGATTATTGGGCGGGGCACTGAGCGTAACGGATTGTACTATGTGGATGAGATAGCTCAACAAGTCAAAGTGATGCTCGCTCATGGAACTACAGATCGGGAAACCTAGCTTTGGAATCGACAGTTGGGGCATCCTTCCGCGGGTTATCCCAAGCTTATATTCCCTAAATTAGTGCAAACTGAGACATTGTCTTGTGAAACTTGTGTTTGGGCTAAAAGCCACAAACAATTTTTTAAACCAAATTATACACAAGTTAACTCTATTTTTTATTTGGTACATTTGGATATTTGGGGTCCTTCACCTGTTGTGGGAGGATAGGGTTTTAAATATTTTCTGCTCTTTATTGATGATTGCACTAGGATGACATGGGTATATTTTTTAAAACATAAATCTCAGGTTTTTGAAAAATTCACTCATTTCTATACCATGTTCAAACTCAATTTCAGAAAAATATTCAAARTCTTAGATCCGATAATGGGGTGGGTGTGGGTGTGGGTGTGGGGGGTTGGTGGTGGGGGAATTTATCAATAACTCTATGAAAACCTTGTGCCTGCAAAAGGTGATAGTCCACCAAACCACTTGTCGTCATACTCCAGAACAAAATGGTGTTTCTGAATGAAAGAATCGAATTCTTCTTGAAATAACCTGTTCCATGATGATTGAGTCTCATATACCCACATATTTTCGGTCCGAAGTTGTTGCCACTTCTGTCTACCTTTTGAATCACCTTCCTACCAAGACACTACAACTTAAAACCCCATTAAAAAAATTATCCACCCTTGCCAAAACACCTCTCGACCTTACGCTTCAACCTCGAGTCTTTGGTTGCTCCGTCTTTGTTCATATTCCCAAACACGAACGAACCAAACTTTCTCTTTGCACAGTTAAGTGCGTGTTTGTTGGTTATAACATTAACCAAAAGGGATATAGATGTTACAATATAAAAACTCGTCAAATCTTAACCTTCACGCACTTCAACTTTCTTGAAATAGAGTTCTTTTATGCTAACCACCTTAGCAGGTAGAGGGAGAGTGAGAGGGAAGGTGAGGTCGACCTGCTAAGTGGGTTGCCGATGCTATATCCAGAAGTGGATCCAATAGAGAGAGTTAACCTTGCCGTTGATCCAGTCTCAAACACTCAAGCACAATCTACTAATCCGCTGCCAGAGCCCATGTGTCCTCTGAGGTAAGGGTTTTTGGGCCTACCTCTATTATTTCTGAGTCTTCTGATAATATTTCTTGAGCAGTTGAACAGGAAGAGAATACAATAGATGGTGATACTAGACGATATGTGTTGCCACCTAGGGGTAATCGGGGTAATCCTCCCAAACGATATACCCAAGATAAGACTGCGTGAAATACTCGATATTCTATTGGGAATTTTGCCAAAGGAAATTGTTTAAGATTGCTACAACCTATGAATCAGCTTTATATGAGATCCCACAAGCAGTAAAAATAGGTCCTCAAGATCGAACATTGAAAGAATGCTATGAAGAAGGAGATGGATGCGTTAGCCCGAGTCATACGTGGGAGAAATGCCAGTTTCCAGAAGGAAAAAGACCTTTAGGTTTCAGATGGGGTGGGGAAACTTATCAATAACTCTATGAAGACCTTGTGCCAGCAAAAGGTGATAGTCCACCAAACCGCTTGTCATCATACTCCAGAACAAAATGGTGTTTTCGAATGGAAGAATCGAGTTCTTCTTGAAATAACCCGTGCCATGATGATTGAGTCTCGTGTACCCACATATTTTTGGCCTGAAGCTCTTGCCACTTCTGTCTACTTTATGAACCACCTTCCTACCAAGACACTCCAACTTAAAGCCCCATTACAAAAATTATCCACCCTTGCCAAAATACCTCTCGCCCTTACGTTTCAGCCTCGAGTCTTTGGTTGCTCCGTCTTTGTTCATATTCCCAAACACGAACAAACTAAACTCTCTCCTTGCGTAGTTAAGTGCGTATTTGTTGGTTATGGCATTAACCAAAAGGGATATAGATGTTATAATCCAAAAACTCGTCGAATCTTAACTTCCACGCACTGCGATTTTTTGAAACAGAGTTCTTTTATGCTAACCACCTTAGCAGGTAGAGGGAGAGTGAGAGGAAAGGTGAGGTCGACCTGCTAAGTGGGTTGTCGATGCTATATCCAGAAGTGGATCCAATAGAGAGAGTTAACCTTGCCGTTGATTCAGTCTCAAACACTCAAGCACAATCTACTAATCCGCTGCCAGAGCCCATGTGTCCTCTGCCACAAATATCTGAGGTAAGGGTTTTTGGGCCTACCTCTATTATTTCTGAGTTTTCTGATAATATTTCTTGAGCAGTTGAACAGGAAGAGAATACAATAGATGGTGATACTGGACGATATGTGTTGCCACCTAGGAGTAATCGGGGTAATCCTCCCAAACGATATACCCAAGATAAGACTGCGTGAAATACTCGATATTCTATTGGGAATTTTTCCAAAGGAAATTGTTTAAAATTTCTACAACATATGAAGCAGCTTTATATGAAGAGTAGATTCCACAATAGTAGAACATGCCCTCAAGATCGAGCATTGGAAGAACTCTATGAAGAAGGAGATGGATGCGTTTGCCCGGAATCATACATGGGAGAAATGCCAGTTTCCTGAAGGGAAAAGGCCTATAGGATGCATATGGAGTGGGGGAATTTATCAATAACTCTATGAAAACCTTGTGCCAGCAAAAGGTGATAGTCTACCAAACGACTTGTCGTCATACTCCAGAACAAAATGGTATTTCCGAATGGAAGAATCAAATTCTTCTTGAAATAACCCATGCCATGATGATTGAGTCTCGTGTACCCACATATTTTGGGCCTGAAGCTGTTGCCACTTCTGTCTACCTTCTGAATCACCTTCCTACGAAGACACTCCAACTTAAAACCCCATTACAAAAATTACCCACCCTTGCCAAAATACCTCTCGCCCTTACGCTTCAGCCTCGAGTTTTTGGTTGCTCCGTCTTTGTTTATATTCCCAAACACGAACGAACCAAAATCCATCCTTGCACAGTGAAGTGCTTGTTTGTTGGTTATGGCATTAACCAAAAGGGATATAGATGTTACAATCCAAAAAATCATCAAATCTTAACCTCCACGCACTACAATTATCTTGAAACAAAGTTCTTTTATGCTAAACACCTTAGTAGTTAGGGGTAGAGTGAGAGGGAATGTGAGGTCGACCTTCTAAGTTGGTTGCCAATGCCAGATCCGGAAGTGGATCCAAAAGAGAGAGTTAACCTTGATGCTGATCCAGTCTCAAACACTCAAGCACAATCTACAGATCCACTGCCAGAGCCCATGTCTCCTCTGCCACTAATATCTGAGGTAAGTGTTTTTTGGCCTACCTCTATTACTTCTGAGTCTTCTGATAATGTTTATCGAGCAGTTGAACAGGAAGAGAATAAAATATATGGTGCTACTGGACGATATGTGTTGCCACCTAGGAGTAATCGGGGTATTCCTCCCAAACGATATACCCAAGAGAAGACTGCGCGAAATACTCGATATTCTATTGGGAATTTTGCCAAAGGAAATTGTCCAAAATTGCTACAACCTATGAAGCAGTTTTATATGAAGAGAAGATCCCACAAACAGTAGAATAGGCCCTCAAGATCGAACATTGGAAGAACGCTATGAAAAAGGAGATGGATAGGTTAGCCCAGAATCATACGTGGGAGAAATGCTAGTTTCCAGAAGGGAAAAGGCCTGTAGGATGCAGATTGGTGTTCACAATTAAATGAGAACTAGACGGGTCTATTGAACGATACAAAGCTCGGCTAGTTGAAAAATGGTACACACAAATGTACGGGATAGATTATGCAGAAACTTTCGCACCGGTGACAAAGATGAACACTGTTAGAGTTTTATTCTCTATTGCGGCCAACAAGGATTTGATACTTCATCAGTTTGATGTTGCAAATTCATTTCTTCATGGGGAATTAAAATGAGAAGTTTGCATGGAAGCAACCCAGGGTTTCTCAGATGAGTTTGAAGGTGGCGAGGTTTGCAGATTGAAGAAGACCTTATATGGACTTAAACAGTCCCTAAAGGCTTGGTTTGGGAGGTTTACCACAACTATGAAGAAGTATGAATATCAGTAGAGCAATTTAGATCACACCTTATTTCTGAATAAACGAGGTAAACTTATTACCTGTTTGATTATTTATGTGGATGATATGATCATAACAGGTTATGACTCCGAAGAGATTAAGAAGTTGAAAGAAAATCTGTTTAAAGAATTTGAGATGAAAGATTTGGGGAATCTAAAGTACTTCTTCGGGATCAAAGTGCTCAGATAAAAGAAGGGAATTTTTATTAACCAGAAGAAGTATACTCTAGATCTTCTAGCTGAGACATGAATGCTAGTTGCAGACCAGCAGATACGCCTATTGCTGTGAATCATGGGCTACAAATTGTGGAGGGAACAAAATTAGTAGATCGAGGGCGATATCAGCAACTGGTAGGGAAACTTATTTATCTTTCTCATACCCGACCAAATATTTTCTATGTTGTTGGTATTGTAAGTCAGTTTATGCACCAACCTCAAGCTGATCACTTAGAAGCTGAGCTAAGAATTATAAGGTATCTAAAGGGAAATTTTGGCTATGGACTGCTGTTCAAAAAAACTAGATATCTAGAGATACAAGCCTACACATATGCAGACTGGGCTGCAAATTCAATAGACAGAAGATCTACAGCTGGGTACTTTACTTTTTTTGGAGGCAATCTCGTCTCTTGGAGAAGCAAAAAGCAAAAAGTAGTGGCCCTCTCAAGTGCCGAAGCAGAGTTTAGAGGTTCCAAAAGTGGTTTAACTGAGGTTCTTTGGTTAAGGAAACTATTAATGGAACTAGATCTTCATTCAGTAAAGACATGTTAGATGTTTTGTGACAACAAGGCAGCCATCAGTAATCTCACATAATCCAATGCAACATGACAGAACGAAACATGTCGAGGTTGATAGACATTTTATCAAAGAGAAGATCGAGGGTGGAATTGTAGCGCTACCATTTGTACGATCTGAAGACCAGCTCGCTGACATCTTGACCAAAGCCATAAACTCCAAAAATTTTGCAGAAGTTCTCGGCAAGTTGAGTATCGGAGATCCCATTGCTCAACTTGAGGGGGAGTGTTGTAAGAAAGGAAAGAAGATCAGTTAAATAGAAATTAAGGATTAATCACATCAATTAGAATCAGTCAAGATCCTTGAGGATCGTTTATTGATTATCTTCTTTCCTTGTACAAATATTTTCCAACCCTATAAGAAGTGGGTCTGTAATTCTTTGCAAACACGCAAGAAATAAAGTACAACTTTATTCATGATATTAAACCATGTTTCAACATGGCCTCCGTTGACAGTTGGCATTCTACATCAACTTGATGTGCACAGTGCCTTTCTTAATGGAGATCATGATGAAGATATTTATATGACTCTTCCAACCGGTTTCCTGTGAGAGGGAGTCTCTGAATTCATAGGTAGGTAAACTCCATAAGTCTCTTTATGTCTTGAAACAAGCATCAATACATTGGAATTCAAAGTTCACAAAAATCCTACTTAATGCAGGTTTCAAAACAATCTACATCAGATTACTCTCTTTACACAAGAGAAGATCAAATCGGTTTCAATGCTATGCTTGTCTACGTTGATGACATTTTAATAATTTGGAGTAGAAACCTCATTCACTCTCAATTTAAAGTAAGAGATTAAGAGGAGGTTAATTTTTCATTGGTATTGAAGTGGCCAGATCAAATTATGGAGTTCACTTAAATCAAAGAAAATACATATTGGATATTCTCAATGATACAGGGATGATGGGATGTAAAACTTTCAATACTCCCATAGAATCGAATCACAAATTATGTCATTCACCACTTGGTCAAATTAAATATGTCACCAATTATAGAAGATTAGTTGGGAGGCTAATCTATTTGTCCATTACAAAGCCAGATATCACATATGCTGTGAATATACTTGGCCAATTCATGTATAAACCGAGCAGACTATCTTTTTTATTAGAATTCCTTTATTAAGTTAATGTCTTTCTGAAAGCCAATTCAAGTACAATTGAATAATGTCTATAAAATTCTAAGATACCTAAAAGGATCTATAGGACAAGTTTTATATATTCCTTTTATTCAAAACTCATTCTGAAAAGTTATAGTGATTCTGACAGTTCTTCTTGTTCTGGGACAAGAAGATCAAAGAAACAAGAAGAAAACAAATTACTATCGCTAGATCCTCCACTGAGGCTAATACAGAGCTCTAGCACAAACATCATGTGAGATGACAATCAATCAGCAATTTATCTCACCAGCAATTTATCTCACCAGAAACTCAGTTTTTTTTAAAAGAACAAAACATGTGGACATAGATTGCCATTTGTTAGAGAAAATGTGTTAGCGGGAAAAATCAAACAATACACATACCATCAAAATTTCAACTTGCTGATTTATTCACTAAAGGCTAACTGTGAAAAATCTCAATTTCTTGTTGTCCAAGATGAGCATATTAAACATTTATGCGCATCTTCAGGGGAGTCTCAGAATATAAATAAAGAACGCAAGGATCAAAGAGCAAATAAAATATGAAAAAACAGCTCAAAATTCATAAATGCTTTGATTTTGAAGTTGTTATCAAATAAGAACAAATAGTGTTCACAACCGTCTTCACCACATGCGGCATGAGTTTTATATCCTTTTGTTTTAGCTTTTAGATTACTTTTGAATTCTTATTAGATGTATATAAATAGGAACACTTGGCTCAATCTTGTACACAACAATCTATTATAATCACAAATATTTCATCATTTTATCTTTCATGTTAATCACTTCTATATTTTCATAGAATCGCCATATAAGAATTGAGATCCCAGGGGACTAGCTGCATCACTTGGATCAGATTTTATAAGGGTTAATCACAAAACTACTCCTCAGATATACCGTAATTGCCAAAAAAACAAACAAAAAGGAAGTTATTTTCAGAATTACAAACACCCACTTATCTCTTACAAATTAATAGTTACGACCGAGTGGAGGAGAGAAGATAATAAGAGTTAAATAAACGGTAAAGTACAAATATCGAACCCTGGTGAATACCCTTTCAAGCGGTAAAGAGTAAAATATTTGTCAAGTAAATTACAAATCTTAAAGGCGAATCTTCATTTTGAGACAAAACAGAAATCTTAGCGAGGTGACGACAAAATTTAATAAATCAAACCGCACAAAACAACACTTGAACTACCCAACAAACCTCATAGCATACTAATCTAAGCCGCGGCCAAACAGCTACATTTGCACTGTGACAAGCACTTTTTGCAATCAGCCAGCCTCGGATATCCGCCGTTACAATCACATTTCTTGGTACACTTGGAACGCGACGTGCCGGCCCACAAACACCGGGCCATGCACTGCATGATCGGAACGCAGCCGGGGCAGCCCGTTTTCATCTGGTTCACGATACAGTTCCTGCATTGACTGCCATCTGAGGGGCAACCAAGAGAAATCAAAGTCATCTGGGACAGTATGATTGGTATTAGCACGCACAGAATACTCAGTTTTGATAACAAAGTTCTCTGCGACATTTTGTCGAACAGTTGGTGTGCCTCTTAGCCTACAGAGATCTTTGAGCAAGTGTGTTTAAATAGTGGACTTTGCAGCCTATATATGTGTGTGTACTATTCCCTTCTTTTGTTTAGAAGAGTGCAATGGATTTGGTTATCTTCAGTTTTCACCAATAAATTAGTTGTCTGGATGAGATGAATTAATTGACTCTGTGAGTTCTGAAATTGGGGTATTCGTCTTGGATTGCTCAATATTTATTGTTTCCTCGATTTTGCCTATGAGTTATCTCATACCCTTCGGTGTATTTAAGGCCCTCGTAGCATCCACCTAGATGGTGGTATTAATAGTAAATGTCATCATAATATTATTGTTCCATTGAAAAAGAAAATCTGGATATTGATAGAGTAGAGCGACGTCTGTAGTATGAGTGTCGACCTGATCAGTGACATGATAAAATTAGATCATATGAATGCCGATCGGATCAGCAATCTGATAATAGAGTAGATCGCGTGAATGCCTACTTGATACGTCGTGAGAGGTCGTCATAAGAGCTCACTGTGATTACTTGGAGCCTACACTATCAGATGATGTCAGCCCTACTTCAGTACATCTAGCCTACTACAGCTGTCAGATTATAATGTAACATTTGTAGTCACATATTTTAGGGTTGCTATAGTCAATGTATTGCTATAAATAGCCATATACTTCTCAGATGAATGTAACGAATTAATATATTTTTCACTTTATATAGAAAACGTGTGTGCTCGCCTTAATCTTTATACGCTCGCTAAAAGCCCGCTATCTTTCTATCATGGTATCAGAGCAAGTTTAGCATATTTCTGATGCTCCCATTTGTTTTTGTTAAATACCTTCTGCAAAAAAATAAAAATAAAAATAAATTAAAAAAAAATCAAAAGGCCACAACAGATGATACTGTTACAAGCCAAATAAATACCTCGATTAATCAAAATGGCATCTTACCTACCACAAACTTTATACAGCACCAAAGCCAGCTTATTTCCATCCAACTAGCTGATACTAATTTTCTTCTTTGGAGGCAGCAGATCCTGACAGTAATTAAAGTCTATGGCTTTGAATCCTTCATTTCAAACAACCATTCACCACCTGTGATACGGACCAAAATAACTACGTGTGAATTATGTGATAAATGTAACTATTTGTGGAAAGCGACCCCATTTCCTAGGGAGGGTGTACCCCTGGGAGGTGGGCGAGCTGTGACAATTCGAGCGGATTGTTTTGTGAAGAGTAGCGACCTGTAGTATGGGGATGACTTTTCATATAGGGTCGCGGTCTCTTGTAATTTGGGCTGAGTACTTGAGCCCGTTTTGTGGACCTAATATATGCGAATTACCATGGGCCTGGTGGGCTGTATGCCCCGGCTTAATTGGGATATTTATGGAGAAGTTTATTGTTTATGGGAACTTACCAAGTATGAGGAGTCTTAATTGAGAGGCGATTGTGGAATCCTGATGTAAATGAAATTCTTATTACGAAAGGTAACCCTAGATATTGGGAATCTTCTCCCATCCCTATAAAAGGAGCCCTTGGCTTATTCCTTAGAGGTTAATGCTTATTTACGCATTTATTATCTGAGTGCACTAATATTATTGAGAGAGAAGAAGTGTGTTTTTCGCTTATTAACTTAAGCGTCGGAGGGCCTTAACGGGCTCGAAATCCGGCCCGTTCTAGGCGTTGTTTTGCAGGAAAGCGAGGCCGCTGGGACGATTGTGGATTCTTTGGAGGTCGCTGTGTCACGTTTGGAGGTTTTTTAGGTCACTGATCTCTATTTTTGAGGTTAGTACCCCCTTTATTTGGTAGTTCGACTTTTTGGGCTCATCAAATTGGCGCCATCTGTGGGAAAGAGAGACATCGAGTCTTTGAGCGAAAGGCGTGAGAAACTGCACAAATCAAACATGAAGGAGAAGAACATAACACTGAGAGTTCTGGATTACGCGTCTGGATCCAACAATAAGAAGAAAAAGAATAGATTCTTACATCTTAGCGAGAAAGATGTCCCGGGGGATGAGCAGGAGTACCCTCGCGTGGGTTCTCTGATTCGAAGCGCGGGCAATACACCTCCACCTTCTCCTAAAAAGCAAGTTGGGAGAGGGCTGGTGGAAGAGGTAGAGAAGCAGATGCCTGGGGTAGAACCACAAAAATCAATCCCCGAGGCAACAGGAGGAGGAAATCCGCCGAAGGAGACGCCCAATCAGGGGAAGAAGGGATTCTTGGAAGGGTTTATGGACTTCGTACCTGTCGAAAAACAGGAGGAGTTACGTAAGTATTTGGAGTGCGAGCTGAGCAGGGGAAAGGATAAGAGCGAGAAGTTAAACGTTGATAAAGAGAGCGAGCCAACGGTTGGAGAGGACAAGAAGAAGAAAGAGCTCGGTAAGAGAAAGAAAGGKGATATCTCTAGTTCCTCCTCATCCGTGGATTCTCGTGTTCATACGCGGAGGGGAATAAAACTGAGGCGAGATCGTTACAAGGGTAGAGGTCGCAAACATCACAAAGGCGATAATGAGAGTGATACCCCTACCTCAGASTCGAGTAGTGACTCCGGTGGGAGGTCGCGGAAAAGTGGTAGAYGTCATAAGGGGAAAATAGAAGAGAGCGAGGTGGGGCCACACACTAAGGCCTTCCGAGAGTTGCAAGAGGCCATGCTGAAGTTGCAGAAGCGGATGGACGGAGAAGACCTGGAAGGGGAAGACGAGCATCCCTTTTCAGAAGAGCTGATGCACGCACCGATGCCTCGAAATTATAAGGAGTTAGATTTTCAGTACCGAGGAACGACTGATCCAGTCGCACAGTTGCAGCTGTTTGAGAACGCGAGGATGACGCATAACTACACGGGGGCTGTGGCATGTCGAGCCTTTGTATCCACCCTGAGGGGGATCGCACAGAATTGGTTTTACCAACTCCCAAATGGTAAAATTACGAGTTATCAGGTGTTGCGAGCTGCCTTCCTGAAGCAGTTCTCRAGCGTRAGGCAGAGTGCYAAYACAGCCCAGTCGCTCTTCACAATGGTGCAGCGACCTGACGAGACGCTGAAACAGTATGTTAATAGATTTACCAATGCTACCTTGGAGGTTCCTACCGCTACGGATGAGATGAAAGCTGGGGCTTTGCATCAAGGTTTGAGGAGGGAAGATTTGCGGAGGTCGTTGGTAAAGAAAGAAGCTCGCACGTACGATGAAGTTCTCGCGAGGTGCCATAAGTACGTACAAGTAGAAGAGGAAGAGGAAGAGCACCGACTGCGTTTCGGTAGGGAGGTCATGAGCACAAGGGAGAAAGTGCCTGAAAGAGAACCGAGGAGAGAGCATAGAAGAGGCATGCGCGGACTCTTGGCCTCAAATGCCGGGGTCAGTGCGAGCCAAGAGCCGAATATGAAAGTCTGGAGAGAGGAGGATTTCACACCACTAACTATGGCCCAAGCTAAGGTGTTTGGTGTTATGGAACGCTCGGTGCCTGATCTAATACGGTGGCCGGAAGATCGCACGCCCGTCCCAACACATCCAAAAACTGTCTCTTTTTGTCGTTTTCATAATAATTATGGGCATTTCACGGAAAAATGCCGACATCTCAGGGAGGAGATAGAGAGACTTATAAGGCAGGGCACCTAAAGGAAGTAGTATACAAGGAGAAGGAGCCGAGCGAGCAGAGGAGGATGTTGCCTCCACCCCCATCGGGAGGCCCACTTCCTGCTCAGGTCGCGAGACAGGGGCGTCAGAGAAACCAGGAGTTCAGGGGGCCCCGAGGAAATAAGGGGAGGATAAATATGATTTCAGGGGGCCCAACGGATGGTGATTCCAATAACGCACGCAAGAAGCATTTAAAATCGGCTCGCAATAGAACATGGGAGGTCGCAAGCGTTAGTAGGCAGCCACAGGTTGTGGGGCCAGTCATATCTTTTGGCCCCAATGAGAGGTGTGGCTTACAGGAAGATCATAATGATGCGCTGGTGATTGAAGCAGAAGTAGCGGGCTATGAAGTTAGTCGGATCTTTGTAGATAATGGGAGTTCGGTGAACATTATCTATACAGATTGCCTTGATCAAATGGAGGTGGACAAGAGGGTGCGATCCGTGAATACACCCATCTATGCATTTAACGGAGCACAGGTGAATACGGAAGGAGAGATGACATTAGAAGTGGTGTTGGGAAAGGGTACGGGCCGAGTGAAGAAAGATTTGAAGTTTCTAATCATCCGCGGGAGGTCGGCCTARAATGTGATATTGGGGCGACCTGCTCTTAARGRGTTTCAGGCCGTAACGTCGACCTATCACATGAGRATAAAGTATCCGGTGGGTGACAAAGTAGGGGAGGTCATCGCTGAACAACAGGTCGCGAGGTCTTGTTACCAAATGGCGGTCAGAAGGGGATTGATGGAGAATAAACGAGAGAGAGATGGTGATCGGCCGGAGGGGATACTTAGTGCGAAAAAGATAAAAGAGCAAGAGACCTCTCTCCGGCCGAATGAAGAGTTAATGGATATCTCCTTAGAGGAGGACCGGCCAGAATATGTTACGAAGATAGGAACCTTACTATCTGAAACATTGAGAGATGAGATGATCAGCTTGTTGAGGGAATTCCGAGATGTATTTGCATTTGGGGAGAAGGAGTTGACTGGGGTTTCACCAGAGGTCGCGCAACATCATTTGAATGCGGACCCAGAGGCTAGACCTATAAAACAAAAGAGGAGGCATTTCGGACCCGAGCATGATAAAATCATTGAGGAGGAAGTGCAGAAACTATTAAAAGCTGGACATATCAGGGAGATTCAGTTCCCTGAGTACTTTTCCAATGTTGTAATGGTGCCAAAGTTGGAGCAAAAGTGGAGGATGTGCATAGATTTTCGAGATTTGAACAAAGCTTGTCCTAAAGATCATTATCCTTTGCCGAGGATTGATCAATTGGTGGACTCTACCTCTGGATGCGAGCTGTTGAGCATGATGGATGCTTCGCAGGGGTACCATCAGATACCTCTTGCCAAAGAAGATCAGCCTAAAGTGAGCTTCGTCACTTCCACCGGTACTTATTGTTTTGTATCCATGCCTTTTGGATTGAAGAATGCGGGGGCGACCTACCAAAGGCTAGTGGATCGTATGTTTAAAGACCTGTTGGGGTCTACCATGGAGGTCTATGTGGATGACATGCTGGTTAAGAGCAGGCGAGCTGAAACGCATGTGGACGACCTGAGGAAGACATTTCTCATTTTGCGGCAGTATGGGATGAAGCTCAATCCGAAGAAGTGTGCATTCGGTGTGAGATCGGGGAAGTTTTTGGGGTATATTGTAACAGAGCGGGGAATCGAAGTCAATCCGGAGAAGGTGCGAGCTGTTATGGAGATGACTCATCCCCGCACTGTGCGAGAAGTACAGATATTAACAGGACGGATGGCAGGTCTTAGCCGATTTATTTCTAGGTCGGCGGAGCGAGGTGTTCCTTTTTTCAYGGCGCTTCGAAAGGGATCTCGGTTTGAGTGGACGAAGGAAGCAGCGGATGCCTTTGACGAGCTGAAAAAGTATTTAGCAGAGATACCACTGCTGACTAAACCCATGCCAGGAGAAGAGCTAATTTTATACGTGTCGGTGGGTGAGGTCGCCGTAAGTTCGGTGCTAATAAGAGAGGAYGAAGGCGTARAGAAACCCATCTACTATATTAGCAGGATGTTGCGGGGTGCCGAGTTGAAGTACACCGAGCTCGAGAAAGGAGGTTTCGCGCTAGTTACCACAGCAAGAAAGTTGCGACCTTATTTTCTGAGCCACAGAGTGAAGGTGCGCACTAATTTGGCTCTGAAACAAGTTTTGGGCAATCCAAGTGTGTCTGGGCGTCTGGTGAAGTGGGCAGTGGAGCTCAGCGAGTATGACGTGGTGTATGAGCTGAGGACCGCCATTAAAGCGCAAGTATTAGCAGACTTTTTGCAAGAGATGACAAAACAGGTCAATGAAGAGGTAGAGATGAAAACATGGACTTTATATACTGATGGTTCGACCATGGCATCAGGGGAAGGGCTCGGCGTAGTTTTAACTAGCCCGGAAGGAGAAAGCTTGGAGTTTGCAGTTAAGTTGGGGTTCAAGGCATCCAATAATGAGGCTGAATACGAGGCGGTGTTGCAGGGAATCAAGATGGCTAGCGAGTTGGGAGTTAGAAGATTGTGGGCGTATACTGATTCCCAACTAGTAGCTCGGCAATTCGATGGTTCTTTTGAAGCTCGGGAGGAGCGTATGGCAATGTATTTGGGGAAATTGCAAGAGGAAGCAGCTCACTTTGAAGAATTTACGTTGGAACATTTACCGCGAGCTGAGAATACACGGGCGGATCAGCTCGCCCGAATAGCAGGAGACTTAATGACCTGTGATACCCGGAAGGTCACATTGATGCAGTTGGATGCCAGCAGTATTTAGAGAGGAGTAGAGGTTATGGAGATTGAGGACAAGGACGATTGGCGTGGGCCCATTTGGGATGTCCTGCTCAAGGCGCAAGAAGGGGTGGAAAGGTTAAACACAAAAGATGCTAGAGTCGCAGCTCGCTTCTGTATAATGAATGATGAATTGTATAAGAGGTCGCGATTTGGACCTCTTCTGAAATGTTTGGCAAGAGAACGTGGGATGGAGGTACTGAAGGAGATACATGAGGGATATTGTGGGGATCATGCAAAGGGAAAGGCACTGATGAACATAACATTGCGAGCAGGTTTCTTTTGGCCTGGGATGAAGGCCATGGCTGGCGAGCTAGTCCGGACTTGTGAGAAGTGCCAAAAGCATAGTTCAATTATTCATATACCAGCCGAGGAGATGATGGTAATGAGCTCGCCTTGCCCGTTTGCGCAATGGGGGATTGACATTGTGGGTCCCTTTCCAAGAACCCGAAGTAATAAGGAGCATTTGGTGGTGGCCATTGATTATTTCACCAAGTGGGTGGAAGCTGAGGCCGTCACGGGAACTACCGAACAACATATAATGGATTTTCTTTTTGATAATATATTTTGCAGGTTCGGAGTACCGCGAATTTTGGTCTCGGACAATGGGACCCAATTTAATGGGCGAAAGATGCAGAAACGGTGCAAGGACATGGGGATGAAGCAACGTTTTGCTTCCGTGGCACACCCGCAGGCTAATGGGCAAGTTGAGGTCACTAATCGTGTAATTGTGCAGGGACTTAAGCTGCGGTTAGAGAAAGCAGGCGGGCTCTGGGAAGACGAGCTCGCGTCTGTCCTTTGGGCCTATCGAACGACTCCCCGAACTTCCACGGGGGAGACGCCGTTTAGCCTAGTGTATGGAATGGACGCGGTCATCCCTGCTGAGATTGTTGGAGAATCACAACGACTATTAGCGTTTAATGTGGAGGAAAATGAAAGGCTAGCTCGTGGAGCCGTTGAAACAATTGATGAGATACGAGATAGAGCAGCGGCTCGGGTGGAACATTATAAACAACGTGTGCAAGCTGCCTTTAACAAACATGTTAAACACCGTCGGTTTCAGGTCGGTGATTTGGTTTGGAAGAGAGCTGATGCCTTGAAGGTGACCAAGAAATTAGAGCCGAACTGGATTGGACCATTCAAGGTAATCAAGGTGCTGCGAGGAGGAGCATACATCCTTGAGACTGCAAGAGGAAAGGTCGTACCACGAAGKTGGAATGTGTGCCATTTGAAGAAGTATTATGCATAGAGGGAGCGCGGGAGAAGGTAACTCTGGACCGGAGGGCACTTCTCCCGCATGAAGCTCGTTTGACGAAAAATTGTTATTTGGGGTGGGAGAGGGTAACTCTGGACCGGAGGGCACCTCT
>BMAC01000700.1:218953-231453 GCA_014905375.1 Phtheirospermum japonicum
GATGCCGACGCTCCTATTAGGTCGATGACTGTTTCATGCCGACGCTTCCATTAGGTCGATGCCGACGCTCCTATCAGGTCGATGATTGTTTCATTCCGACGCTTTCATTAGGTCGAGGATAATTTAAATTCGACGCTCTCACTAGGTCGACGGTGATTTGAGAGACATAATGAGGGTGTATGTTTTATGTTTGCTTGTTAATAGTTATGCTCATGGCAAACCAATGTGAAGTTGTTTATAGCGAGCTAGTATGTTCATAAGACGAGCTAAATATGATCGTGCGACGTCCTCGTATGAGTATTGTTTGTTGTATAACACTATGATTGAGTTGATAATATTAGCGATAATAACATGATGATTTTTTGGAAAGTGCTTGAATACACAAATAGCGAGCTGAAAGACGTGAGTGAGTTCTAAACAATCTCCTCAGGCGCAGGAGCAGGACTTGAGGGCGCGGGCTCGGGGGCTGTGATGGTGATGCTGCTAGACTCGGGCGCGGGCTCGGAGATCAGGTCTTCTAAGGGCGTTTGCAGCTCGCCATGTAACCCCGCGGCCAGGGCTGCTTGACTCTGACATCGTAACCACCACTTCGCGTGGATGGACTGTTTCCAGTCAGCCTTGAAGAAGCTGAAGGGGGTCATTTTGTTGATGATGGCCTTGGCATTCGGAGTATATGAGACATTTAGTTGAGCCACCTCTCCCGTAATAATCTTTGCAGCCTCGGTAATCCATTCGGCAGCACCACGAGCCATCAGGACGACGAATTTTGATAAGCCTTGATTAGCTCTTGGCGGTATGCATCGATAAACTTGCGACCGTTTTCACTGAGGAGGAACGTTCTCTGGCCTTCGGAGATGCCCTCTTCGCGAGCTGTTTTGACTAGCTCAGAGTGTTTTTGTTGCTGAAGAGAGAGCTCCTCAGTCTTTTGTGCGAGCTCCTCGGTTTTTTGTGAGAGCTCCTCAGTCTTCTGTGCGAGCTCCCCGGCCTGTTTGTTTAGCTCGCTGCTCAAGCGTGCCGTCTCATCCTTCAGACTGTTGTTTTGACTGACGGAAATTGCCAGCTGCTCTTCATAAGATTTCACCTTTTGGAGCGCTTTGTCCAGCTCTCCCTGTGTTAGTGATAATTGCTTGGTCTGCTGTTCGGCTCGGGTGTTTAGCTCGTCAACAGTTTGCTGTAGATCGGCCCCCGTTGAGCGAGTTATGAATTCTTCCGAGAACTTAGCAAATACGGGCTTTAGCTGTTGAAGTGCTTGCTCGCGAAGAAGAGTTTCCACATCTGCAGCCGTGTCCAACTTCGCCAGCACTTTGCTCACATTCGCAGTACTAGCAGAGGTCGTCGGCAGTCCTTTTTGGAGACGACGCTTTTTTGTTTTGGGAGGGCTTGGACTGCGAGCTTTCGGAGCCTGCACCTTGGGGCTGTTGGGGGCGTTTGGCATAGGTCGCTTGCCCTTATTCCTACCTCGGAGGACCAGCTGTGGCTCCTCTTCTTCATCTTCGACCGGTTCGGGCGTTGGTCGAGGAACCTTTTCAATATTGCTGGAGATGGGGTCGGCGCGAGCTGTAGAAGAAGTAGCCTGCTTCTTCTTTTCCTCTGGGAGTTCAGCCACACAGGAGTTGATGAAGGAAACTGAAAATAGAGAAATCATGTTATAATTTCATTTCAGCATATGTGAATGAATATAATTGTAAAACCTACAATACCCACCGAATTCATTCCTAGTAATGGCAAGATCCAGCTCCACCGGACGAGAATCGATGCTCGCGTAGCGGAACATGGCGGAGCGGTCAGTGATAAGATCCAGGTCGAAGGGATGTCGGCTCCGCTCCACGAGCTGTTCGAAATGTTTCTGGTACAACAGGGGGTTTGCTTTGGGGTTTGTTAGTTTGATTTGGGGAGGAGTGTGATCTTTCAGCTCGGTTATAAAAGGCCAAGCTTCAGTATTGTGAATGAAGAAAAAGTTTCTCTTCCATTCGTGGACTTTATTGGGGGAGCTGGTAAGGAATTTAGGTCGACCTAAGCGATAAGAGAGATAAAAGGAGTTTTGTTGGTATTTTACCTG
This sequence comes from Phtheirospermum japonicum, assembly GCA_014905375.1. Taxonomy (NCBI): domain Eukaryota; kingdom Viridiplantae; phylum Streptophyta; class Magnoliopsida; order Lamiales; family Orobanchaceae; genus Phtheirospermum; species Phtheirospermum japonicum. Next base: position 221,013 of record BMAC01000700.1, read on the forward strand.
GAAGCAATAATGAAAGAAACCAGGGTCGGCACGAGCATTGTAGTATTTACAGAGCAAGAGGTACCCGGCCAGGTATTTTATAGAGTTGGGGGTTAATTGCAGAAGTGATATGTTATACATGTTAGAAATATCGATATAAAATTGATGAGCGGGGAACCTAAATCCGGCTACCAATAGTGTATCAAATAATGTAATGTGATTGGGAGGAGGTCGCATGGGGTCGGCATGCGGGCTGTCAGGTAGAACCATTTTCGCAGTAGGAGGAAGGTTGAGGATACGTTTGAATTGTTCTAGCTTTTTTGGGTCAGGAAGTAGCCAATAATTGTGTTTGACCTCTTTGGTTGTTAAGGATGACGAGGGGAGGTCGTCGAAGGAAAGGGACCCATCCACGGTTACAGGATTCTCCCGGAAATGTGCGGTGGATGTGGGATCCCTTGATTCCTGGAGGGGAATACCTTCTAAGATAAGGGGGGCCTCAGGAATAAGAAGGGGAAGGATGCTAGAAGGATTATTGGCTATGGTTTGGGCCCGGAGTTCTTCCCATGAGACATCACCATCTGGCTCATCGCGTAGGCTGGAGGAGGGTAATGCTAGGGGTTTCGGCCTCGGTTCGATGATGAAAGGGTTTTTGGCGAGATCAGAATCGGGAGAGAGTGATTGGGTTAAAGGATTATTGTTGGATGTGGCTGATGATTGTTCCATGATAAACATATTCAGGAGGAGATAACACAGCAAATAAGTACAACTCAGCGAATACAGTCGAAATTTAAATGTATAATTAAATCTGAAAGGGAATCTGGGGACTTACACATATCGRCGAYCTCYTCCATTGTTGGTAYGRTGCGAATTAYRGGTGGATCRRTGYGTYATTGCGATTTGYCGAGCTTTTTTGCAGAGRGYTAATGGCGYAAATTTTAATTGAGATGGTGTAAAGTGGTGATTTGGGGAGGCGGAACGTTTTTGTATAGGGAGACGAAAAGCTGATGTGACGGATAGGAGCGGGACTAATTAGGGTTTGCGAAAGGAATGTTTTGGGCCTTTAATTCTTGGGCCCACTGAACTTATTATATGCCGAGATTTTGAGATTGCGCCGCGTGGCGGGCCGCATTTAATGAAGCGACAGTGGGACGAGACAGAAAGCAAGAAGGCGTGTTTTGACTTTGTGGTTTTGTCATGATTATGGGCTTACATTTTTGAGGTCGGCCGGTACAGTGGTTTCCAGGTCGCTTTATGAAAAGAAGGTTGAGCTCGTAATAATGCATCTCGTGTGCTGCTTAAGTGTTGCACTTGGGGACTTGTGATTACTTTGAGGAAAGAGCTCGATACCATTTAGGTCGCGTGAACATGTTGCGACCTGTCATAGCTCGGTTTGTTGAAACTGGGTGATTCTGATACGAGCTTTGGTACGGTACATTGCTGTTTCGTTCGTGTGCTTGTTTAATACTTTTGAAATTTTATGTTTACATGTCCTACCTGATTTCATACCTCAATCAGCTAGAACATGGGGGACTAGCTGATACGGACCAAAATAACTACGTGTGAATTATGTGATAAATGTGACTATTTGTGGAAAGTGACCCCATTTCCTAGGGAGGGTGTACCCCTGGGAGGTGGGCGAGCTGTGACAATTCGAGCGGATTGTTTTGTGAAGAGTAGCGACCTGTAGTATGGGGATGACTTTTGATATAGGGTCGCGATCTCTTGTAATTTGGGCTGAGTACTTGAGTCCGTTTTGTGGACCTAATATATGCGAATTATCATGGGCCTGGATGGCTGTATGCCCCGGCTTAATTGGGATATCTATGGAGAAGTTTATTGTTTATGGGAACTTACCAAGTATGAGGAGTCTTAATTGAGAGGCGATTGTGGAATCCTGATGTAAATGAAATTCTTATTACGAAAGGTAACCCTAGATATTGGGAATCTTCTCCCATCCCTATAAAAGGAGCCCTTGGCTTCTTCCTTAGAGGTTAATGCTTATTTACGCATTTATTATCTGAGTGCACTAATATTATTGAGAGTGAAGAAGTGTGTTTTTCGCTTATTAACTTAAGCGTCGGAGGGCCTTAACGGGCTCGAAATCCGGCCCGTTCTAGGCGTTGTTTTGCAGGAAAGCGAGGTCGCTGGGACGATTGCGGATTCTTTGGAGGTCGCTGTGTCACGTTTGGAGGTTTTCTAGGTCACTGATCTCTATTTTTGAGGTTAGTACCCCCTTTATTTGGTAGTTCGGCTTTTTGGACTCACCAACCTGCACAAATAATTACTCTGTGTAATACCTCTCAAATCACATTTAATCCACAATATATAAACTGGATGAGACAAGATCAACTGCTTGCCTCTTGGCTACTTTCTTCTTTAACTGAAAACCTTTTGGTTATGATAGTTGGCAAGAACATATCCAGAGAAGTCTGCCAAGCCTTAAAGTCTATTTTTTCTAGTTAATCAAGAGCCAGACTCATGCAGTACAAATTGCAACTTCAAACTTTGAAAAAAGGCAATCTTTCCATGAGAGAATTTCTAGGCAAAGTCAAAGCCTATCGTGATGCCCTTGGCACTGCTGGAGAACCTATTTCTTAGCAAAAATTGCATATCCTGGGAGGTCTATGACCTAATTATGGTCCTATTGTTGTAGTTGTTACTTCCAGAGTGGAGCCCTACAACCCGAATAACATCTATGCCATGTTACTGACTCTTGAGTCCAAATTTGATACCTTTCTTGCATCTACTACCATCAACACTGATGGATCTGCACAAGTAGCTAATGTAGCCACACAAAGCAATAGTAACCAAAGGAAATACAACAACTCTTTGAATAGGCCACCTACCTATAATCAGAACAACTACAGAGGAAGAGGTAGGAACAACAGCTACAGAGGTAGAGGGGCAGAGGCTACAGGAACAACAACAACAACAACAGAACTGCTTGCCAAGTTTGTGGGTTATCTAATCATACTGCAGACAAATGTTATCACAGGCTTAACTCCTCATACCTTGGGCCTACTAATATGCAGTCTCAAATACAGATGCAAGCATACACAGCTTAAACAAGCAATGGTCTCTCTAATCAAGCAAGCACATCCTCTCATTCAGAAATCTCAGCCACTCCAGATTTTGGCAGTGATCCCTTTTTGTATGCAGACCCTAGTGCATCTAATAATGTCACCAATGAACTCTCAAACCATAACATAGCCTCGAAATTTCAAGGCCACAACAAGCTGCAAGTTGGTAATGGAACAGGTTTGTACATTTCACATATTAGTAATTCCTTACTCACAAAATCTCACTCAAAATCCTTTATCTTGAAAAATCTCTTACATGTTCCAAAAATCAGCAAAATCCTTCTTAGTGTGCCATAATTTTCTAGAGATAATTTTGTGTTTTTTGAGTTTCATCCCAATCTTTATTTTGTTAAGGATCAAGCTACACACCTAGTGCTTCTCCAAGGTTCTCTTAAAAATCGTCTCTAAGCTTTGATGTTCAATGTGTCATGTCCCCTGCACCTACACAAGTGATACCCTCTAGTATTTCCACCTTCTCAGCTAGCTTAGTTCAAGATAATAGGTCAAAAAATCTGGGTTTGTGGCATTCTAGACTAGGACATGCTGCTCGTGATATTGTAATCAAAGTGATGAAAGACTGTAATGTTCCCTTTATTTTTAATGAAAATAAGTATCTTTGTGGTTCTTGTTTGCAGTATAAAAGCCATGCTTACTGATTCTGGATCTGTATATACCAACTAAATCGAACTTTCCGTACTTACTCTTTAAAAATAAGTTTGTCAGGCTTAAAAATTTGCTCGCAAGAGTACGAGGTCACTTGTAGGTTGGTAAGTTGACTCGATTCGAATCTCTCGAGGAAAACTAATCGGAAGATCTTTTAGTGTTTAATTTCACGAATGAGAAAATAATGAATAAAAACTAATCTAAACACTCGAAATCAAGATATTGATTTAAACAACGAACAGTGAGATCAAAAGTTTTGAAAAGATTTAAGAAAACGGGGGTCTAGAGCTCTAGAATCATCTCCACGACCATTTGGGCATTTCATCGAACACCTTACCTACGCGCTAGGGTTGTCAATCCCAACTTGTATATTAAGTAACCAAAAATCCCAATTGATGGTATTAAATGATTCTAAGCACTAGACTCGTAAATTTTAACCAACAACCATCAAGAAATTCATCAATACAGTCTTAAAGCAATCATGAACACGATCGATGAACAGCTTGAAGAAGAAACAATGGATTTTTGATTGGCAATAATGATTATCATATTACTTTCTAATAAGTGAATACTAAAGATTACTAGATATTGCAGATTAAAAATATCCCACTTAATATAGAATTAATTACCATCATACGAGCATCATAATCCAATCAAGAAAACGTAAACAACTAATCAAGTAAGAAATTAAACTAGTAAAGCAAAGGAAATTGAAAAATTACTAATTAACGGAGGAGAATAACATCGTTCCAGCAAGAAATTAAAATAAGATCTACGAAAACTAAGAAACTATCTAAGATATACTCGAACTAAGAAATTAGAATTTTAAACTGAAAGGTAGAAGAAAGAATAAAGAACACTCTTGGGTTGTCATCCCCAAGAGGTCCGAGAAGAGTTTTCGTGGTGCTAGGCGTGTCCCTCTGCTGCTAGGTGCTCCTTCTTTTAAAGTCACGGAAGTGGGCCTGTTCGTTTTATGGGCCGAGGGCTCTAAATTCCCGAGTTTGTGCTGACGCTGGGTAACTCGATGGGACAACATACCCAGTGTCAGCGGTAATATGCCAAATCGAAGCTTAATTTTTTTAAAACTCCACTCGTAGGCCTACACTCGTCCATATCAAGACCAAAATACTTCAAGAACCCTGAAATAAACATAAAACACGATAAAATAATATGGAGATACATAAATATGAAAATATGCTCAATCTATCCAACTTATACCAAAATTAATAACAAATCTAACTAAAATACCACCTAAATATATATAAGAATCAAGACAAATGCATGATACTCACACACCATTAGAACTCGTCTACATAGATGTTTGGGGACCATCTCTGGTAACATCTTCCATTGGCTCACACTATTGTGTTTGCTTCACAGATCACTTCACCAGATTTACATGGATGTATTTTTTTAAAGGCCAAGTTCGATGTTAAATATGCTTTCATTCATTTTAAAAACCTTGATGAAAAACAACTTTCATATAAAGTCAAAGCCATACAAAGTGATTGGGGTGGGGAATTCAGAAATCTCACTCAAAATTTTCATGACTCTGGCATTGTACATAAATTATCTTGTCCCTATACTCCATTTCAGAATGGTTTATCTGAAGGAAGACACAAAACCATAGTAGAAATGGGATTACCAACTCATGCTCACATTCCACTTAGATTCTGGGATGATGCTTTTAGCACTGCTGTTTATATTTTAAATAGATTACCAGTCAAGTCCATCAAATATATGTCTCCACTTCAGAAGATGCATGTTCATAAACCTAACTACAACTCTCTTCAGACCTTTGGCTGCTTATGCTATACCAATCTTAGACCATACAGCAAACAGAAGCTGGAACCTAGATCATTACCGGGCACCTTCCTTGGCTTCACAGCTAAACATAAAGGTTTCAAAGTTCTTTTACCAAATGGACAGGTCATAATCTCTAGAGATGTCGATAAATTCCCTTTTGCCATCCACTCCAACCAACAAAACACTCATACTCAAGAACAAACCTCCCCCTTCTATCACCCAGGACCTCCAGTTTTAAAGAAAGATACAACCTCTCAAATTGCCTCACCCATATCCAACTCTAACACAGATGATCACAGTTACTCTCCTCTTCGTACTCAACCTTTCAATCACAATCAAGCACCTATAAATCCTCCTTTTCTCACTCACTCACCATCACATACATCTTCATCCTCTCATCAAACTGTGTCTATGTCCTCTGACTCTACTCACACCACAATTCTCATGTGTGTGTATTTGCCATTTGTGAATTGTTCTCGAACTATTTCTGTTACTAACAATGCAGATGTAGCAGATAAGAAACATAATATGGTTACCAGGTCAAAAAAAAAAGGCAATCTCAAACCAAGGGCCTTCACTGCTCATGTCTTGGATTCACAGGAACCTACTTCCTTTCAGGAGGCACTCTCACACCCTCTTTGGAAACAGGCCATGGATGTTGAATATCAAGCCTTGATTCACAACAAAACCTAGACTCTTGTACTTGCTCCATCCAACAAGTCCATCATAGGCTGAAGATGGATATTTAAGCCAAAAGTCATGCTAATGGAAGTATTGCTAGATACAAAACTAGACTAGCGGCAAAGGCTATAATCGAACTGCTGGCATTGACTTCTCAGAAACCTTCAGTCCAATGGTTAAGCCTACTACAATTAAGAGTATGTTGTCTTTAGCCACTCACTACAACTGGTCTATTAGGCAACTTGACATTAACAATGCTTTACTTCATGGACAAATTGATGACGAACTATACATGTCACAACTTCCTGGTTTTGAACTCCCTTCTTATCTAACACATGTCTGCAAACTAGCAAAATCCCTGTATGGCCTCATACAGGCTCCTAGAGCCTAGTTTCTCAAGCTCAAACAGGTTCTGCATACCCTTGGCTTCTCAAACTCCAATTTTGATCACTCTTTGCACTACAAATACCCAAGCACCTCCTGCATTTGGCTTCTAGTCTACATTGATGATATTTTGATAACTGGAAATAATACCTCAATAGTCTCCCAAGTCATTACTCAGTTGCACACATTTTTTTGTCTTAAAGACTTTGGAGAGACCCACCATTTCTTAGGGGTTGAGGTACATAGAATAAAAGCTAGCATGCATCTCTCACGGACTAAGTATATCAGAGAGTTACTTAATAAAGAAAAGATGCTTGAGGCTAAACCAACACCCACTCCTATAGTCACATCCTCTATCCTGTTCAAGCATAATGGTGCTCCCACTGTTGATATATCCCTTTACATAAGTATAGTTGGCTCACTGCAGTATGAAATAATAATTAGGCCAGACATTGCCTTCAGTGTAAACAAAGTGTGTTAGTATTGCAAAATCCCCTTGATACTCACTGGAGAGTAGTCAAAAGGATCCTGATATATCTAAAAGGAACTAGGACCTATGGCATTCAATTTACAAAATAGTTTGGTGTACATTTGATAGGTTTTTCAGACTCTAATTGGGCATATGACCTAGATGACAGGAAGTCAGTCATTAGTTTATGTGTCTTTTTAATATGAAATCTCATCTCTTGGTGATCTAAGAAGCAATCATCTATTTCCAGGTCAAGCACTGAAGCTGAATACAGAAGCTTAGCTCACATAACAACAGAATTAATTTGGATTCAAGCTCTTCTTTCTGAGCTAAAGGTTAAACTCCATCAAGTTCCAACAGTTTAGGTAGATAATCTCAGCATCATATCTTTTCCAAGCAACCCTATTCTCCATGTAAGAACCAAGCACAATGACATTGATTTCCATTTTGTCAGAGATCAGGTTGGTGCAAATAAGCTGAAAGTGCATCATGTTCCATCCTTTTATCAGATAGAATATTCACAAAATAGACTTTGGAGCAACCAATTCTTCACTCGATCAAGAAGCCAGCTTCAAGTTCTGCCTCTGACCTCATTTGAATTGAGGGGGCATGATAGATTAGAGCGACCAAAAGAATTCAGGTCGCATGAGTGCCGACCTGATCAACGACCTGATAACATCAGGTCATGTGAATGCCGACCTTATAGGTCGTATGAGAGGTCGTCATAAGAGTCTACTGTGATTACTTGGAGCCTACACTATCAGATGATGTCACCTCTAGTGCAGTACATCCAGCCTGCTACACCTGTCAGATTGTACTGTAGCAATATTATCCACTCATTGTAGGTAGCCGTTGTCAAGCTGTACTGTAGCATTTCTAACCACATATTCTAGGTTTGCTATAATCAAGTGTATTGCTATAAATAGATTTATACTTCTCAGATGAATGTAACGAATTAATGTATTTTTCACTTTATATAGAAAACTTGCGTGCTCGCCTTAATCTTTTATAAGCTCGCTACCTTTGTATCAGATATTATGTCAATCTTGGTGATGCGACAGAATTTTAAACATCAAAACGTAGAGATGCTCATAAATTTCGGTCATATTTTCATGTCTAATTTCCACTTTCCATTGTTAAAAAGTTAATTTTGAGAATTTATCTATTTATGTGTGAAAATTAAGACTATTTTTTCTGAGTAGTTTTCAAATAAAATTTCATGTATATAGTTATTTGATAGATGTTACTAGTTGAGATCACTTTCAATATTTCAATATTGTGAATACTAAATATATAATATTAATATGATTGTAAAAATGGCATGTCTCATTAATTAGATATAGTTTACAAATAGTAATAGTTCAAGTATATTGTGATGATTGTGGTGGGACCTATATCCAAGAGATTGAATGTGATTGATATGTTTTAAATTTCTTGTTATTAAAAATAAAAAATTAAAAAAATACTTTTGAACGAAGAAGCTATAAACAAAAAGGTTTCATTTTAATAAATAGTTAGGAAATGAAAATAGGCATTTGGAAATGAAACCTAACAGGCCTTAGCTTGGGGAAAGATTATGGACATACATATGTTGGTAAATGAATCATGCATTGAATAAATATATAGGTGACGTGTGAAATCATAATATTATATTTATCACAGTCTTTTGTATATTCTATCATATAGTAATAAATATACGAGAGATGTGTGGTAAATACGCAAGAGGTGTTGTTGAGTATTAAATTATAAATTTATATCCATCAAACATTTATTCTATGTTCATCAAATACTAATGAATATAATAAATATGTTCAGTGAATATGATAGTGGATGAGTGAATATATAAGCATATGATAAATGATAAATAATAAAATTACGTTGATGATATAAATTGTCATCTAAGATAAATAATAAAATTGAGTTAATGATATAAATTGTCATCTCAACATTGGTCGGTATCAAGAAAAAATAGAAAAGGGACAAAAGGACAATTCAACAATGAAATCGGCTATATATCTTTATTTATTTATAAAGGGCATCAATCTTTTCAGACCGGACTAATGGATCATCCATTAGACCAAAATCTCATACTAATATATCATAGTATAAAAATCAATATATTATAGTAAAAATCCAATACATCATAGCAGTGATCAGAGATTTATGAAAATTCAATACTTTGGAGTACAAAAACCAATACATCATAGTACAAAATTCAATACATTAAAGTATCGGGTCAGATGGTCTCACAGGTTATGACGCGCAATCTAGCCTAATACAAGTGTTTGCCATTTATAAAATATATCTAAGAAACATTTTCCCTTTGCCTAAGAAATGTCAAGCTGTAAAGGTTTTGTATTTGAGGTTTAGCCCATGAAGTCGAAATTTTAAACCATATGGACTGAACCATCCCGAATTGGATCACACCTACATTAAAAACGTGGGAGGTGTCCCATCGAAGAAGCTCTGAATCTAATTAGAAACATATCTGATATAATCTTAACAGAAAACCACAAAGAAAATGATATTCAACTTAGGGTGAAAAAGAAGTTTGTATCCTTCTATAACTTAGGGTGTAAAAGAAGATTGTATCCTTTTATATAGTGTTTTATGTGACGTATTCCCAAGAAATAGGAGTCCCTTTTGATATAGTCAAGTCCCTGGAATTAGAAATATTGATTCTCTATACCTTTTATACTAGCCTCGAAACTACAAAAAAAATCAGAGTTTGTTAATGGGTAGAACAGTCAACAAACTTATTAACATCAATTTTATGACGGGTTTGCTGATGGGCGGCACCCGTCAGCATTTCTAGTGTGAGTATTGGTATGCTGACGGGTATGATCCATCAACACTCCCCTGGACGTCAATTAAAACCCGTCCGCATTTGTTGACGGATTGAGGGGTTTCAGCATATGCTGAAGGGTTTAGCTCGTCAGTAATTTCAAATTATGCTGACGAGTCCCACCGTCAACATATTATATTACATTTTATTTTATTTATTATTTATTTACATGTACCCGTGTCATAAATTAAAAACTAAATATGAAACATAATTTGCATGTTCCAAAAAAAAATTTAAATATAAAATATAATTAATTAACATATCCTATAATGTATACAGTTTCAATAAAATATCAAAAATAAATATTTCATTCCTAACACTACTACTCTATAGAATCTAGAGAATCAGCTTGAGAACCATCTGGAGGACCTGAGGGAGGCCGCCGATGTCATGCTCTCATCACTGCGGCGACTTCCTCCATCACTTGCTGATGGAGAGTCGCTTGCATCTCGAGCCGTTCACAAGCAATCTCCTCGCGCATTGAATCAAACTTTTTGCACTTACTTTTTTATTAGAAAAAATCGTCTGCAAGAG
>BMAC01000700.1:236453-263410 GCA_014905375.1 Phtheirospermum japonicum
ACATTTCACCATATTCATAAACACTAAAGGAACGTTTTCATCATCATTACGTGGCAAATTTGTCCTTTTTCATTAAGACGTGATCTTCAAAATAGTACGAAGTAAGAGTTGACGCCTCTTCAATAAGATATGCATTTACTATCGAGGCCTCAACACTCACCTCGTTCTTCACATTTAGTCTGTGAAGAAATCTCTCAATGGATACATCCACTTATATTGCACTGGACCTGCAATTCTTGCCTCGTATGCTAAGTGAACTGGTAAATGCTCCATGGATTAAGAAAAATAAGGCGGGAAGATCTTTTAAAGTTGATACAAAATTAGAGGAATATCACACTCTAAACGACTCATGTCATCAGTCCCAACCACTCTACAGCTGAGGTTCTTGAAAAACAAAACTCAGCTCTGTGAGGGCCTTCTACACCGGATGGGGAAGCAGCTCTCGATAGGCAATTGGTATCAACCTTTTTATGAACACATGACTATCATGACTCTTCGTCCCAAATAATCTCTATCCCTTTATATCAACACAACGGCCAAGACTTGATGCATATCCTTTTGGAAATTAAAGAGATTTTACCTACTCATACAAGGCAGCTTTTGATGTCTTATCCAATTTGTAACAAGATTTAGGATACATTCCTGCTTCGTCTTGTTGTAGGTTGGGACGAAAAAAATATTCATTTAGTTCATCCCTAGATTTGGGAGTGTCTTTTGTCTTCCCCTTAATATTCATAACCGTGTTGAACACATTATCAAACACATCTTTCTCAATGTGGATAACGTCTAGGTTATGCAAAATCAAGTTTGTACTCTAGTATGGTAAATCCCAAAATATTCTTCTTTTCCTCCAACTACTTGATTTTGCTATGCACATTGACGGCTGCTGCATCTAGGTTAGTAACTTTTAAAAATCCCAAACTTTTTATCTCTGCCAAAATCTCCATTTGTGACCATATGCTCGGCGGTGGAGTCTCCATCTTTCTATTTTTTCGAAAAGGATGACCACTGAGAGTAAATGCATCTGAACATATTATAAAATATGGACAAGCCGTTCTTTTACCCGTGCTTCAACAAGAGTAGGTGGAGAAATCACTAATTGTCCACACGAGGGTTGCTCAAAACTGAAAATTCTATTTTTTAGAGATATCATACAAGGGTACACAACTGATTCAAATCAACGATTAGAGGTTGTAGAAACACATCTAACTTATCCTTCGGGATTTTAGAGCTTGGAACAAGAATACTCAGACACATGTATTGCTCCTTCATACACATCCATGCATGGTGTGACCATCAATATCCAAGAGGAATATTGTTCCCCGAAACTACGAAAAGGTTGAAAACCATCTATGCAAAGGCCCAATTTTACATTTCAACTTTTGGTGGAGAACTTTGGTTGAGTTTGATTGAAATGCTTCTAGGCCTCTGAATCTGACGGGTGACACATTACACCATCGTCAACAACGTATTCTACATGACAACTCATGTCTTTTGAAGTTACTGCAGATGCGTATAACCTTTGCAGACGAGGAGTTAATGAAAAATAATACATCTTCTTATATGCAATGCTACTTTTCCCTGCTTAGTGAGTTTGATTCGAGGGTGGTTGCAAAACTTGCAACTAGCCAAATTAGAATCATCTATCCAATAGATCATATAACTGTTCAGGCAACAATCAATATTCTCAATCGTTAGGCCCATTTCCCTTAATAACTTCTTGCTCTTATAGAAGTCATTTGGTATATGATTATCTTTTGGCACAACTTCTTTGATTAAATCCGGTACTTGATCATAACACTGCTAGGACATGCAATTCTCTGCCTTCAGGTTCATGAGACGGGCAACTAGAGATAACTAAGAATGTTTCTCACATCCGGGATACAAAGGTTGATTTCCAGCACTCAACATATCATAGAACTTCTGGGCCTCAAAATTCAGTGGTTCTTCAATATTAGGGCCCAATACAAAGTTTGGATCGGCCATCATGAACCATATTGATGTAAGCATTTGAGGATTCTTCAGGAGCGGCGTAAGATAATCCTCCAACATGAATCTCAGGGTCGACACAATGCGTGCAATCAAGATTTGTTTCATCATGGAATGTCCAGATGTAGTAATCTGGTACGAATCCATTTTTAACGAGATGAAATTCAATCTCATTTACATCGTGGTAATTGCAATTTCTACATTTAGTATGATTATAAGGACACTTCAATTTTTTTCCATCCTTCATTGCTCCATGAGTTCAAATTGTATGAAAGTCTCCACCCCTTTCACGAATGCGTTCGATAAATAACCATCCACCCTCTACGAACAGAACTCATCCTATGATATCCTAATTGTGGTTAATAAGTTAGATGATCAAATTATCGATAAGCGAGCGCTATGAGGGCGCATATAGAAAATAATTGAACTTTTGGTAGGGCCCTATCCCATTCAAGAATGTGATGTTCAGTAATAAAATTATCTTACTATGCATTTTGAGAACCTGAAACATTCCGGCAGCACCTCCCCTTAGTTCTTTATGTACACATATATTGTAGTGCACCCGAGAACAAAGGAGAGATGAAAATTAAAATTCAAAAATCCATAAAATACATATGTAGTAAGATAATCACATTACAATCACATTCTCTAAGGTAAATGTTTGAGTGTAGAAAGAAAGAATATAATTGATTCTAAAGTAAGTCTTAAAATCCGTTATTAGAGGGATGAAACTAACCGGTCGGCACCGTAAATCACATAATCACTTACGTGTACAACAAACACACACACATATATATATATATGTATATATCACAGATCATATAACATAAATATAACTTAAACAAAATATTCACTTGTCGATAACCATGGCATTTGAAAATCCCGACCACGCACATTTAAAAACTTTTTTAAACCACTGTAACATTTTGAAAAAAATTTAAAATCCGTTATTGGAGGGACGAAACCTCTCTACCGGCACTATACACCACATCATCACCAACGTCAACCCCAACTAATCACAACACCAACCAATCACAACATGTATATATATTAATCACAAATCATAATATAAATATTAATTAAACACAGAATTGACTCACCGATCACCAAGATCAAAACCACCACCACAAACATTCTAAGACTTTTCAAATATGAAGCATTTACAATTCAATCCTGAATTTTGAATTAATTGATAAAAAACTGATCGTAATTTTTTAAATCAAACTCAAATATTTAAACAATTATAATTCAACCCTAATTTCTCGAAATATTTCAAATTAAATCCTAAACTAACCCTAATTTTCAAAATTAAACCGAAATATCTAAATAATTACAATTCAACCCTGATTTCTCAAAATATTCTAAATTATATCCTAATCTAACACTAATTCTTGAAATGAACTCCAATATCTAAATAATTACAATTCAACCCTAACTTCTTAAATTTATTGCCAATTAAACCCAACAATAATCAATATTTTTGAAATCAACCCCAAATTTTAAATTAATTGATAAATAAACCTCAAACTAACCTTAATTTTTAAAAATGAACTCAAATATATAAATAATTATAATTTAACTCTAATTTCTTGAATTAATTACTAATTAAACCAATAATAATCAATATTTTTGAAATCAACCCCAAATATATAAATATTTATAATTCAACCTTAAAACTTTAAACCAATTGATAAATAAATCCCAAACTAATCCTAATTTTTGAAAGTGAACCAAAATATCTGAATAATTATAATTCAACCCCAACTTTTTGAAATATTCTAAATTAAACCCTAAACTAACCTTAATTTTCAAATCAATCCCAAAATATCTAAATAAATACAATTCAACCCTAGTTTCTCTAATTATTTGCTAATTAATCCTAAAAATGATTAATATTTTCTAAATAAATTTACAATTATATATATATAAATAATTAATAAAAAAAGTTAAACAAAAAAAATACCTTGTGGAACTGGTGGTGAAGCGGTGGTGGTTGGCCGATAGTGGTGGTGGGGGTTGTGGGATCGCAATGGTGATGGTGGCGTCGAGGTAGTGGTGCGCTCTCTTCCTCTCTTCTTCGGTGTTGGTGGTGGCCGTCGTCGTCTCCCTTCCTCTCGTCTCCGGCGCCGATTTTTTTATTTTATTTTTTGGTTTCTCTTCAAAAACGCAGACAGACTATTGGTGTCGGGGTTCTTGTTTAGGTTTTTTGCTGACGCCCTAAATGACCATCAATATTATTATTATATTTTATTTAATATTGCTAACGGGTTGGTACCCGTTAGCATTAATTTTTTTAAAATATTTTTGACGGGCACGTACCCGTCAGCAAACAGGTCCGTAGCGACCCGTCAGCAATTTCGTTGCTAAAACAAAATGCTGACAGGCCATTCGCTGACGTCCATCGCCCGTCAACAATCAAAACCCGTCAGCATAAGCTGACGATTCGTTAGTTGTCAGTATTTTTCGTTAGCATTCGTCTATTTTTTTGTATTGTGACGAAGCTTCCTCGATCACACCTGACCTATTCCTTGAAGCTTGCCTTTTAGTTCACACATCCGAGCTCGCTTATTCTCCAAACAAACAATCTACCTTCAGTATTCCGACAAGCGCCAACCCTCTTAACCTACCTATGAGCTAGAGGTGTTCACCGGTTCGGGCGAACTGGACAAACCGCCGATTTGAACCGGCGGTCAATGGTTGTGAAAACTGTTGACCACGGTTCAAACCGAAACCAGAACCGCAACCGCCGTTAAGGCGGGCCGGTTCCGGTTTCCCCATACCCCAAAACCGTAAACCGGCGGTTCAAACCTTCGATTTAAAAAAAAATTCAGTCGATCGACTGCCCCTCAGTCGATCAACTGAGTCGTCAGCGAGCTGTTTGAAATCAACGGTCTTGATCTTGTGACCGTTGATGGATCAACGGTCGTGATCAAGTGACCATTGATTCAAACCGCCGGTTTGACTCGAAACTGGCCGGTTTGGTCCAAAACCGGCGGTTAAACCGACGGTTTGTCCGCCTTTTTTTTTTTTGATTTTTTCACTCCTATAAATACCCCCCATTCCTAACTCATTTCTCTCACACCAATCTATCATCTTCTATAATCTCTCTATTCTACATTGTCCCTCTTTGCAAATTTTGTGATTTCCAAGATTCTTTAATTATTATCAAGCCTTCCTAATTCTAAACTAAACTTATTTAAGTTTAGTGTTATAATTCCAAATATATTTCTTACTTTCTAGTTATAATCCTACTACTTTAGTCCATTACTACTCTTTCTTATTTTTTTTATATTAATTAATCTTAACTTCTAAAAAAATGTCGAGCCGTGGAGGTTCTTCTCGTTCCCGTCGTTCCAATAAAGGGAAGAGTATAGCACTCGATAACGATGCCAATTTCCATACCATCGGCTTATCACAAGGCAACACTCCTTCGGTCGGTGACTACAATCCCAACCGCATCTGTAACGCCCTAGGATCGCCCTCCAAACCTGATGGTTAGTCCCACTGTACCAACACGAGTCTTTTCTAGCGCGCTTTGTCCTCACTCATGCGCACCCTGGAAAGACTTCCCAGGGGGTCACCCATCCCACCACTAATCCAGGCCAAGCACGCTTAACTTTGGAGTTTCGATAAGAGGTCTTCCAGAAAAGAAGATGCACCTTGTTGGTATGAGTTTACCAATCAAATCTGTTGAGCTTTCCTAGGTAGTCTCATAATTCGGGGTGTTACAATCTACCCCCCTTAAACCCGCGACGTCCTTGTCGCGATTAAGCCATCTCAGGATCCATTGCTAGGCGTTGGGGTTCTAGAGGTGTCTCCTACGGGTTCAAGAGTTGTAACCGACGTCGCGATTAAGCCGTCTCAGGATCCATTGGTAGGCGTTGGGGTTCTAGAGGTGGCTCCTACGGGTTCAAGAGTTGTAACCGTAGGCTATCCCGATCTTGGGCTCCCACTACTGGGGCCTTCTCCCTCACGGTCTTTCCAAACGCATCACAACCTTGTCCCGCATAGCACTTAGTTCCCGATTTTCTGGCTGGCAAACGACTCTGATACCATTTGTAACGCCCTAGGATCGCCCTCCAAACCTGATGGTTAGTCCCACTGTACCAACACGAGTCTTTTCTAGCGCGCTTTGTCCTCACTCACGCGCACCCTGGAAAGACTTCCCAGGGGGTCACCCATCCCACCTCTACTCCAGGCCAAGCACGCTTAACTTTGGAGTTTCAATAAGAGGGCTTCCAGAAAAGAAGATGCACATTGTTGGTATGAGTTTACCAATCAAATCTGTTGAGCTTTCCTAGGTAGTCTCATAATTTGGGGTGTTACAGCATCGAAATTGTCAAAGATTGGAGTGATACCGACATTGATCGATGTTATCGAGCCGTCGCCGCCTTTGCCGGTGAAGATGTGCTGCCCATTGAAGTGGAGGATGAATTGCCTCCTCCAAGAAATCCGAAAACTCGTTCTCGGGCAACAACGGAGTTAAAACCTGACATTTTCAAGAAACATTTTCAAAAAATTGAAATCCCGCCACCCGCAAATGAGCCACCTCCAGAAGATGGCAAAAAACGAAAAAGAAGGTACCGTGTCACTTGCAACTATTGTACATCATCTTACCAATTTGTAGAAGGAGGAGGATATGGAAATTTGCACAACCATCTCAACAACAAACACCCCGACAAAGTCGGCATCGATAGGACTCAAACGCAACTACAAGGAGGACAAGTAAGTACGAACTCCTCTTCTTTATTTACATATTCCGACGCTACTCATAGAAAGGAATTAGCAAAATTTATTTCTTCTAGATCTCTTCCTTTAACTTTGCCGATGATGATTTATATACAAAATTCACCCAACTTTTTTTTAATCCCTCGAGTACGAGCATCTCACGCTCTACCCTTACTCGTGATATTAAAAAATTTGTTGGTGAATATAAGTTAAACTTATGTAATGAATTTGCTAGTTTACCAAACAAAGTTTCAATTTGCTCGGATGTTTGGAGTGATCATTGGGAACGAAACTCTTACATGGCTGTTACATGTTATTGGGTTGATAATTCATGGACTTTACAAAAACGTTTGCTTGCATATAGAGATTTTAAAGCTCCTCACAATGCATATAATATTTATCAGTTAATTCATTTGATTTGTCAAGAATATGGTTTAGTTGAAAAATATTTTCTATTTCATTTGACAATGCAACTTCTAATACGGCGAGTGTTAATGAGCTTATTAGTATTTGTAAATCATCTATTGGTGGCTTGTTTTTTCATATTAGATGCATATGCCATATTTTGAATTTGTGTGCTCAAGATTTGAATGTTTTGAAAAATGAACTTTCTCCAATTAAAGCGGCGGTCACGTGTATTCATAGAAATAAATCTTTTCAACGAAAATGGGCAAGATTTTGTAGGGAAAATGGGTTTGAACCTAAAATTTTTTCAACCAATGTGCCTACTCGTTGGAACTCTACATATAAATTTTATTCAAAGATACATATTCGTATAGAGAGGTTTTGTGTTTGTTTTTTGCCCAACAAGAAATCGGAATTATGTTATATACAAACCAATGGTTTACGTGTAATTATTTGAAAAAAATTTTAAAGGTGTTTAATGATGCTACTAATTTATTTTCTGGTGTTTATTATCCTCTTCTCACCTTGTTGTTGAAAATTGTGTTAAAAATGCATTCGTCTTTAAGGAGTGCATGAAAAATGAACGATTGGAAGAATGTATTATTTCTATGAAACGAAAATGGTTGAAGTATTTTCATTACATTCCAAGTATATTTTTAGTTGCTACATTATTAGATCCTAATAATAGAGAAAGTGGTTTAGAATTTTATCTTAATAGTTATTATGATGCTTTATTGCCGTTTGAAGAGTATGGATATCCTTCCGTTGAAAATATTATTCAAAATGTGAAAAAGTCTTTATATGATATGTTTAAAGAATATAATATAAATTTTTACGGTCCTCTTCCTATGAGTTCCGGGCAACAAACTTCTACTAGAAGTGGTAATCCTAGTAGAAGTGGTGACAGCGACGATGAAATTGAGGGATTTCAAGATTTTTTGAAACAAAAAAAGTCACGAATGGGGTGTTCGGGTTATTCATTCGGTTCTAACCCTTATCGAGAACTTGAAACTTATCTAACAACGGCTTTTGAGTATGGAACGTTGGGAGAAAATGATGCCGATAGCGAGTTTGATATTTTGAATTGGTGGGCATCAAGGAAATCACTTTATCCAGTTGTTAACATCATTGCAAGGGAGATATTGGCTGTTCCCGTATCAACCGTTTCAGTCGAACGAGCATTTAGTGAAGGGGGTACATGCTGGACGAGCGGAGATCCAAACTTACACCTCACAATCTCAAGTGTCAGATGTTATTTCATGATTGGGTCAACGCCGATCAACGGAAACAAAAAAATGTTCTTAGTGAAGATGAAGAGAGAGAGACGTATTATGATACTACGGGATCTAGCAACGAGTCGGTAAATGGATGAGTATGGTACCCCCCACACCACCGCTTTCGATTCCAAGGTAAGTAAGGTAAGTGAGAACTACGTGGACTTTGATTCCCAAGATAAGGGATACGTAGGCAACTATCTTCAATTATTTGAAATTAAAATTTCAAATTTTAACTTCAAATATTTGAAAATAGTTCAAGTCCAATTTCTTTTTAATTTTCTTTTTTGAATTTATTAAAACTCTTCTATTATAATTTTTTATATTTTAAATTCAAAATATTTTTTATTTGACCAGTCGATCGACTAATTGACCAGTCGATCGACTAGATTGGTCAGTCGATCGACTGGATTTTCAGTCGATCGATTAGTTCTCTCCAAATCGACTGGAGAATAGAATGTTTGGCAATTTTGGGCGAAGCAGTCGATCGACTGACGCTTAGTCGATCGAATGCCAGTCGATCGACTGAGTTAAAATTAAAAAAAAAGGGAAAACCTGCCAAACCAACCCGGGACCAAACCGTGAACCGGCGGTTTGCAAACCGGCGCAAACCGTCCGGTTTCACGGTTCGCTTCCAGTTCGAGGTTTTCGCCGAAACCGAACCGGCGGTTCAAACCGCCTGGACACGTCTACTATGAGCCCTATCGTCGGTCGTCGATCGGTCTGGAACTGAGCTAAACTATTCTTAATGCAATATCAGTCCATCTCTAGCCATTTGCATAAAGTGCAAAATCTTCACTACATCTTCTGCTATATGCACTAACAAAAATCCATAACATTCCTTATTTTATTCATTCAATTTTATTTACATTACCTTATAATTGATAAAATATTATATCTCCGTTTGGCGCCCACAACTAATAAAGAATAAAAAACATATGCGGTGACCTACTCAATCAAATTTGTAGTAAAGATCATGTCTGGACTCTAGAGAAAGATCGATGATTTTGGGACCAATACACTTGTTTAACTTTTTACACAAAATTTCCTCTTTTTCAGTTTTTGTGACAAGTTCAAACTTCAATTTCATTTCTTTATGAAAGAGCTGGGGCAAGTCAATAACTACCATCAAAGTCAGTTTGACCAACGAAATAAATTTGAGCCAGTATCTCGCTACATGGATCCTTCACAAAACATTCACCCCCAGATGGGGCCCACTGTGACCCGGTTTGGGCTGAACCGAGCCATGACTGGAGATCGACCCGAGCGTTGGGTGGATTATTTAGGCTGGGCAGGATTTTCTTATGACACAAGTTGTCACTCTAGTATCAACGTAAGCCATTTTCAAGCTGTCTATGGGCGTTCTCCTTTAGTGGTACCGCTATATGTTCCGGGATCAACTAAAGTGGCTGCACTTGACGAGTTGTTACTCGAGCATGACACGTTGTTGCTAGAACTCAAGGAGAACTTACGCCAGGTCCAACAACGCATGGCTCAACAAGCTAACCTCCACCGTCGGAATAAGGAGTTTGCGGTCGATGATTGAGTTTGGGTCAAATTGCAATAATATCGACAACGACTGTGGTTCGTCGGGGTTCGCCTAAGTTATCTTACCGATATTTTGGTCCCTTCCATGTGCAGCAACGGATCGGGCAGGTTGCGTATAAGTTGGAGTTGCCACATTCCAGACGGGTGCACCCGGTTTTTCGCGTTTCTTTACTCAAGCCTTATGAGGGAGACGCACCCCCGTCGGTTTCTCTGACTCTTTTTGATGATTAGGGGAGACCCGCTTTAGTACCTCTAGCAGTCTGCTCTACTCGCTAGATACTCAGGGATGGCACTATTGAGCCTCAAGTCTTGGTGCAATGGCAGGGCCAGCAGCCAGAAATGGCCACTTGGGAATCGCTTGCTTCCTTTCACAATGACTTTCCTATTTTTCACCTTGAGGACAAGGTGCTTTTTGAGGGAGAAGAATTTGATACGCCATCACCACCCGCTATCCGCTGAGCCCCGTCAGCGAGGGTGCGACAGCCACCTCAAAGGTTCCGTGATTTTGTTTAGTTATCCAGACATTTATTTTTAGTATGTTTATTTATTCAAGTTATTGGGTTTAATTATGTTAGTCGTCGTATCTTTCTTGGCCTGCTTGTTATTGGGCCTGAGAGTCCATTTGAGGACACGTCTATTTTTTGAGTTGAGGGCGTTTAACCTCCAAAACTTATTATTACTATTTATGAAAAATATAATTCTCTGAAACTCTAGGTTTCCTCTCGTGATCGAGAGATTTGGAGTTTTCACGCACTCGATAGCGTGAGTTTGATACGTCGCGTGATCGTGACATATTATCTTCAGCTATATGCACTAACAAAAATATATAATGTTCGTTATTTTATTCATTCAATTTTAATTACGAAAATGACTACGGTGGCGTGAAGGCACCCCACCCCTCGTGCTTTACATCCATCTATTTACCAATATTTGTAACTAACTTTTGATCCAATAATGATAAAATAAATAATAGTGTTTTCATGACACCGTAGACGTTCCTTTAATTATATTACTTTATATCTCCGTCTGGCGCCCAAAACTAATAAAGAATTAAAAACATATGCAGTGACCTACTCAATCGAATTTGTAGTAAAGATCATGTCTGGACTCTGGAGAGAGATCGATGATTTTGGGACACACTTGTTTGACTGTTTTCACATAATTTCCTCTTTTTAATTTTTCGCTTGGACTAGTTCAAACTTCAATTTCATTTCTTTATGAAAGAGCTGTGATAAGTCCAAGAAGTTGAACTACCAAATATAGAGGGTACTAACCTCAGAAGAGATCAGCGACCTGAATTGATGATGAAATACGTCTCAGCGACCTTCGAAGCTCTCCACAAATCTCCTAGCAACCTCGTCGATCCTGCAAAACAGCGCCTTAAATGGGCCGGATTTCGAGCCCGTTAAGGCGCTCCGACGCTTAAGTTAATAAGAGAAATCACAACACTCAATCCCTTCACTCAAGTCATTGAAGATGCAATTATGATATCATAGGCTTAGAATAATGAGAGGTATACACCTCCTTTTATAGAGATAAGAGGAACCCTTCACAATCTAGGGTTACCTTCTCACACCACAATTCCATAAATACCACAACTGTCTTAGAATTAGGTTTCCTCCCATATAGTAAGTTCCCATAAATAATAAACCTCTCATTAAATTAATAATATAGGGCTGGGCCCATATAGTCCACCAAAACCTCATAAACCATTCACACTAAGCCCGCAGGCTTGATATTCACAAAGCCCATAACCGAGCTCAAGTACATAACTCAAACCACAAGAGGTCACGACCCTATATGAGAACTCATCCTCATACTACAGGTCGCTACTCTAACCATATCAACTCGCTCACTTTCAAGGAACAGCCTTCAGCTCGTTCACTTCTCAGAGACATAATACAGCTCGCCCATCTTTCAGGAGGCACACCCTCTCCTAGAAATGAGGTCTCTTTCCACAAATACCCACATATATCACATAATATTACGTATAGACATTTTGGTCCACATCAGCTAGTCCCCCATGTTCTAGCTGATTGAGGCAGGAAATCAGGTAAGACATGTACATAGAATAAAGCAAACATAAATAACATCAAAATATAAAAACACCAACAACTTCCAAAAAAATTTTACCAAACCACACATCAAAATCACACAGCTCAACAAACCGAGCTATAACACTCATCCTTCCACAGTAAATTGTCAAGTATACTTGCGACCTACAAAAATTCAGCTTACCGAGCTCGRTTCTTCTTAAGATAGCATGATCACCTCGCGAGGGACGATCTGAAAGTCCCCAGACCAAGTCTCCAACTGTATATATATGATGGCCTCACCACTCTTCATCAATCATCCAACCTGCGAGTCCCCAATTCGAGTCCCCAGACTCCGTACTGGACGACCTAAAATCATACAGCTTTCCCTCCACAGCCTGAAGTTATAACCGGGCACAATAATACAAGTAAATAGAATCATACGCTTTTGAGAATTCAAAACACCATAAGCCACTTACTCGACCTAAAATAGGTCGATTAAAAAAAACATTCCATACCTCAAACCGTAATCATTACTTAAACATCATCTTATAACCATAAAAATTTTGTTAGCTCGCCAAGATACCATAATCCATAATAACCCATCAAGGCCCAAGATTGCGTTAACCATAAAGGCACATAAACCCATAAAACCATACATAATAAAGATATCATCGACCTAAAATAGGTCGGTCAGAAAACTATTGCACCCATAAATCATCATTGTCCTAAAGGCGTCAGCTCATTTTATAAAAACAATCGCCGAACTAATACAAGTTGGCACATCAATCAAAATCCATATTAAACCACATATGACCAATAAAACCACTCAGTCTCCCAAATTAAAACAGTTAAACCATATACAATCCAACTGTAACCATATGACAATAACATGGGACTGAAAACCACCTAGTCCCCCATATTTAATGCCAGTAATACAAAACAATTAGGCCACATCAACTCAATAAAGATCGCCTATGTAGTCCCCAAGTTAATACATCAATTAATCCAACCATATTATTCACAAAAAGTAAATGTCAAATAAACATGATTTGCACATAGGTCGCACGAATTCGTAACCAATCTCAATCATATTTCCTATCCTCATAAAACCATGAGATTCAAAATAATCAAACCACGAATCACAAATAATCCGATGGAGCTAAAACCAGCTCGCATAAGAACAACCATCTACTAAACAAAAAGAGCATGAGAAAAACACGTAAGTCAAGCATATCACTTCCAACCACAAGTATAACATCACAACCACTTAGTGACAGAAAATCAAAATAGCTCGCGCAACTTCATTTATTATATATCACAAAAAATCCCCAACTTTCAAAACACAAATTCTATGCAGGTGAAGTGCCCTCCGGTCCAGAGTTACCTTCTCCCGCCACATAAAAAACACAACCTCACACTTTCACAACACAACGAGCTCTTGTGCGGGAGAAGTGCCCTCCGGTCTAGAGTTACCTTCTCCCGCCACAAAAATATAACTTCACATCAGAAACACCACTTCTCAACACAATTTCTCAATTCAAACTCTCAAGGACATGTCATCACACCATAACTTCAAACATCACTCAACTGGAGACCATAAGATCTTCACGTAAATCTCGAACACACTAGTTCGCAAAAAGAGTACATATTTCAACACAACTATCCATCACAAGCAACAATTTAATCATTATATAAGAACTGAACAGCTCATCCAAAGTTATATTACTCATCCTTTCAATCATTACCCTACAATAAAATTTCTCAAAAACATTTAACCATATGGTAATATCAAATAATATCCATCACACTTTCCATCCAGAAACCACAAGATCTCAATTAGATCCCGAACACACATAAAAACATATTAGCTCACAAAAGGAACAACTATCCATCGCAACTAAAAAATAGGTTGCCCAACTTTATTTATATTATTCAACTTTTCGAACAACTCGTGGGAGAAGTGTCCTCCAATCCAGAGTTACCTTCTCCCACCACAATACAATCACAATTCTCACTACCTCGCCAGGTCGGGAGAAATGCCCTAGCTATCTTCTCCCACCACAATACAATCACAACTTTCACTATCTCATTTGGTCGGGAGAGATGCCCTACCTATCTTCTCCCGCCACAATACAATCAAAACTTTCTTGCCAGGTCGGGAGAAGTGCCCTCCAGTCCAGAGTTACCTTCTCCCGTCATAAAAACACCACTTTCCACAATCACAAACTCCATCGCCAACTTAATAGAAGCGTTAGCCCATAACCATAAAAACCATCACCGACCTACTGAAAGCGTCGGGATTAAACCGCCACCGACCTAATGAGAGCGTCGGAATTGAACCATCATCGACCTAATGAGAGCGTCGGAATTGAACCATCATCGACCTAATGAGAGCGTCGGAATTGAACCATCATCGACCTAATGAGAGCGTCGGAATTAAACCGTCATCGACCTAATGAGAGCATCGGATTTAAAACGTCATCGACCTAATGAGAGCGTCGGAATTGAACCATCGTCGACCCAATGAAAGCGTCGGAATTAAACCATCGTCGACCTAATGAAAGCGTCGGGATTAAACCATCATCGACCTAATGGAAGCGTCGGAATTAAACCATCATCGAACCTAATGAAAGCGTCAGAATTTAACCATCATCGACCTAATGAAAGCGTCGGAATTTAACCATCATCGACCTAATGAAGCGTCGGAATTAAATCATCATCGACCTAATGAAAGCGTCGGAATTTAAACAATCATCGACCTAATAGAAAGCGTCGGAATTTAAACATCATCGACCTAATGAAAGCGTCGGAATTTAAACAATCATCGACCTAACGAAAAGCGTCGGAATTTAACCATCATCGACCTAATGAAAGCGTCGGAATTAAACCATCATCGACCTAATGAAAGCGTCGGAATTAAAACATCATCGACCTAATGAAAGCGTCGGAAATTAAAAATAAAACCCATAAAATCTCTGGCCGTTGAGGCTTAAACATTTTCATAATCATAAAGCCATACCTTGTTCTACATAATGAGGTCGCATGAGACCGTAAGGAGGTCGCGGAGACCATAACGAGTTAATTATATGTATTCTCCGAACTCAAATCATAAACCATCAAACCATAAACTATTACGACATAAACTCCACATGTGGCCAGATCTTAATCATTTAAATTAAATCACACACCACAACCATTTAAATCATCTAATAAATCTTGTCACCATATTAAATCGCATAAATCAATTATTCCCTCATGCTCAACCACATAAAAATAAATAGGGCATAAAATGGAAAACCGTCCCTTTCATGAGGTTTCAAAAAGCGTACCCGATACATATTCATATTGGCGCTATAGGAAAATTCACCTCTCCTCGAATATCCATCTACGCGACCTTTTTGTTTTTAGGTAGCATAATTCCCCGATCTCCTTTTTGTCAATGTTTGAACACGCGACCTGGTACATGGTCTTAAACATTGGCGACCTCTTCGCATTGGGTTACCCATCTCCGAATTACATGTCGGGCAACCCACAAATTAACCCTAGGTTAATACGACCTAAACAGGCCCTACACCCAGATTCGTTAGCATAATCATAGAAAATATCATTCGAATATTACAACCTTAATCACGCCAATAACATGTTAATCAAACATTTTTCACATCGAAGGTCTCCATTTCCCACAACCACAAATATCATATCACCATCGAAGCCATACAGGATCAAAACAAAACTGACACAAGAATTCTCAGCACACATATACCAACTTTAAAGATTAAACTGCTTTAACCGGTAATGAATTAGAGAACAAACTATACACAAATGGAAAGCCCTACGAGTCTAGTTTTCAATTTAAAAATCGGATCTAAAAACGGATAATCCGACAGTGAGTTATGACCATTTTACTGAAGTGTGGCAGTGCAGTATTTTCATACGGGAATGTGCAAGACTAAGCAATTCTTAGTGTGTTAATAACCATATAAAATCAAAATAATTCCTCATCAACCAAATGTTAAACCACATTCATATCCCCACAAAATAAAACCACATAAATCCAATTAGCATTCTCCACGCATGATTAATATCCCATCATTCATTGTTTATCCTCTATTAAATTAAATGAACCAGAATCTATCCCCCATGTAAATCAAATCCATCAACAAGTATCCCATATGACAACCACATCAATCAACCAAATCATATCATCCTCATTTAAACACATCTAAAACAAAATAAATACTTATCTCGATTTTTGATGATTTTGTTGCGTTTTGTTGATGCACTACCTCATCACCTTAGATTTCGAGTAACAAAATGGATCATCCCTGAATATCTGGACACGCAACCTCATCACGTTTGTTTGCATTGACCATTCCCGGGTTAAGCCCAGGAAACACATAGAGTAACCCTCAAAAACAAATATGAATACAAGCTCAACAAATAAAACTTACTCATTCCGTTAGTATACGATCATAAAAATAATCAATAAATAAAACGCAAGCATCACAACCCTTACTCGTATTCACAAATCTTCAAAACCTGATCTCCACCACTATTCATATTTGAACACTATATATCGTAAATATTATATCCAAAATTCAACTCCATCCAACAATTAAATTGTGCATAACTTAATTTTCAAAAGAAACTAGACAAACAGTTTTTGGAAATAGGATTAGTTTCGTTTAAAATTCGTTATAAAATTTTTCCGAACTCATATTCACATCTCCTCCGTTCAGATGTAACTTCAATATCCTTGGAATAACATAAAAATTTTTTGACTTGATCCAACGGTTTGATTATGCGCAATCATATTCTGAAAAATGCTACGCAGGATTTTCTGAAAATAAAAACTGCTTTGATCGAAAATTTGTATATATTCCCTCACACCTCAAAATCCGATCTCCACCGTTCAAAACGTAATTCAAAAGGTTCTTGAGGTTGTGTAAAATTTTCAACGTGATACAACGGTTGAAACATTAGAAAACGATTTTTAAAGTTATAGCGCAGTCAGATTTTAGACCTACGAAAATTGTGTAACTCACGTCTTTTGCTCAAGGACTCGATGTCCCTCTTTCCCACAGACGGCGCCAATTTGATAAGTCCAAAAAGTTGAACTACCAAATATAGGGGGTACTAACCTCAGAAGAGATCAGCGATCTGAATTGATGATGAAATACGTCTCAGTGACCTTCGAAACTCTCCACAAATCTCTTAGCAACCTCGCCAATCCTGCAAAACAGTGTCTCAAACGGGCCGGATTTCGAGCCCGTTAAGGCCCTCCGACGCTTAAGTTAATAAGCGAAATCACAACACTCAATCCCTTCACTCAAATCATTTAAGATGCAATTATGATATCATAGGCTTAGAATAATGAGAGGTATACACCTCCTTTTATAGAGATAAGAGGAACCATTCACAATCTAGGGTTAACTTCTCACACCACAATTCCATAAATACCACAACTGTCTTAGAATTAGGATTCCTCCCATATAATAAGTTCCCATAAATAATAAACCTCTCATTAATTAATAGAATAGGGCTGTGCCCATATAGTCCACCAAAACCTCATAAACCATTCACACTAAATCCGCAGGCTTGATATTCACAAAGCCATAACCGATATCAAGTACACAGCTCAAACCACAAGAGGTCACGACCCTATATGAGAACTCATTCTCATACTACAGGTCGCTACTCTAACCATATCAACTCGCTCACTTTCAAGGAACAACCTTCAACTCGTTCATAATACAGTTCGCCCATCTTTCAGGAGGCACACCCTCTCCTAGAAATAAGATCGCTTTCCATAAATACCCACATATATCACATAATATTACGTACAGATATTTTGGTCCACATCAAACTGGCGCAAGTCAATAACCACCATCAAAGCCATTTTGACCAACAGAGTAGAATTGAGCCAGTGTCTCCTACCTGGATCCTTCACAAAACATTCACCCCCAGATGGGCCCACTACGAACCAGTTTGGGCTGAACTAGCCCGCTGCAGGAGGTGGGCCTTCACGAGGGCAGGTCCAACGCCACATCTTTGCAAACTTGCAAGAAAACGAGTGTCGTGTGAACTAATTGGTTTATACTTTAATATCATCATATATTACATTCTACAAAATACAAATTTAGCACATATAAAACAACAGCACTTTCAAAAGAGATCTGATACGAAAATATTATGGACAAAATGTTCTACATATGTTTGAAGCAAAGAAATGATTAGAGAAACTAATGGATGTGTCCATGGGCGGATGTACAGTGTATCATGGGGTGCCATGGCCCCTGCAGAAAATTTCAAAAATTTTATTATTATATAGGTATAATTTTTTATGAAAATTATATAATATATGGCCTCCATAAGATATCAAGTAAAAGACTTGGTCAAGTAGTAAGCCACCCCATTAAATTTTTAATTGATGAGAAGCGTACAAAAAAAATAAAAGCGCTGCTACTTGAACCAAAAGCAAGAAAGGAATTAAAAAAAAAAAAAGGAACATAAATAAAGAAGGAAATAAAAGGAGGGGAAACACATAGAACAAACCAAAATAAAAAGACGGTGCTCTGATGATTTTCAAGATTTTTTTGCTTAGGCCAAATAAAAGAATCAACTCAACGCTCAATATTGAAGTGCCGTCTTTTCTGTTGTTGT
The DNA here is from genome assembly GCA_014905375.1 of Phtheirospermum japonicum. Lineage (NCBI taxonomy): Eukaryota > Viridiplantae > Streptophyta > Magnoliopsida > Lamiales > Orobanchaceae > Phtheirospermum > Phtheirospermum japonicum. The sequence goes on from BMAC01000700.1 coordinate 255,097, forward strand.
CGTCGACCATCGTTTAGGTATGTGTATTCAAATATCTCTTCTATTTTCTTTTTCTAAAAAAAATTTTATATCTAGGGCTTATTATTTTGGTCGAATTTTTATAAAATTCGGGCTTTCAACCTACAATGGATTGAGAAATTGAGATGAATAAATATTAATTGTTGTTTGTTAGTCGAGTTTTTTTGTGAAATTCGGGCCTTCAATCCATTAAGGGTTGAGAAATTGAGGTGAATGACTACTAAATGTTGTTTTTGATCTTGTTATGAAGTATGGATTGATTTATTGGTTGATTGATCCTATTTTATAATTTTATTTTATTTTATTTTTTTGTGATAATTGTTATTTTTGTTCAATAGGAGTTTTAAGACTTGTTTTTTGATGAATTGATAGTTATATTGTTCGATAGGATTTATTTGATTAATATTAATTTGTATTTATTAATCATGTTATTTTTTATTATATACCGTGCCACAAAAATATTTTTGATCCTCTTAATAAGTGGCCTCCCAAAATTTATGATTCTAGATCCGCCCTTGGATGTGTCGATATCAATTGTGAGTTATTGTTTATATGAATCATTTTTTTGTTCAAAAGAAGATCAAGTAAACACTCAGGCCCTGAAGTAAATATATTCATAAGAACGGACATGACATTTCACTCGGGTCAACAAGCCGACGAGTCTTAACAAACTCTATAAACGCAAGAGACTCGGTGCACCCTTTAACATCCGCCTTAGCTCTCAGAAATGGCGGGAAAAACAGCCAAAAACTGGTGTACATCACATATAACAACGTTAATGGTCTCGAAACAATTCTAGGCAAAACAAATTTCCCATCAAACACATTCTTGACCACAATCTCCACTAACAAAGACACCCCATGTATTACGAAGAAGCCCATCACCTCTCCAGTGGGCCTCAACCTCCCAATGTTGTAAAAAACAAGCTCGTGCATCAGACCCGATACAAGAAAAGTAGCCAACAGCGCTGGAATCGGGGCCCATTTCCTCGAAACCCAATGGGCCGAAAACGACCGGACGGGCCCGTAAACCGTGGGCTTTAGAATATTGGACACCATCAGATTCCACCTCCTGCCCCAAAAATCTTGTAGTGACGTGGCGAGGTAAGGCGCGTCGAACTGGGGCTCGAGCTCGACTCTGATTAGTGCTTTAGCTACGGCAGCGAATAGGGCCAGTAACATTTCTAGCATGAAATAAATGTGCAAGCAATAGAAAAACAACACGATGTGTGGATGGAGGTGATCTTTATAGTCGTAAATGCGTATGAGAGCGGCTAAAATTACAATTTTGACCCCATAACTTAGAGCTGACTTTCCCGGTTTTTTGGATGTTGATTTAGAATCTTGAGATTGTTGAAGTTTGATGGGAAAACAGGCTAAGGGGATGAATTTGGCTAATGGGATTGGGGGATTTGATGATAAGGGGCCTTTATCGAAGGCAAAAAGAATAAGTTTGAAATTTGCAAGCCAAGATATGAAAAAAGATGTTGTGCCACCAAAATGTATGGATGTGAGATTTTGAGGAAGAACAAAAAAGAGGCATATTATTGGGGAAATTAAAAGGATTTTGGGATAATTACCAGTGGGAAAGATTTTGGATACTGTGTGGCAATAGCATAGAGAGGCTAAAACCGTTGTCCAAACGAGAAACAAGTTGTTGATCTCTCCTTCCATATGAGTGTGTGTGTGTGTGTTTCTTGTTTGATTTGTGACAAGAATGATTTGAATGAATTATGGCAGCAATGCTTTTATGATACACCCACTTCTTTTTTTTTTTCTTTTTTTCTTTTTTTTTTTTTACTTTTAACTTTTTCTTTTTTTTTCGCTTTTTAAGTTTGGTTGAAGACTAATTAATTTATTTTATCAACATACATAGTTAATAATAATTAAAATCATTGTTAGTGAAATATGATTTTAAAAAATCAATCGGTCCAACTCATTTTCTGGCCCGCCTCTGAATATTACGAATAATTTATTAATCATTAAAAAATAATATTTATTTGCATTTTGCAATATAAAATTATAAAAACCCACTCATAAATTTATTGTTAGGCTGATTAATTGAGACGAGGTTTTTCCATATGCAATGACACCCACGTAATTTAGTTCAAAACAGTGACTACCTACGAACAAAATAAAAGGTCAAAAATCTTTACCAGTGCATTATATTATTTCAATTCATCGCAAATAATGATGCATTTGTAACTGAATCTTTTTTTATGCCTAAAATCATTAGCATGAGAAGATGAGAAAGCATTTTGGACTTTTGAGTTGAAATTCAAACTTTGCCTCTGCTTTTTATTTCAAAACAAATATTTCTAGAAATGATACTTTTTTACGGCCAAATCTATACTATGATGTCACTTAAAAACATTATGCTCTTAATATTTCAGTTATTTACTCCAATATATTTTGCAATTTTATATGAACATAATACAATTCAGAAAATTTAAAACTAATTCTAAAAAGTAAAACAAATGAGAATTTTCAACTTGCAGTTGACATCGTCTTTGCATGAAGAAAAGGTCATCCAGTAGAATACAATTTCACCCGCCGACAAACATGACTTGGAAGTTGTAATAAACACGCATTCAAACCTCTATAAATTAAATTTTATTAATTTAGATAGATATTAATAATTTAGATAAATATTAATATATCAATATATTAATATTTTATTAATTAAAAAAATCTTTTAAATTCATCAAATTTAGTAAATATGTATTGAAAATAAATGAATTCATATATGTTTCATTGATTATATTTATGAATCAACCAATTGTAACTAATTAAATATATTTATTTATAATATGCACGTGGCAGAAAGTTAAATATAAAAATGCAAGTTGTATTAACATTATTTTTATTACTATTTAATATGTGGAGAAATAAATAAATAGAGAGATAGAGATTGAGAGAAATAACTAAAAAATCCACGCTTGATAAATTATATATCGAATCCACACTACGTACATGAACGTTGAGATCATACGTTCGTGGATACTTCTTTATACACCACATTATCGGTTATATTCGATCCCGAATCGTCATCACCACAAACTAATATCTTCAACTCCTTTCGATGGGTGACACGCGACACGACAACATATAATTGATCATGACTGAACACGGGATTTTTCAGATAAAGGCCGACGTTCGAGAACGATTGGCCCTGACTCTTATTTATCGTCATCGCATATGAAATCATAATCGGAAATTGCCTTCTTTGAAACTTGAAAGGTATCCTAACTTCGGAAGACGTTAAACTCATACGGGGAAGCAACACCTTTTCGCCCGCCTTTGATAGCACTCTTGAGGTCACGCACGGGCATATATTCTCAAACATATTCACACTGTCTGTGACAATCATACAATTAAAGAACAAATCATAAATATTCATAAATATTGAATAGTAGAAATTTAACAAATAAGTAATAAATAACTAAATAAATGAGAATTAAATTAAATTTATATACTACCGAATATATCGTAGAAATTGGTTTTCGTTCTAAAAGAAAATTTCAAAAAATATAATAATCTAACTCTCTAGGTTATTATCTATATATAGAAAACAAATACAACAATCAAATAAATAAAAATAGTTACGTTGATTTAATATTAATATATTTAAAAAAAAAACTCCTGACCTAACACAATTACATACAATTCATTCCAGAAAAGAATGAACAAAGCAAATAAAATTAATCTACCTGTTAGATTTTGAAATAAAATTTCCAAATCTATAATTTACCATATGTAGATTTTTATTACAACTAATCATATTAATAATTCATTGAATATTAATATAATTGATAAAAAATATTTTAATAATAAATAATAATTATATATAAGTATGTATTCAATTTAATAAATATTTAATCACCTAATTAAAACTAAAAATTTACGACTAAATCGTATTGACAATTCATTCAATAATAACATATGAATATCCTATAAATTACATATATAAAAATATGTGTGTGATTTAGTAAATATTTACTCACCTACTTAAATCAAAACCTTATAATCTTAAATTTTTACATTCTCGAATATAAAGTAGAAATTGATTTCTGATATAAAGAAAGTAAAATAAAATAATAACCTAAGTCTATAGGTTATCTACATATATATAGAAAATAAAGTCAACAATTAAATAATTAAAAATATTTACATTGAGTTAATACTAACATATTTTTTCAATTAAATATCAAAATATATTAATAGATAATAGATAATCAAATTTACAAACAAAATTAAATTAATCTACTTGAAATAGAATTTGAAATTAAATATCGAAATATATACATTAACGCATAATTAATTTAATTCTGACCAAGACAATGGCTAGAATATATTAAAAAATATCATAATATTATTTTAAAATTTATATAAATAAATAAAATAATTCAATACATTTTAAATGATTAAATCCAAACCAAGAATAATTTAATTTGAGTCCAAATTTAAATCCATATAAGCCCAATATTCTGATATTATATGCAATTAAACTAACATAATATTATAATAAGATATTATTCTAATATCTTTTTTTTAGTTCAAAATTAATAAAATGTATACAAATACAAAAATACACATACACCCTTTCTGTATATGCATAAAAAATGAAATTCTATATTATTCCAATACCTTATTTCAATTCTAAATTATATAAAGAAAATCATAAAAAATATACAAAATTATTATTCTAATATCTTATGTCAATTAAAAATTAATAAATTATATATATACTACATATACACATGCATTTCGAAATTAAAAATTGAAATATATATAATAATGCATAATTCTTTTATTTTAAAATCGACCATTAAAATTTATTTTAAAACATCATAATATAATTTTAAATTTTATATAAATTTAAAATAATTAAAATTAATTTAGATGTATTTTTTTAGCTTGGATTAATAATTAAGAATAATCAAATCCAACCCAAATGAATAAGTATTTTGAGTCCAAATAAACTCCTAGAAGCCCAATAGTAGAGTCCAATTAGAAATCTTCCTAAGCCCACTACGCAAACCGGATCTGAGCCCATAAACCAACCCACCAACATGGGACGGTCAGGGTTTAATACATTAATCTAACGGTCGAGATCAGAGCAGGCGAATTAACCCTAGGTATAAATACACTAACTCTACTTTTTCGGCCACCCACCTCATTTCTCCCATCAACCCTAACCCTAAAATCTCCGCTCCTCTGAATTTCTCTGCACTCTCCGCCGCTCTACGCAAACCAAAACCAAAATCCACCGCTCCTATCCCTAGCCACACCGCTCACACACAACACCGCAACCTACCTCCGCCACTACTTCGCCATCTCATCTATCTTCTTCTTCCAACAAGAAATGATCCACCGCTCATGTCTAGAAATACTATCTGCTCCACTCCGCTGCTCACCCCGCCGGCCTGCTTCACTCGGCCGCTCATACACATAAACCCAAAATGGTACAGGTTTATCAGTCTTGAACAAAATCACTCATTTCTTTAATTATTTTTTCAAAATAATTTTCGATCTGTGTAAACTCAGCCATTAATTAATTTTTCAAAATAATTTTCGATCTGTGTAAAATCAGTCAATATTATTAGATCTATTCATGATTTCTATCGATCTGATTCAAAATAAGTATATTGGGTTGGATCTATTACAAAAATGTTTTGATATGGTTCAAATCAGTCTCTGGTGTTAGATCTACTACATATATGTTTCGATCTAGTGTAATAAAACATTTTTCTATGTGTTTTTTTTCGTGAGTTCTTTCGAGGTTCTATTTACGAAAGAAGTGTTGCCGTTGATGGATCCGGTCGAACAATCTAATCTTAAAAGACGCGCCCAAAAAACATAAAGAAGGATCCAGACATATTTCCATCTTAAACAAGTAAAAGCATCAATTTAAAACCTGATTTCATTTACATGCACATATGTATGAAAATCTTGATTGATATACAAATAAAATAAAATAAAAACAAACGCATGCAAAACATTTTCATACATTACATCTTTGTTTATTTAAAAACGGCTACTGCAATTATCATTTTCATTAAATTATCTTTTTTTTAAATTGAAAAAAGAATAAATAAATTGTCAGGTTGTTGCATGCACAATTATCTGTAGGGTTTGTTTTATTTTAAATTGTGTAGATATTAGTCTTTGTCTGCTTGCTGTTTGATTAGCCTAAGCACTATATGGTTGGACTATGAAGAACACTGAAATGTGTTCTGTTTTTAATAACAATGTGTGTGGTAAATCCTTATTTACTGCAATTAAGTCTCTTCTTATTTACTATAGTTGCATGCTCAACTTTGTATGAAACTATTGTTTGGTGTTTTTTCTTTAATGATTAACTGAGCAAATACTTATGAGAAGTCTTTTACTTTTAAACATAAATGATTGCTTCTTAAGTTATATGTAGTGTGTTATCTTATAGTATTATGTATGCTTTTTGATCTACATGGCAAGAATTTTTATGTAACCACTGAAAGACTAATATGTAATCTGTATTTATATGGGTTGTTTTGATAAAACAATGTGTTTATTATATAAAACATTTATGTTCTGCAAATAGTAAACTATTTTATTATGTTTTAGCATGCCTGCAGAGTTAACAATTTGCTCTTGAGTATGTTATGTTCAAAGTGGTAATCTCATTGCTTTTGTATTTACTTAAGTTAGTTCAGTTTAACATACTCTGCTTTCACATTGAAAATGCTACTCAGGAAAAGGAGGAGGCAAGCAAGAACATTCAACAGAGTACTATCAACATAAAGAAGATAAGTACACAAATAAACTTTCTGCACATAATACAATTCATACTTTCACAACTTGTATTTTTTTTTTAAAGATATGTCAAAGTTTATTGGCTGAAAACCAGACATGACCTATCGTAGTATGATAATACCTCTGAATGGAGTCCAGGGTCTAAGTAGGTGTAACAACGCCACGAATGAAGACATATCTTTTAAAAAACTTACATTTGAACATTGAACTATATAATTTACTGTTCTATATATACATTGCAATATTAATTTTTATATGTTTAATGTTTTATGCAGGTAAGGGAACAGAGTAATGTGGATAAGAAACAAAGCAGAAAAAAAAAAGAAAGATAAGTACCACATTGTCCATCTTAACACTATACAAATAGATTCTATACTTAAAAAAATAAAATTTAATACTCTCTGTGTATTGCTGCATCACAGGTTTAGGAAAACTGGCAAAGACACAATTCCAGGAAATACAACTCATAGGACTGCTGCTATACAGGTAAGAAATATTTATTCACACGATTCCTTTAAGTTTTTCAAAAAAACTTAATAACATATTAATAACAATTTAAATATTTTACTAATTTATGTAATTTACTAAATGCAGATTTAAAGGGTTGACAGGAACACAGGTACGACTGATTCATAATGATATTAAACTGAAAAGCATAAAAAAAATTACATGTCATTGTTCTTTCTGTTTGTGCCCTTTTTCGTATGGTATCGGCCTTCCTCCCCATAATGTTTACTACCAATGCGCTACTCCAAATGTATTATTATCTGTTATGTGTTTATTTTCAGATGTATGTATGTATGTATGTATGTATTTTCAGATGTATGTATGCGTGTTTGTTCTTAAAAAAAGTGTAAACCCTATTAAGGTGCAGGCTACACGACAGTAAAGTTTTGATGTCAGGGTTAGTTATAGATAATCTTTATAAGCACGCGGAGAGATATTTAAAGCAAATCGATTAAATCCAAGGCAAAGCTTGAAAATTAAATCTAGAGAGAGAAATTAAGTCCCAAACCCAAGCTTGGGTTGGGAGGAGGTGTTTTACAAAATGAAAGAGAGGTTCTATTTATACAAGTTAATTAGGGGTAAATGGGTCAATTATGACATATGAGCTTGGATTTCCATGCATTGACCAAATTTGACCCAAAATGGTCAAAATAGACCATTTGGGTCGAGTTGGGCTCGATTGGCTCGGCAAAATTGCAAGGTGGCTCGGAGATGGGCGAGATGGCTCGGTCGTGGTCGGCAACTGTCGGCAGGCGCTGCACGCAGGACTCGGCAGCTCTTGGCGGCATTCGGCAGGCATGCGCGCAGTCGATCGACTGGCTCGGCAGTCGATCGAATGCTCTCGGCAGGATGGCCACTCTCTGGAAAGCAGTCGAGCCAGCCCTCGACAGTCGATCGACAGCGCTCGGCAGTCGGGCCAGCCCTCGCAGTCGATCGACAGCGCTCGGCAGTCGTGTGCGGACATGCTCGGCAGCTCTCGGCCAGCGTCGGCAGGC
>BMAC01000700.1:264510-280947 GCA_014905375.1 Phtheirospermum japonicum
ACAAGTTAATTAGGGGTAAATGGGTCAATTATGACATATGAGCTTGGATTTCCATGCATTGACCAAATTTGACCCAAAATGGTCAAAATAGACCATTTGGGTCGAGTTGGGCTCGATTGGCTCGGCAAAATTGCAAGGTGGCTCGGAGATGGGCGAGATGGCTCGGTCGTGGTCGGCAACTGTCGGCAGGCGCTGCACGCAGGACTCGGCAGCTCTGGCGGCATTCGGCAGGCATGCGCGCAGTCGATCGACTGGCTCGGCAGTCGATCGAATGCTCTCGGCAGGATGGCCACTCTCTGGAAAGCAGTCGAGCCAGCCCTCGACAGTCGATCGACAGCGCTCGGCAGTCGGGCCAGCCCTCGCAGTCGATCGACAGCGCTCGGCAGTCGTGTGCGGACATGCTCGGCAGCTCTCGGCCAGCGTCGGCAGGCGTGTGCGGACACGCTCGGCAGCTCTCGGCCAGCGTCGGCAGGCCTGGGCGGACACGATCGGAAGCTCTCGGCCAGCGTCGGAAGGCCTGGGCGGACACGCTCGGGAGCTCTCGGGCCAGCGTCGGCAGGCCTGGGCGGACACGCTCGACAGCTGTGCGCGGGAGTGCTCGGTTCGGGCCGACTCGGTTCGATTTTCGGGCCTCGATGCCTCCACCTATAAAATGTGAATTTAAAGCATAAAAAACCATGATTTACCACAAACCTCAAGCTAACCGGACCATTTAACCAAATTAAATATAAAATTAACAAGAAACACGAAAAATAATAAAATGAGAAAATAAACGTATAACCTAACGAAACTCGATTAAAAACTACTAAAATCAATATAAAATTCTAATTAAAAACACTAGACAAACACCACAATTACATGCAAAATAGTAGTCAAATAATACGAATAATGAAAAATAGATTTTAGATTTAGAATCCAGGAAAAAAAAAGATTTTAGAAACAGAATTTAAAATTAAAAATTTAAAATTAAAAATAAATTTAAAAACAGAAATTAAAATTAGACAAAAAGATTTTAAAAGCAGAAATTGAAATTAAAAATAAATTTAAAAATTTAATAAAATGCTGAAATTGAAAAAAATATTTAAAATACAATTCAAATAAACAAAACTGCAATTAAAATAACAGATTTTAGAATTAGAATTTGAAAATAAAAATTTAAAAACAGAATAGTATGCAGAAATTAAAAAAAATATTCAAGTTAAAATTCGAATAAACAAAACAGCAATCAGAAAAAAAAATTGTTATTACCTCTATAGATTTTTGCACGACACATTTGCAAGATCATAACTGGAGTTTTCGCGGAGAGCCCACTCTCGAAAGCTAGAACTTGATCAACATACTCACCCCAAAGGGTATAACTCAAACGACGACCACTATAATACGAAAAAACAGCAAAGAACAATTAGACTCCTAAATAAATACAAAACATTCTAAATAATTAACTTATTAAATAATTAATTAGGCAATCTTATAACTGAAATACCTCAAGTCTTCGAGAATCATCTCAATCAACCTTACTCGACGTCCTCCCGCCGACTCCTTATCTTGAGGGTTACGGATCTCGGCCACCTTTCCTATAACATCTACAACATCAAATTAAACAAAATTAGATAAAAGAAGTTCGTTTTGAATGTGTTTATTACTATCCTAACAAATTAAAAAACTTACCAAAGAGAATTGTTTCATCAACTTTATTGACGTCCATAAGTGTGGAGAAAGGACAAAAATCAAAAACGTAATTGGGAAAGGAATCCGCCTTCACATCAACCAATATTGTTTTCGAGTGGTAAACAATTTTAAATTTAGCCAAGGTTGTGCGGAATTTGCCGGTGTTGTTTTCCACGTAATAGTTTCGAATCGCATAAACGCGACCCTCAACTATTCGATTTTCAAATAACTTGACATTGATCTTCTTGATCACCCCAGTAATGCGTCCTCCCTATATTTGAGTTTTTAGAGATTTTGTTTTCATATAATACGTCAATATAATAATATTGAGTAGTTAATTGAACCTATATACATCTATTTATAAAAACAAAATCAGATTCAAATAATTACCTCAATTGAACATATATACATCTATTTATAAAAACAAAATCAGATTCAATTAATTACCTCGGAGTCATGGAAAACAATTTCCAAAGACGTTTTTTGTTCTTTGTCATCGAAATTGGATCTCGCAAAAAATCGGACGACTCTAAGCTTGAGAGCTTTCTTGTTTGTACGGTTAATTTCTTTCGTCAGTCCGAATAGAGGAGGCATCGTCCCGAAAACCCTAGCTGCTCAAGTTTTGAAAAATAGAGAGAAAACAAAGACACAAATGAAAGATACGAATGAAATCGATATTTTGCAATTAGTAGAACCCTATTTATAGGATGATTTGCGTGAAACCCTAAGAATTTCATTTTATATATGGGGTTTCGATCGTCTGAGAATTAATATCAGATTTCGTATTTCTAAATTATAGACAATCGATTTGTTTTAAAGATTTTAGTAGATTTTTTATGTGATTTTTGTAATCATAAAACCGTGTTGCTTGATTACCCTCAAATAAACTATCCTCTGCATTTTAAAACTACCGACTTATTTGGTTACCTAATCAACTTTAAATTGCCTGGGATTCGTTTTTTTTTTTAGGAATTAAATAGTATTTGCTAAATTTCCAACATATTAAATATCTTTTACTAAGCTAAAAAATCTTATTCGATCTGATATTTTAAAAAAATACGATATAATGTCTAGTTGCGTAAATTACTACTTTTTATATCAAATCTGTCAATATCAAATTTATTTTGTTGCTTGATATTATTTTTTAAAACATTAGTTATTGGCTGGTTGAATTTAAAAATAATCGGCATTGTATAATTGTAATTTTGATTTATTGTATTTACCATTTATAGGATTCTAATTCTACAAGAGAATCGGGTTGAATCAACTACCTAGTATACAAATATCATGCACGTAAATGATTCCTGATTAATGCCAAATTCGGTTTCTTTGGGATTGTATTTTAATTTATTTCATTATTTTATTTTTCTTATCCTTCTTTATTTGGGGCCTGTAATTAATTTATTTAATTTATTTTCTTGCTTTGTTTTTTTATTTTCTTTATTTGGGGCCTGTAAATAATTTATTTAATTTGTTTTCTTGATTTTTTTTTTCTAATTTCATTCAGTTAATTATTTAATTTTTTTTAATTCTTCGAATCTTAGTTAAATGCATCAAACAATATTTATAATAAATTGAAAAAATTAACATAGGGTAACAATCGAATATTCTTACGGATATAAATTAAAGTCATTAGAAAAATACGATAACAAATAGAAAAATAAAAATTATGTTTCCTAATTTATTGGCATAAAATTCGAAATTCGTATGGCTATACATAGAAATCAGACGGGAATTTAAATTGTGTTGAAAAGTCAACAATGGTGGCTGTGATATTAAAAAAAAAAACAGTTGAAAAGTCAACAAAAGTGGATTTGCACCAAAAAAGTTTCTTTTTGTGAAAAGAAAATAGTTTTGGCGGGAGACAAAACAATTGCCTCATATAGCCAGCACTGTTATTATATATATAGATTCATTGTATACCATTAATTATTATATTCATGGGCTCATGTATCAATTCATTGGAATTACTTAAATACATGTTTATATTAATTCGTTGCACTTAAATAACTATTATAGATATACCAATGTATGATGAATGAAACATATTCTATATAAATCTCAATATGAAAATAAAATAATTCATATCACCCAACCATGTCTTCTCATTTAAATCATAGTTATTATAGTTATATACATCAATTCGGCCCAATTTTTAGCCCAGTATAAGTTGTATATCACTTGGACCAGTAGACCCCAAGCCTCTTGGTAATTATTATTTGAGTGGGTCTCCTGTGTGACTGTCACACGGATCTTTTTTAATGTGACAGAGCCCAAATTCAAACTCAACCCGGATCCATTTGGGTTAATATATAAATTTTAAAAAAAAAATAATCCCCGCTCTTCTCTTCTCCACTCCATTCACAGCGCCGCCGTCTCCCCCATTCCCGTTACAGTGTCACAGCGCAGCAGCCCGTCGCCCATCCATTGTGCAGCGGCCGTCCGCAATTGATTTAATCATTGTCACAAACAAATCGCCAACACACCCAATCCAACCCCACAAAACCCCACGTGCCTCTATTAACATCAAACGCACCAGACGAATCCACCGGAGGGTTCCCGCCAGCCACCAGGCTATTCGCCGCCACACGCTTAGTCGGCGGTTCTTCCCTGACATACAATGGCTTCTTCGGTTCGTTTCTCTCTCCCCGATCCACGCCCAATCCTAATTCAGAAAAAAAAACTCATCGGCAATTTATCAGAGCCTCCGCCACGACCCGACCGTGAAATTGCTACGGATATTCAAGTAATTGATGTGGATTTAGTACCTGAAACGGAGAATATTAGTTTGAATACAGATATTGTGGTTCGTTTGGACGGAGATGATGAAGAAATCCCTAATCTCGAACCTGTAAATGAGCACGAAATTGAAGAAGGTAATTCTATACTTTTTTGTTATCATTTTTTCGAAATCCTATGCTGTTTTCTGTTGCAAATTTTTAGCAGTAATTTCTTAGTCAAAAACTGTCACTTTCTGTCCAAAACGTTGTCACTTTCCTACATATTTCAGTCACTTATCATTCTTTTCGAAATCGTATGTTGTTTTCTGTTGGGAATTTTGAAGCAGTAATTTATTAATTAACACACTGTCACTTTCTATGCAAAACGTTGTCACTTTTCTACATATACCAGTCACTTATTAGAGATGATATATGTTAATGTAGATGTGATTGGTTCTCTCTTGGATTTGAGGAGAAAGACGATTAATGATATGCATGAGTTGTATAAGAAACATGGTCGTGTACTTGGCTTCAGTGTTCGTAAATCAACTTCTAGAAAAACCGACGATGGAGTTGTGACCGAGCACTACTTTGTGTGCTCTTGTGAAGGGTTCAGGAAATCCGGGATGTTAAAGAAGAAATGTCCTGTCACGCGCACAGGATGTGCTGCTTCACTGAGGGTAAAATTGAATAATGACGGGTGGTATGTAGTTATTGAACATAAGACAATCCATAATCATCCGTTCACAAGAATAGAGTGGGGCCACTTACATCGTTCGGAGAGAAAAATTACAGTTGAGAAAGGGAAAGTAATACAAGATATGGTGTCTTCTGGAATGAGACCAACAGATTCTTATCGTTATATGGCCCATGAAGCTGGTGGAGATGAAAGTATTGGTCACACGATCAAAGACCACTTGAATTTTGTGAATCGTTTGAAAATGAAAGAAATAGAAGGTGGGGATGCATAGACCCTTGTTGAGATTTTACAGCAACAACAAGATGATGAGGATTTCTTCTTTAGGGTTAAGTTGGATGAGGAGGCCAAATTATCTAATGTGTTTTGGAGGGATTCGATGATGAAAGAAGACTACGAATTATTTGGAGATGTTGTGATATTTGATACGACCTATCGATCAAATAGATACAATTTGATTTGTGCTCCAATAGTCGGCGTTAACCATCATCGGAGAATCGTTATGTTGGGTTGTGCATTTTTGTCGAATGAGAAAACGGAATCGTTCGAGTGGCTCTTTGAAGTTTTTAAGAAATCCATGGGAGGGAAATCTCCTGTCACTATATTCACTGATCAAGATCAAGCAATATCTAATGCGATAGAAAAGGTATGGATTTCCTGTTGCTTTTAATTTCTCTGTCTGCTTTTATTTTTAAAACTGTCACTTTTCTAATAATTTCAGTGACATTTATTTAAAGAAAGTGTCACTTTTCTCTACACTCTTTCACTAGTATTTTTATTTTAAAATCATCATTTTTAGGGAAAATAAATTTTTTTACCACAAAAAGTGACACTTTCAATGCTAGAAAGTGACTGTAATCATATGAAAAGCGACAGTTTTCTGATACTTGTGTGAAATAATTATTCTTTTCCCACATGTAGGTTTTTCCTCGGGAAACGCACAGGCTTTGTCAATGGCATTTGTACCAGAATGCTATAAGTAGGTTTGGACAGTTGAAATCAAGCAATGCCTTTAAAGAATCATTTTAAAAATGCTTGTCGGGATGTATGGATGAGCATGAATTTGAGTCATGTTGGAGTCATATGGTTTCAACGTATGGATTGGAAGAAAGATCGTGGTTTCAGCGATTGTACGATCTAAGGGACAAATGGTGCACGACCTTGAACAAAGACTTCTTCTCTACCGGGATGCTTTCGTCGTAAAGAAGTGAGAGTACAAACAACGTAATTGTATTCAATTCAAAGAAGACGACAAGTTTGACTAGCTTTTATGGGATTTTCAAGAACCTGGTCAAGAATTGGAGGAAGAATGAAACAGATGACGAGTTCCAGTCATCAAGGTCAATTCCAGCAACTGTCCTGCCATTAACTGGGATGTTGAAGCATGATTCAGAGGTGTACACATTGAGAGTGTTTGAAGAATTTGAAGCTGAATATATTGCAATGTTGTCATCGAATTGTGAAGAGTTCGATCACGATGAGATAATAACTACTTATAAAATTTCTGCTCACAATGGAGATGGGGGTGTTGTGTTTGTGATGTTTGCAGCTGCTAGTAACTTGATCACCTGCTCTTGCAAGGATTTTGAGGAACGTGGCATCTTGTGTTGTCATAGCTTAAGAATACTTCATAACCATAATTGTATGACAATCCCAGGAGTGTATATACTGAAGAGGTGGACAAAAATTGCCAAATCTCATGTTTGGGACAGGTTAAAAAGCACAGCTCGGGGGAGTGGAGAGGAAAATGGAGAGCCTGCTGATGCCATTCCTTGGCGTAATGACATGTCGCGAAGGTATTACAATCTAGTGCTGGAGTGCCAAGGAAACAAGGAAGCAAGAAAAATCATCGAAGAGGGTTACGTTAGAGATTCACTTGCCATTTCTGCCTTGAAGAATTTACAACAACCAAACGAATCTTCTAATGTTTTAAGTTCGTCGACTATGTGTTTGGATCCCGCTCGCTCTGTTACAAAAGGAAAAAGTAAAAGAAAGCAGGGGCATATTAAAAAGAGCAAGAAGAAGAAGAAAACTACGAATGTTCCTGCCGACAATCAAGCCCTGGAATTTGGTTCCAAGACTCCCAATGTTCGTTTATTTTAGTAGTGATTTTTTTTTCTTTTGGTGGTAAAATTATTACTTTTGCTATTATATTAGAAAGTGACACTTTTTATCTATAAAGTGACAACATTATCTTAAGCAAAACATATTTTGTATCCATTGGCATTTTTGCATCTGAAATTAGCATTAATACTACTGTGGAAACTTCCAAGTGTCCAAAAAAAAAAAAGAAGAAGAAGAAGAAATAGTGCATATAAGATTGCATAGTTACATATATTGGAAAGGTGTATTTGAAACTGTGAATAATTAGGCAATTGTTTTTAATGATTTCAAAATATGAATGGTTGTCGTCGACAATTAAAAATAATTTTAGTTAATATTTTGTTTTATTATAATTATTTTTTAATCTTTTTCCAGCAACTCTTTTTCTGAAAAAATCAAAAGTGACAGTAATATCTTAAGAAGTGACAGTATTATAACTTGACTACTATAATTTGTGGAGCAACTCTTTTTCTGCAAAAAATCAAAAGTGACACTTTTTTTTGACAAAAGTGACATATATTGGTGCAAATGTGACAGTTTTTTACAGAGGAAAAAAATAAAAAAATAACGATTACTATCAACTATTAGAAAGTGACACTTTTTATCTATAAAGTGACAGTAATATCTTAAGAAGTGACAGTATTATATCTCGACTAAAATAAAGCATAAATCTAATAACTTTAGTGATTTTCAATAGCACGTGCAAACAAATTTACTAACACCCACGACAAGTAAGCAAAAGAGAAAGTGACAATTCTCAATTTACAATCTACTAACATTAGCTTCCAAGACACTTTAGAAAAAAAAGTGACACTTTTCTCTGCAAAAGTGACACCGTTTAGGGTAAAATGTGACAGTTTTTTCACAGAACTAGCATCCAAAAACCTAGTTCTCAACATCAGAAAAGAATGCAACATAATCCTCCAAAACACTTTAGAAAAAAAAAAGTGACACTTTTCTCTACAACAGTGATACCATTTAGGGTAAATGTAATAGTTTTTTCACAGAACCAACATTCAAAAACCTAGTTCTCAACATTAGAAAAGAATCCAACATAATCCTTCAAAAAAAAAGATCTCAAACTACTTTTTTGATTTCTTGTTCTTCTTTAATTCAGCAACAGCCCTTTTCCTGTCTTCAATCGCCTTCCTCAACTCATCTTTCTTCAAGCAAAAATTAAGAATTTTAACCAAAACACCCGATCTTGTCGTATTGAGATCACTGAAAAACACCCTCAGACATATCTGCGCTCTCATAACCCTACGTACTAAAGCCTTCAGAAAAAAAAAATCTAATAAATACTTCATCATGTTTTACAAAAATAATTCATTGATATTACACAAAAAAATATAATATAGAAAAATAAAGAGAAATAGTACCTTTGACAGATCGTCGGGGCTATCATAGGGCTCACCTTTGAAGTGCTCCATGTGGTGTATTAAAA
The DNA here is from genome assembly GCA_014905375.1 of Phtheirospermum japonicum. Classification (NCBI taxonomy): domain Eukaryota; kingdom Viridiplantae; phylum Streptophyta; class Magnoliopsida; order Lamiales; family Orobanchaceae; genus Phtheirospermum; species Phtheirospermum japonicum. Next base: position 273,143 of record BMAC01000700.1, read on the forward strand.
ATACACCACAATCGTTTGCCTCCGCTGATGATTGCCACGGGAAGTTCACAAATTCAATTGTGTAGTCACATACAAGGATGCCCTTAGGGTGATCTTTCTCTTGCAAGAAAATAGCAATTTGCTTGTGCTACATAATATAAAAGTAAGAAATATTAAAATAAGTAGACTACTTTAATTTGTGTAGTGACTATTTTCTGCAAAAAATCAAAAGTGACACTTTTTTGGACAAAAGTGACGCTTTTTGGTGGAAATGTGACAGGTTTTTGCAGGAAAAAAAAACACAGATTCAAAAAGAATATTCAAAAATAATATTAAAGTAGATAATTTGTATACCACAATTTCAACAACTTGATCATTATACTCAGATTGTGTCCTATTATCCAGGATTTGGATCTTGCTATCACGGAAATTCACCATGATGCAAAAAAAATGATTATCCCAGTGTATAGGCACAAAAACCTGCAAAGTATTAAATTTGTATTTATTACTTTACGACTTAAAAAACAAGACATTCATTAACAAAAAGCAACTCACCAGAAAAAAACAGACACTTTTTGAGTATAAAGTGACACTTTTTATCTATAAAGTGACAGTAATATCTTAAGAAGTGACAATATTATAACTTGACTACTATAATTTGTGGAGCAACTCTTTTTCTGCAAGAAATCAAAAGTGACACTTTTTTTGACAAAAGTGACATATATTGGTGCAAATGTGACATTTTTTTACAGGAAAAAAAAAATAACGATTACTATCAACTATTAGAAAGTGACACTTTTTATCTATAAAGTGACAGTAATAAATTTGCATTTGTTATTTACGACTTAAAAAACAAGCCATTCATTAACAAAAAGCAACTCACCAGAAAAAAACAGACAAAAGGTGACTATTAAAAAAGATCACTAACTAACCATATCAGCTGTCCTCACATCCTTGCCAACATCGGCAATAAATGACTCCCAACTCAATCGCATCGCTTGACCATTCTCATCAGCCTTCCCCACTCCTTTCAAGATCTTCGAGAGATAAAAATTTTGACAAAAAGTAAATTAAAATTGTTAATATACAAACTAATTATGCATATAAAGTATTTAAAATTACTAATTTGTAAAACTTACACTGTGTGCGGTATCCAAGAATATACGTTTGCAATTGTCATCAACATCTTGTGCATGATTTAGAATCAACACATATGCATCGATGACATTAGTATACACCCACTGTTTTTGATTTAACGATAACATCTCTCTCTTTGAAACTGAACGACCATCTTCACACAGAAAAAGTATATCACTGGAAAAAAAAATCAACAACAAAAGTGTAAAACAATTAGACACTTCTCCAATTATAAATTGACTACTATAAGTTGTGTAGCAACGATTTTTCTGCAAAATAAATTGAAAGTGACACTTTTCTGGACAAAAGTGACATATTTTGGCGCAAAATGTGACAGTTTTTTACAAGAAAAAAAAAAACAAAAAATAACGATTACTATCAACTATTAAAAAGTGACACTTTTTATTTATAAAGTGACAGTAATATCTTGAGAAGTGACAATATTATAACTTGACTACTATAATTTGTGGAGCAACTCTTTTTCTGCAAAAAATCAAAAGTGACACTTTTTTTGACAAAAGTGACATATATTGGTGCAAATGTGACATTTTTTTACAAGGGAAAAAAACAAAAAAATAACCATTACTATCAACTATTAGAAAGTGACACTTTTTATCTATAATGTGACAGTAATATCTTAAGAAGTGACAGTATTATAACTTGACTACTATAATTTGAGTAGCAACTATTTTTCTGCAAAAAATCAAAAGTGACACTTTTTTGGACAAAAGTGACATATTTTGGTTCAAATGTGACAGTAATATCTTAAGAAGTGACAGTATTATAACTTGACTACTATAATTTGAGTAGAAACTATTTTTCTGCAAAAAATCAAAAGTGACACTTTTTTGAATAAAAGTGACATATGTTTGTACAAATGTGACAATTTTTTACAGGAAAGAAAATAACGATTACTATCAACTATTAGAGTCACTTTTGAATAATTATAATAAAAAAGATTAAAGTACCAAAATAAATGAAAATAATTCTAAAACAATCTGTTAAAAATTAACTTACTTTTCATCATAGAAAGACTCCGCATCAAACAGGCAAAAATCAATGACTTGCTTCTCCCGTTCATCCACATACACCATAAGCCTCTTGTTTTGGGACATAAAGCTGGAAAGATAACCGATATTCTTGGCTGTTGTGCAAGCTTCGTCCGACAGAGGGCCATACACTTCACTGGAATGATTATGTTGTCTAGCACTCGCCGACATTTTTACAGCATTCAGTCCTTCGTCCATATTATCATCTTCTTTCGTTTCTTTGCACACAGGTGTTCGAAGCTCAGGTGGTAAAAGGTGGAAAGTGGGGATATCCTCGTTCAGCTTCCTCATCAAAACGAATTTTGATATCTCCTCATCACAAAGGTCCGTGACAGTGTCACCGGCCCAAAACTTGTCAATTGCACGAAGGAACTTTTCGATGGCCTTAATTTTCTCAGACTGTGATGGAACCGGAGTAGGGGGAAGTGAAGATGGAACTGGAGTCGGGTGCAACGAGGATGGAACAGGAGTGGGGGACTTCAAAGATATAACCGGAGTCGGAGGAAGAGAGGATGGCAACGGATTCGGGGGTTGTGAGGATGAAATCGGAGGCTCTACCATATTCTCCTTCATCTCCGCCAATCTTTTCATGTAATAATCAGACACAATACACATATCCCTTTTAAGCAGTAGGAATGTCTCTTGCACATGCTGAAAGAGGAAAAAAAGAGAAATATCAAAAGTGACAATTAAAACGCAAAAAGTGACAATAAAGAATTGAAAAGTGACAGTTAAAACGCAAAAAGTGATAATAAAGAATTAAAAAGTGACAGTAATATTAAGTGACAGTAATTTCTTAAGAAGTGGCACTATTATAAAAATTAAAAACTTACGTCTGTGAATTTTTCTGAATTTCATTATTAGAAGGCATGCCCAGTGGTAATTTGAATTTTATAAACTGCTGGGCTTTTTCATCATCCTCCCCATTGATTCCAGCATTCTTTTGTCCCTCATTTTTTTCATCGATAAAATTCACCGATCCTGAAATAGGATAGATGTCAACCCATTCCCCTTGCCCAAACTCTCCGGCCCATTTCTCTTCTTTCACTCTCATTCTAATTCTTTCAGCAGTCCAGTGCTGAATCAGTGGCAAAGAAGACGGCTCGACTATCCCCTTCCATTTCATTCGGTGCAGATATACAATTTGTAAGACCAACACACAACCACTTACATATGTGACACTTTTTTTATTGTACTTGATAACAGATCTACAAAGCCTATCTAACACAAACGGACACCAATCCAGCTTTGCAATCTCCATCACATCAATCATTGATTTTAACACGTTGAAATCAACATTGCCATTTGTAGTTGAAGCCAGGAAACTAGATAGGCTAACCAACATAAAGAGCCTTATAAAATCATCTCCACCTCTAACTCTTTCCAAAAGCAGTGACTTCAGAGTTGCAACAGAGCAGACTTCCCCGATCCCACACCTCGTCTTGAAATCATGTACAATTTTTGCATCCTCTTTGGTTTTGCAAAGAGGCACTTCATGCCCGGTATTCTTGGGAAGAAGAAATATATCATGGATATCGTCTGCGGTCACAACAATCTTCTTATTAGAATCTATATTCAGCATCCGACTTGTCCCGTTGAACCTACTAACCAACCACCCCATCATCTCAGTGGGCAGCTGCGCCACTTTCATATTCAACAAGCCGCCGAATCCGATCTTCTTTATATCTTCCTTCCTCTCGGCTGACAGTGTAGACACAACATCGACAAGGGCTTTAGGCCTGCTTTTGGATGCAAAGGCTCTGCAGAAAAAAAAGATAGTAAGTGACAGACATAAAATGATAAGTGACAAAAATAAGGTCAAAAGTGAAAAAAATAAGGTCAAAAGTGACTAAAAAATCTAGAAAATATAATCTTACACAATCACATTTGCCAGCATACAATTTAACAATCAAGAGAAAAACCAAAGATCATTTTAGAATTACTGACCTCTCATCATCCTCCACTTCGGCCTTTGATTTGTTTTTAACGATTTTCTTCACTCCCCTTGAAAGTACAACTTGATCATCTGCTGGTGAAATTTGTGCCTTCCGTTTCTTCACTCCCCTTGAAAGTAAAAGTTCATCATTTGCTGCTGAAATTTGCGCCTTCGGTTTCTTCACTCCCCCTTGAAAGTACAACTTGATCATTTGCTGATGAAATTTGCGCCTTCGGTTTCTTCACTTGTTTAATTTTTCTAAACTCATCAACAGACGGGTTTACTTCAATCCCCTCGACTACATTCTGATCATCCATTCGCTCATCTTCTTGAGCTGCAGGTTCAGCTACTTTTTGGGTTTGTTCAGTCATCAATTTTTTTTTAATTTTCTTCGGTGATTGATCCTTCACCCGATCTTCCACAGACTCGTGCTTCCTTTTTTGCACCATATGATTTTTAGAAGATAATAAGTGACATGTATGAAATGATAAGTGACAGAAAATAAGATCAAAAGTGACAAAAGAAATAATAAGTGACAGATACAAAGTGATAAGTGACAGACATTAAGTCAGAAGTGACAAAAAAAAGCCAATAAGTGACAAATAAAAGTTAATAAGTGACAAACTATAGAAACAACAATAATAATTCCAAAAAAAAATATACTAACCTCTCATCATCCTCCATCCTCTCATCTGCTTGAGCTGCAGGTTCAACAACTTCTGATTCAAGTCCATCTTCGTTGTTAGCTTCATCGCTTGTAACTTCTTTTGCCTTTCCTCCTTTAGGAACCTTCACCCGATCTTCAACAGACTCGTGCTTCCTTTTTTGCACCATATGATTTTGAAAAGATAATAAGTGACATGTATAAAATGATAAGTGACAGAAAATAAGATCAAAAGCAACAAAAAAAAAATTAATAAGTGACAGATATAAAGTGATAAGTGACAGACATTAGGTCAGAAGTGACAAATAAAAGTTAATAAGTGACAAACTATAGAAACAACAATAATAATTCCAAAAAAAAATATACTAACCTCTCATCATCCTCCATCGTCTCATCTGCTTGAGATTCAAGTCCATCTTCGTTATTAACTTCATCGCTTGTAACTTTTTTTGCCTTTCCTCCTTTAAGACCCTTCACCCGTAGTTCTATCTTTTTCAAAGGCTCAGTAGCTTGAATTGAAACTTCAGCTACTTTCGGGGTTTGTTCAGTCATCATTGTTTTATTCATCTTCTTCTGTGTTTGATCCTTCGGCTGATCTTTCGCAGACTCGTGCTTCCTTTTTCGCACAACTTTCTTCTGTCCCATCTGACAAACAAATAAAAACACGCAAATATCAATATAAAATTACTAACCAACAGACAACGATAAGCTAAAAACGACTAGAATGAGAAAGAATAATGATGAATTGAAAAAACTTAATCACATAAATCATACAAAAAAATTAATGAGGCTAGAGATCATAGAAAGACTTAATGTGATAAAAAGGAGCAAGAATTGTAATAGTAAAAAATGTAGAATCTCAAGTAATGAAATCCCCAGACCAAGCCTACCATATCCCCCCACAACTCATCTCTAAATGAACAGAAACAAAATATGATGTGGAGTGTTATGGCTGCCCGAAAATTGCTATATTACGAGAATTTCTAATATTCCCAGCATTATGCATGTATTTAGGTCTCTATCATCAGTTTCATCATATAGACAAAGTTAATGACAAATGAAAAAATGGCTGTCAAACTTACAAAAACTAAAATCAGACAGCAATTGCAAATGATAGAACTATCAATTTTTCACTCAAGCAGCACTTATAATTTTATATCAGACGGCAGAAATATTATATTGAAGAAGTTCATAGAAAAATCAATCATCCAACACAAAAACAATCAACAAACTTGGAAAAAAAAAACATACAAAAAGAATCCATCACAATCCATTATTGTCAGTGTTAAAACATCCATTATTGTCAGTGTTGGAACTACTATAAGTTATTCAAGTAATGAAATCCCCATACAAACCCTATCCATCCCGCAAGTATATGCTAGTGAAACATCAAATTTACTAATAAAAACATCAATGATATGACACAAACTAAGGAATACAAACTAAGCAAAACAAAACCCTAAAAATTAAAATTATAAAACTCAAGAAAAAAAAAATACAAGAGCACACCTTATAGCAGTGCGGTGCGTGAATTCGGGTACTAGAGTTCGAAACGATTTGTTTTCCACGGTCGGTGCGGAGAATTTTCCGGCGACGCGACTAAAAAAGTGGCGAAATAAAGGCGACTCCAAAACAACAAAGCTCCGGAACGAAGGCGAGTCTAAAAATCTACGGCGACACGAGGCAACTACGGCGACACGAGGCAACTACGGCACAACTACGGCGAGAAGGCGAGGAGCGCAAGAGACAGTGTGTTTTTTTTCTACTGAAAATTGCAAGGAAATGAGTTGGGGGAATGTGGTGAATTGCGAGGAGCCCGTTCCATTTTTTTTATATGAACCCATTTTCATTGGGTCGGATCCGAGTTAAATGTGGGTTGGAGTCCGTCACACAATAAAAAATCCGTATGGCTGCCACATTTGAGTGTTTGCCTTATTATTTTTGGTTTGCCTGAGTTTTAATTATACAATATGATCAATTATTTAGGTCATATGTGACTGGATTTAAAGATCTTTCTGAAAGACCTGAAATACATTGATTTCGTTAGTTATAGAAAGTGGGTAATTGGATGAGACTGCCACAATTTGAAGTGCATTATGTACTTACAATGACTTTGAGCAAATTTATAATTAGCAATGTTCTTTTCAATAATTCATGTATTCTTGGGTCGCTTCTTTTCTTTTTTTTTTTTTCTGGGAATAATTATTTTTTAGAGTAATTATGAAGAAACTTTTGGAAGAATATGAACGAATTTTTAAGAGTGATTTATTATAAATGAGATAAAAAAAGATAATAATTTTCATAAGTAATATCATTTTGGGTTAAAAAACTCTCTAGGAAAACAAAACTAAGATCTTTTTTTTCTAGTGTCCAATTTTTACCCCAAGGCTTCACTTAGGCTGCAAAAGAATCGAGTCGAGAATTCACCTAGACTTGGCAAAAGCGGGAGTTCCGCTTGAGTTAATATCCAAATCTTGTGGTATTATCGTAATTAATATTATGAATTGGGGGTATTCAGTAAATCATATATAAAGAAGCAGTCCTCGAGCTCGATTTGTTTGTGAGATTGAGCACCACGAGATCGAATTTGACCAAGCTCGAGTTGAGCTTTGACCCGAGCTGCTTGCAAGCCGCTCAACTGGTTTGCAGCCCTAGTTTGTGAGCAAACATAACTCTTTTTATTTTTTCTCGTTTTCATTTTTTTATTTTAGAGAGTGAGATGAACAACAACTTTAATTGCATTAAAATCAAGAACTTCGAACCAATTACTGTTAATTGCCATCTCAGAACACAAATCTTAGACAAGACAACTCTTTCCCAGCCTGTTCTATCATCTCCTTGGATCGCAGAGCAACAATGGTACATTTGATTTTTATTGTGACTGCCAATCTTTCCTGATGTCAAATGTATAATTCAGCTCCAAGTAACACTTCTTATCATCGTCAAGAAACTGCGTACACATCAAGCAGAAATATGTACGTTAATAATTAATGTCGCGATTACAATTTAAATAGTTATACGCCGTATAAATAAATTATCA
>BMAC01000700.1:286523-330275 GCA_014905375.1 Phtheirospermum japonicum
AACCAGTGATGGTTCTTACCGAAATATACATACACACAGAGAGATATATATAATTTAAATATATATATATATATATATATATATATATATATATATATATATATATAATTACTTATTTAAATATTTTAATACATTTTAAATAATACTTTTTATTTTAAATAAAATAAAATAAAAAATTATCGTGCAGCGCACGGGTACAATACTAGTAAAAATTAGCAACATCACAATGTGTAAATAAATCATTCCCTAAAATACATAATGTCATGAGTCATACGTGGAAAAGAAAAAATACCAACAGTTAGAGGTGTCCAAAGGTTAGGAACCGACGGTACGTAGTTCGAATTGTCGATTTGATTTATCAAGAAATGACAAACCACAATCGAACTGTGAAACCGACCAGTTGTTGACGGTTTGTGAACCGCCGGTTCACGGTTCGGCCACTGTTCGATTGGCCGGTGTGTGTGTGTGTGTTTTGAATATTTTAATTTTTAAAATTCATATATAATTTTTTCCTATGTTTATTTTCAGTTTTATTAAAAAAAAATACGTGAGGTTAAGTGAGAAAATAGAAATAGCACTTTGAATTAATTCAAAAAAAATTAAAAAAAAATTGAACATGAACTATTTAAAATATTAAAATTTAAAATAAGAAATTTTAATTAGAATATTTGAAATCTTTGAAGTTAATTTTTTTTATATTATTATAAATTTTTAAAAATTTACGTGGTTAAGTGAGAAAATAGAACTAACACTTTGAAATTTTGAATTAATTAAAAAGAGATTGATTAAAATATTTGAAGTTACAATAAAATTTTATATTATAATATTTGAAATTTTGAATCTAGGTGGGAAGATAGAAATAATAATTTTAATAAATTCAAATGGAATTAACTTTATTCAAATAATCAAATTTAAAATTTGAAATTGTTACTTTAAACAATTGAAATAAGTTATATACTTAAATTGTAACTCCCCACCTTAAAAGCAAAGTGCACATAATTCCTTGTATTACTTACCTTAGAGAGGGTGAAATATATAAGTTATCACAAATTTATCGAATTGTTCCTAGATCCAAGAACGACTAATATCTCAATCGCGATCGTGTGGCTATTACTTATAAGATAAAATATTTTTATTTCTGATCACCAATTCAAAATATCGAACAAGTTTGGTGTTAGAAAATGACTTGGAAAATGAATATGTTATAAGTGTATATATATAAAAAAATGGCGGTTTGAACCGCCAGTTCACGGTTTGAAAAATACTCAAACAGGAATAGAACCGCCTTATTGGCGGTTCTGATTTCGGTTTGAATCGTAGTTAACCAAACCGTTGACTGCTGGTTCGAACCGGCGGTTTGGCTGGTTTGGCCAAACCGTTGGGCATGTCTACCAATAGTGTCAAGCCCTTTGTTTGAAATCAGAAATTGTGTTAAACAGACTGACTCAGCATATTCTACTGAAATCTGGGAGAATTCGTGAACGCGCGCATCTCAAAAATATTGGGAAAAAAACCTGGCGGGTACATTTTTTGGGAAAAGTTTTTTATCACACCCTTTTGAAATTTATATCTTGATTTTTTTTCTTCCGTTCATTTCATGAATCCAAAAGCTCCTGTGAAGGTTCCTTTTGTTTTCTTCTTTCTCGTGTAAATTTTCATCGACTATATCAAGGTATTTTTCTTGTTCATTACATGTTTATAGAGAATTATTATTATTATTTTGTTGTATTCGATGAACTTTCATGGATATTTCCGAATTCAGTCAGATGAATTGTGGATGTGAAAATCTCAAGATTTGATAAAAACTTGTATTTTTGTGGTCGAGTTGTGTTGGGCACATCAAATTAAGTCTTAATAAGGAAAACTGTTTTGCCTGGTCTATCTCAATCTGTTGGGTGCATCTTTGCTTGACTACTTAAATATAAATATTTTACTAATGTAATAATGAAGAAAAAAAATCATAATCTATATTTCCCATTTTTCTTGGTAGCTTTCTTTATTTTCTTCTAAGATTTGTTTTCATGAGGTACCATCAATTGTCACTCCCGTGTTATTACTGCAAATTATTCGTTGTTGAAGTAGAAAATTTTGGCTAGAATGTATATTCTAGAAGATTGTTATATAGGTAATGAAAACTATGAACATTATCTATGCTTAACAATACATTATATTTATAATCAGCTCATTGATGTAGACAATTCTTAGATTGATAGAGAAACATTATTTTGTCTTATGTCAGAGAAAGAAATATAACACATATGAAATCACAAGATTCATATGATCATACACTCGACAATCTTCTAGCTACACCATCACGCAAAATAATCTGAACCGATCTAATCCTTGTTCTACTTGCACTAATATTCCATCACATAATTAGAATGAACTTAATCCGCCTTCCACCTACTCCATGCCAGCACACAATCTAAACCAATTTAATCTGCCCATCTATCATGCTCATCCGACGAAGGGTATGTATCCTTTCCATCTTGATCATCATAACCCACATATATTCACCTACCAAGAGTTGTTGAATACTCCAATTGGTAACACTCAAAGTGGTGAGACAAGCAAGACATCAAGAAAGAAACTTAAAGCCACCCAAAACTCTAATGTTTCTCAACCTTCAACAGTTAGAAAAGACTGGACTATAAAAGAGGAGCTTGCATTAACAGAGGCATGACTCTATATTCTCGTGAATGCTGATGTGGGTAATAATCAAAACAATGCTGCTATGTGGGCACGCGCCATATAAATCTGAAAGGAAAAAATGGGGCCTTATAAAAAAAAAAAGCTGAAACAATAATAGCTTGCAATGTCATTGGTCCCAAATAGGATCCGTCGTAAGCAAATTTGTTGCAAAATATGAGTAGCTTGAACGACATATACGAAGTGGTACTAACTTGGAGAACTTGGTAAGAGTGTTGTCATATCTTTGATATGTTAGTATTTTTATGTGCTCATGGTGGTTTTATATAAGGTGAAGCAACACTAAAAACAGAGAAAAGTTATGATATAAATGATTCAAGTTTTACTTTTCTATTCACTTGCTCCCATTTCTTTTTACATGTTGGTTATTCTATTTTCTTTTTTCTTTTTGATTCCCATTTTTGGGTGAGATCTGGAAGTTGTGTTTGTAGTTAATCTCTTAGCCATGATTCACTTATTAATTCATTTTGTACATGAATGGCAATTTTCATTATATTAGTGAATATTTCAATTTTCTTCTGAAGTCTTCATTCCTTGTATATTTGTTCTGTCTGGAATTTTATTTTCTCATAGGTTCATCTTTATTGAGTTTTGGTCGGCACTTTGACCTGATGTGTTGGATATAAATAAATCAAGTTTGAGTTGAATATGTTAGTGGTCAAGCTAATCTTTTTAGAGTTTTTGAGACTATTTCTAATGTAATTTAATTTTTATTTGCATTGAGATTGAATTATTAGCCACTTCTTATATTCCTAATGCATAATGCCATGAATAATTTTTATTATGTCAAACAAGTATGCGCCATCTTATAATTCATACAATATTAGCTCCTCTTATGTAGAAAATATGGACAAGGACCTCCTTACATCATCCATTGTGTTGTTTCTAATGAATGGTATTTTTGAAATTTTTTAATTAGGTGGTAAAAGTTGTACGCGTATATGAGGATTTTTATGGAACCCAATTCAGATTTCTTCATTGTTGGGAAATCTTGATCAAGAATCCAAAATTGGGGTCACAAATGTTTATGAAGATAGGTATCTCAAATAAACAAAATTCTGATATTGACCCTTCACCAACATTAGATGAGTCTTCAATTATCAGTGAAGGACCTATAACATCCAAAGGCATTAACTCTGATGGAATTTTTCGACCACAAGGAAGAAAAATCTGCAAAGAGAAAAAATGGAGGTTAAATGAAGAAAAAAGTGTGATGGATGCGTTGATCAAGTTTCAAAACACATTAGAGAAAAAAGTTAATGTCAATTAAACAAACTTGGATATGAGATAGGAGGTGATGAAAAAAGAAGTAGAATTGAAAGAAAAAGCTCATAAGCAGCGGAAAGAAGCTCATACGATGAAAATGAAGGGGCAAAGGAGGCAATACATTATGAACCAAGACCTTAGTGTGTTGTCCCTATCCGGTAGAACATCTTATGAAACCATGCAAGCTCGAAAGAATGGGAAAGTGAAATTCTTTATTATTATTATTATTATTATTATTATTATTATTATTATTATTATTATTTATTTATTTATTTATTTTGCTAAAGTTTTCACTTTTTCTTAAATAATTGCTTAGACCTTTATTTCGGTATGAGAATATTATGGAGCCAAAAGTGAACCTTTGTTCTATGAGTATCTTTTTGCCATTCTTGTCCCTTCAAAGAAAATAATCATTATTTATTTGTTTTCTGCACCTTTTTTTTTAAGTTACTTAATTTTGTTTCGTTTCAATAATAATATGGTGTGGGTTATTTGTTGAATGCTAGTGTGAATTCCTTCAGGCAGACAAGATTGAAAACAACTCAGCCTAATAATTGGTGGATTATTTGTTGAATGGTAATGATAAATTGGTTATAGTGGAGTTTTATTCCCCTCGTTGTGGAGGTTGCAAAGCTTTGCATTCTAAAGTTTACAGTTTCAGGGACTATTTTATATAGTTGTTTAATTTTTGTTTGTTTGTTTGTTGATTTTGGCTTGATGTGTCGACCTTAGTTGTGGTCTGTGTGTGTTATCCCTTATATTTTGTGTTGCTTTCAATGTCCGATATACACTACAAAGAAAATCTGAATTGCCGACGGAAATTACCGACGGGCACCTATCCGTCGGCAAAAAGCCGGCATTACCGACAGCTTTTCCGACGGTACAAATTGCCGACGGACTGCCGATGGAAATGGACCATCGGTGTATATGTCCGTCGGCAAGTCCTCGGGAAGTTGGCGGAAAATACACCGCCAAATATGCCTGATCCGAACTTTTGTATTCCTTTCAAAATTAAAATCTAGTTAAACAAATGCGTGTCTACGATTGAAAGGTTTTAGTTCGCCCGCAAGAGAACGGGGTCACCGTAGACTTGGCAAGTTAACTCGAGTCGATCTCTCGAGGAAGGCTAATCGGAAGTTATTTAAGTGTTTGTTTTTATGAACGAGAAACGAGGAAAAAGAATAATCTAAACACACGGGCAAAAGAGTTTTTGTTTTATCATTCAAAAGGTAACCATCATTAGAACTAATCTTGCTAGTGGGCGTCAATCTCTTCACAAGAAATTAATTAACTACGTTTATCAAACTAAGCAGCGAATTAAAATACTCTTGCTAGGAGGTCGTCGATCTCCTCGCAAGCACTTAACTACAAGATTTAAACTAAGAATTGTTACTCAAGCATTTCGTCGAACACATAGCAAGCATTAACTAAATTACTTCTAAAACTAGCAATTGTAACCAAGAACATTACCAAATAGATTAACCAATGCGGGCGTCAATCGCACGATTAAGAAATATTGAAATAACCATTAACTATCGAAATCAAAATCGTTCAAACATTCAACTAAAATATAGTTTAGAGAGTATGAAATTGAGATGTTTGCAAGAACTATCTCAAGCTGTTCCAGAGGGATTATTGTCTACGAGTCGAGCCTTGGAAGCTGTCACGGACTCTCGAGATGCTGCGACCATTGTGGTAACTACCGAATCTACGATTCAAGAACACACTTGAGTTGTCATCCCTAAGAGGTTCGAGAATGTCTTCTCGACCAATCTGTCACGAACCGGACGAGGGATCCTTCGTCTATGGATGGATGGTTTAATGTGGCTGAGTTCTTGGCCATTTGTAGCCTTCAAATCCCCCCTTTTACTCCTCTGATATTTTTAGGGTTTAATGGCTTTAAAAACCATTTCATAACTGAAGATTCTTCAAATTTCGAGTTTGTAACGCTTGACATTGGATAACCCAGTGTGGACAGCTTACCCAGTGTCATCCGGTCAGAGTCAGCTCCATCTGACCAGATGTGAGTCCAGAAGGTTTCGTCCGACTGTAGTGCGGTCAATCCGACCGGATGTGCTAACACTGGGTAACGCAATGTAGACAACATACCCAGTGTCAGAGGTAATACGTCAAATCGGGGCCCAATTTCTTTGAAACTCCACTCGCGGGCCCACACTCGTCCATCTTACGATCAAAACACTTCAAAATCCCTGAAATAAATATAAAACACGGTAAAATAAGTAGGAGATACATAAATACGAAAATATGCTCAATCTATCCAACTTATACCAAAATTAACAACAAATCTAACTAAAACACACTCAAAATATGTACAAAAAGTGTGACAAAAACGTGTGAATCAATGCCGACGAAGAATGTCAGTCAGCAAGTTTTTAAGAAATAAAAAATAAATCAAATATTAATTACCGATGAAGGAAAGTTTGTCGGCAATGCTGATTTTTATTTACTGACGGAAATAAGTCCGTCGGCAATGCTGGATTTTGCTACCAGCGGATTTACTGACGGAATCCTGTCCGTCAGTAAACTTCATATAAACAACCCCAGGACAGCGGACAGATACATTCATCAAACCAACAACAAAAATTAGGGTTGGCTCACGAGGAGGATCCGTAGCCGCCGCCGAAGTACCGTCAACATCACATATTAAGGTATGTTAGCCTTTTAATTCAAATTTAATATATTTTTTTTAATTTAGGATTTTAATTTAATTTGATTTGAATTTAGGAGTTATGTTTTGAGAAATTAAATTGGGGGTTCAATTTAGGAACTTATGATCGATTTATGCATTTGTGAATGATTTTAGGTTTAGGGTCCATTTATGCAATTAAGTTTTATTTTAGGGTTTAATTTGTATAAAATTAGGGTTAATTAGGTCGTTAGTATTCATTTAGGGTTCATTTATGCAATTAAAGTTTATTATAGGGTTTAGGTTATAATTATTTATAAATTAGGTTCGATTATATACATTTGAATTATTTCGTGATGTTCGGTTGTATTTAATGTATGTTTTTTTTGTTATATATATTATGATTGATTGATGTTGTGATTAGTTGGGTAGACGTCGGTGATGACGTGGTGTACGGCGTTGGTCGGGAGGTTTTGTGCCTCCAATGACGGTTTTCAAAATTGTTTTAAAAAATGATGGTGGTTTTAAAAAGTTTTAAATTGTTGGGGATGGTGGTTTTGAAATGATGTGGTGATTGGTATGTGGATGTTATGTTTAAGATATGTTATGGTTTGTTGATATTGTATACATGTGATTGATTGGTTGATATTGTCGTTTTTAAATTTTGTATGATTAATATAGTAAGAACAATAGGGAGCTGGTTTAAATTTTGTTGTTTAATTCGATTTCATGTCAAATATGGAGTTTGAGCCTAGATTTTGAATTGTTCCTTTTTAGAATACGTACTTTAGACCCGTTTAGAATTTAGTATCAAATAAAGAGTTTGCTCAATATGATTTTATTTTGTACAATAAAAACATCACATAAAGTAAAAACATATTTATAAGAAAAATCAAACCAACAAACCAAAAGCAACAATTTAACATACTTAATTAAAATATAATCAAACCTCCAATAATTCATAACAATTCTCCTAAATTCTTTATTTTCACATACCAAAAAAAATAAAATTAATAATAACGATATAACTAAAAATAAAATTAATAATAATAATAATATAACTAAATTAATATTCACAAGGCTGAGTCGCTTCCATTCTCCAATCTAATAATAATAATAATAATAATAATAATAATAATAATAATATAATAATAATAATAATAATAATAATAATAATAATAATAATAATAATAATAATAATAAATTAAAGAAACATTGGTGGAGCTTCTTGGTGATCTAATTGTAAAAAAGCTTCTTGGTGGAGCTTTTTCAAAGTTGATTTAAAAAATGATCTAATTATTTATTCAGCCTATAATTTTATTAGCCTCAGTCAATTCCTCAATTGTCTTAACAACATCCAATTTATCATGATTTAAATCCTCGATCTCTAAACTCATTGTTACAATCATAGTGCCCTATTTTTGAGACTTGATCAGTTATCCGAGCATAAAATGAATAGTTAATCTCATTATTAATTAGAGATTTATAAACATGAAAAATTAAATTTAATAACAAATCTAGCATTTGACACACGATTGAAAACTCTGATCATAACAGTTTTATGAATTTCTCCCTGGAATTTTTTTGGTGTTTGAAAAGATGGGGTAATGTGGAAACATGGGTATATTGGTTCTTTTATTGGACTTGTTATGAGTAGTAGTGGCTGTTGTTCCTAGGTCTCTAGGTTTCTTTATATAATAATCATTTCTTATGATTACACTTCACCTAACTTATCAGACTCTAATTATTTCTTCTGCCTCAACTCATCGATGATTTTATTAGCCTTAATAATGCTAAATTTGTCAGTAAATTTAATTTTTATGTTTATGAATCTCTAATTAATAATGAGATTAACTATCCATTCGATCCTCGGGTAACTGATCAAGTGCCAAAAATAGGGCACGATGATTGTAATAATGAGTTTAGAGATCGAGAACTTGAATCACGAGAAAATCAGATGTTGTTAAGATGATCGAGGAATTGACTAAGTCTAATGAAATTTTCCATGTTTACCGACAGACATGGAAGCCGTCAGTAAAATTAAATTATTATTTTTATTTATTTAGTTAATTACCGACGGACCACGTGTACGTCGGTAAATTAAAAAAATTAAGAATCTCGACAACATCTTACCGGCGATTGTACCCGTCGAGAATGTCATCGGCATTTGCCAATGGCCTGATAATCTGTTGGCAATTAAAATTACCAACAACAATTCGCCGACGCTGTAGATCCGTCGGTAAGCCGTCGGTAAATCACTTACCGACGGATATAGCCGTCGGCATGCCCGATATATTTTGTAGTGATATTTCCAAATATTGGATTAATATTTTTCTCTGTTTTAGTTTTTTTTTTCTTTTTGATGGGAGATGTATATATGTGTTCCCTTTGTGTTTTCTTTTTTTCTTATATGTAAGCAGGTCTCTGGGGTTTTAGATATAACTCTTGTGTATTTGAAGAACTTGTTTCTTGGTTCACCGTTGATATTCCACCAAAGAGACGAGTATAGGCCTAAATATTCTTGGTGGTGTTGGATAATCTCATTTGTCTTTTAAATTTGCTAATAGATTAATGCAAATATTTGGCAAATTTATGCATCAAAAATTTAGATTAGGGTATCTAACTTATCTACATTTTTAATCTTCTTATACTGCTATCTAGTGAGCATTCTGTAAACCCAAGCATGGTCCACAAGATAGGAACAAATTAGCTCGCTGATTATGGGTGCTCAAGCCAAACCCAATGGGCGAGTCAACTAGAAAAAGAACCACCACTGATAGTGGACACACAATTCAACTTGTAGCGACCAAAATTAAAACTGACATTGTTGATGCCAAACCCATAAATCATGGGCCAAAAGCCACTGCAAGTTTATTGTGTGCACCCAACACAAGCAATCCAAATAACAGGCCTGACCAGCTATCATTGAAGATTCGTGGGCCCAAGCTCGAGCTCACCCTTACGGAGCCTACATTAAAAAAACACATCCAGAAAATCCACAACCAGCACCTCTCGAGAATTAGCAGCCAATCACCTTTATTTCCATTCAGTCTCAAACCATACCCACCTTAATATAAATATCAACTTTCGAGCCCGAGCTCACTTGTAATCTAAAAAGCTAATCTACAGCGTAGGATCTGGGGTATACTTTAACTTCTCACCCTTAAAGTAGTCGTTTACAATTAAATCATTACGATCCATTATATTACAATGAATATATTTCCTACCAATTATTGAGCCTCCATGTGGACGTTTTCTACCCATAAGAAATTTAGAAATCATAAATAGAATATGAACTGTGCCAATTTGAACCACATCCGAGTCTTTGTCTGCTTCAAAACTATTACCTCCCAACAATCTCTCCGTAAGTGAAAGTGACCAAGTGCTTGACGATCTACTTATGGAGTCCGATTTAGAGTCCATTAGACCCTGTGCTTCATCTTGTCACAGGGTAGCCCACAACCTGAACAATGGTTGTGCAACTAATGAAACTATTTGTGAAGATTTGAGTATTGATCAACACTTCATTTTGTCACAGGGTTGTCATCCGATATTACTACGGTTGCACACCTAATGAAACTATGTGTGAAGATCTTTAATAGAATCAAACACATCATATTGTCACAGGGTAGCTTTCCATTTATTTAGCAGATACGCGCATAATGAAACTCAATGTGAATATTGGGACCACTAACTAGAGGGTAGCTTTATGGCTTTATAGTGAATATGCACAAAATGAGAAGTGTATGATTGTTCGAACTATCATAATAAAATAAAATCAGGGTTTCCTTCCAACTTTATAGGGCTGGTACATAATAATGATATGTGTTATGTTTTCAAATAGATTTATGAGGTGTTTTTTAGTTGGCTAATTTCTTTGGACTTTACTTAAGCAGAAGTGGAGTTTTGCCCTACTTGGTGGAACAGTCTGGACTCTATATCATGTGGTGATTCCAGTTGAATAATTAATATTTTTTTGGCATATATACTTGGAGATTGCATCATGAATTCTTTATTATTACTATTTATTTCATTCTTTTAGACTTATTGCATATGGGATTCTCAAGGAGACTTCTTTGTTAAGAGTGACTTATTTTTGAGAAGAAATATCAATAAATTTTGGCATTTTTATTATTAAGTCTTGTCCAAAAATAACTTAATGAAACTCTTAATTTTCCTATTGGATGAATATTGATGGGCTTTTTATGGATGAGCAGATGTGTTGGGCATGTACCTAGTACTATTTTTTGAGGTTATTGAGTTGGTATTTGAATTTCAAATTTTAAAAACTATCATTTTGAAAGGTCACACACCTAACTAGGGTTATATAGATTTTGTCTGGTTTATCTATCATACACACTTATATATCATTGTCTAGGGTTTGCTTATTTTTATTTAATCTTTTGCTCCTTCTTTGGTTAAGTTTATTTATTTGCTACAAAGAAGAAGATAAACGCATCCAAACAAAAATATTCCTCCTACTGCAACCTCTAAACCAAAATGAAAGTAAACACCATAATCCAGTGCTACCAAAGCCACACCACCGCCAATTGTTGAACCAACAGTAAGTATATGTGTAACTTCGAGCACTCCGAAATCTCCAGTCACTACTACTGCTCGCTCCTATACAACCTTGATTGAAAGAGAAATTCCCCTCGATATGGACCGATTCACTGGTGTTAATTCCCTCATTCCACCGCCATCTACCGCTCTTGGTCCATTTGATGTGGATTATGGGTCTTTGACCGAATCTGGTGGCCAAATACATGATCTCAATGTCTCCTCGCCGCCTCTATCGATATTGTAGATCTAGTGATTGAAAATGTTACCTCTCCACCTCAGCGTCAAAGTTCTCGCCGCTCTAAGCCCAATAAAAGCAATTAGACTCCCTCCGCTTATGGTCATCCCAAGTCGTTCTAACATGATAATTAGGACGATAATGAAATGGAGGCTTTTGGTGTTGGTATTGCTATCACTTCTGAACGATGAGAGTATTCGCAAACAAAACCTTTATGATTTATTTGAGATAAAATGACTTGTTTGTATTGTCACTGATATTTCTCCTTTTATAAAATCATTGTCCTTGAGTTTTATGCGAACCTCCCCTTAATTTTTTAAGATGTTGCGTCTGAGCTGTATGACAAGTTGTTTTGTCATTATCGAATCTGTAATTTCACTCGTACTATGATAAACATGTTTTTTGGGTTAGACGATGTTCAGGGAAACTCAATGGATGAGAATTCAGATAATGTGGCTTCTACTCTCACTGGTGGAAATGTGATTGTTAGGCCCCCCAAGTACCAGCTAATGCCATCCATGCTTTCTCTGGAGTCTGATCTAAAACTGGGATGACTAATTGGACATCCACGTCATAAAAAACCATACATCTCAATTCAATAGGCGATGTTCCTATATCGCCTATTCATGGACATGCCGATTGATTATGGCTACCGTGTTTTTCAGTTAGTCCCCTATTTTGCATAAAACCTTGATCCCACTCGTTTGCTTCCTTATCCATCTTCTGATGTGGTAAATTTTCCAGAGTCAAGGTGTCAAGCCTAATCCTAAATTGAATGATGTTATAAGTCCAAAGCTACTTGTTCATTATGATGCTGCAGTCACTGTTCAAAATATAACCTGGGCTTCTCTTCCAGTTGTTCCACTAACAGAAGAGTCCTTTGTTCCTCCTACTGCGATTCCTAATAATCTTTTTTTTTTTCTTGCAGGAAGATAAACAGGTTGCTGCTCACATTGTAGTTTTGCAGGAAAAGTGCGCCTACTTCCGCAATTCCATTATCCACCTTGAAGTTGATGTTGTTGGTCCTTTGGCACCTTAATAACAAAAGGGTGAGAAGATAAGCAAGGTTGGTGCAAATACAAGTGCAAGTATCAAAGGCAAGAGTAAGGAAACAACAAGTGCCAAAGGTAAAGGGGAAGAGTTGGCTGAACCTGAGGAGGACGTGGATGATGAGGAGATTGAGGAAGATCTTGAAGATGAAGAAGATGCTGAAGAAGAGGAGAACAAAGAAAATGATGAGGCTAATCAGGAGTAGTTATTGAGGGGGAGTGTTATTCCTTATGAACTATTTGATGGACCTTAGTTTTAAGGGGCGACGATTTATTTCTTTTGGGCCTATACTAAAAAATATTAAGGATGCTTCCTTGTTTGTTTTATGTAAGTTTGCTTTGGTTTTACATGATTCTTTTGAAAATCTTGTTTACAGATATTGGTTGAACAATCAACTAACTTTGGTCTTGCAAATTTGTGATCAATAGCCAAGGGGGGAGATCGTAAGTATATGACAATTTACATGATTGATCACAAGTAAAGTTGATGATTGTGTCCTAATACATTGTACCAACGACTTACTTTCCTTATTTATTCTAACTATATTAACAACCAATTTATTGAGATTATACTTCTTGATTTGATTATGTATTTTAAGTTGAATAATATTGATTGTATTAATTGAATTATCGAGTTGACAAAATATTCAGTAAAGAATGAAAGTTGGGAAAGAGGATCTTGGTGATTGAGTAAACACTTAATATAATAAGTTTAAGTCAATCATTCAAGTTAAGGGGAGATACATGTGGATTCTTTCTTTACAAGTACACTAGCTCTCTAGGCCTTTAAATAGTTTTCATTATTGTATTGTAAAGATACACTTCTGATAGAAAGAGAAATAATGTGAATGTTTATTTAGTTTGAAAATTACTTCTGTTTGTTGGATAAGCAAGTTGATTTTTTGTAAAACACTGTGAATCAATGAGAAGTTGAAAACAACAAATTAAAGGGAGTTCAATTCGCTGTTAGAGTGAACTAGAAGGAGTTCAGTACACTGTTCGACCAACGAGAGGTTGTTGGAGGTAGGTATTAATTAAGTAAGAAGTACAAATAAGTTAATATATATATGATTTCACTATTTAAATACATATATGTCAGAACTAGATAAAAAGAAGAAAAAAAATTAATTGATCAAACGGATAATAAACTGACCTATGATGTTCCAACCTTATTAAACCTCTCGTAGTAAACCCCCGAAAGGAGAAAGAATGCCGATCCAAGAATGTATAATGATTTTAATATGTGTAATGTTTATATGTTAATTAATATAATCCAGTATAAAAGAGAGAGTTTCATTATTCAAGTTATTGGGCTTGATTTATTAATGATTAGATTTATTATTTTACCTATAAGTTCCTTTTTACACAGGTTCCAATCTTACACCATCCAATAATATTAGATATACTTAATAGTTATATAAGACACATTGTTGATATGTCTTGAATCTCTCGTTTCGGCGAGTTGTACAGGGATCTCAAGTCTTTATGGTCATTGAGATCTTTAATTTGTAACCCTAATCAGTTAATAAAAATTTTTCTTCTCTCTGCTCGTGGACGTATCCAATTTGGTGAACCACGTAAATTTGTGTCTTCTTTACATTTTCTGTTTGCTGCTCTATATTCATATTCATTCATAATAAACTGGTATCAAGAGTCTGGTCGACTCGATCAGGGTATTTCTGCACCGTTAAGGTTTCTTTTATTGCCGACCAAGAATATCTTCTTTCAACGTAAAGGTTGATAAATTCATCGGGAGAAATAGTTTTGGATTATGGCAGATCAAGATGCGATCTCTGCTGAAGCAGCAAGGTCTGTGGGCACCGCTATCTGAAAAACCTAAATCTAAGGATGTAGATGAAGAAGAGTGGAATACCCGAGAAGAAAAGGCCCACTCAACTATTATGTTATGTCTGTCTGACGATGTTATCATTGAGGTTGCTGATCAGGAAACTACCGCTGCTCTCTGGCTGAAGTTAGAAAGTCTCTACATGACGAAGTCTCTAACCAACAAGTTGCTCTTGAAGTAACACCTGTTCCGTTTACGCATGCAGGAAGGTACTCCCCTTCGTGATCATCTAGAAAAATTAAACAAAATCTTACTAGATTTGCGTAATATTGATGTTAAAGTAGAAGATGAGGACGCTGCTTTAATTTTGTTAGTATCTTTGCCTGAATCATATGAGAATTTTGTTGAAACATTTATTACTGGGAAAGATACTCTGTCTATGGAAGATGTTCGATCTGCCCTCCACAACAGAGAAGACCGTCAACTGGCTCTGCCACAGAAAATCAGGCATCGAGGCTGTTTGTCACAGGTAAAGAAAAAGAGAGATTCAGGAAGAAAACTGGGAAGCCGAATTAGAAAGGTTTAAAAGGTCCTAAACCCGAAGACATCTTCAATTACTGTAAAGAACCAGGGCACTGGAAGAATGATTGTCCTAAGAAGAAGAGGAAGCAGGAGAAGAAAGTGGGTGTCGGCGGTTTTACAGCCGTGGCAGAAACTGATACGAATTCTGAAGAAGATCTAGATTTGGTTGCTGCTGGACAGTCATATCGTAATGATGTGTGGGTTCTTAATTCCGGGGCATCGTACCATATTTGTTCTAACATGGAGTTCTTCTCGACCTATGAGCAGATAGATGGAGGAAATATTTCCATGGCAAACAGTGCTATTTGCGAAGTGGTTGGATTGGCTCAGTTAGGATATAGACAAATGATGGGGTATTCTGCACCTTAAATGAAGTCAGGCATGTTCCACAGATGACAAAGATTCGGATGTCATTGAGTCTTCTTGACATCAAGGGTTCCAGTTTCAAATGTGAAGGTGGAGTTATGTTTGTCTGTCAAGGTTCAAAGGTGGTCCTAACAGGCCTAAAACGTGGTACCTTATACTATCTGCAAGGTTCCGCTGTGACGGGTTATGTTGATATTGCATCATCCGAGGTTCAGACCACGAATATGACCAGGCTGTGGCGTATGAGGCTCGGTCATATGGGAGAAAGAGGGATGCATATTTTGTCAAAGCGGGATCTTCTTTCTGGGCATGAAGTGCAGAGTCTTGAATTTTGCGAGCATTGTGTAATTGGGATGCTTCATCGCAGCAAGTTCCCAAAGAAGGTCGTTCATCAGACCAAGGGGACTCTTGTCTATATTCACATGGATTGTTGGGGTCCATCACGTATTGAGTTTATTGGAGGCCACATATATCTTGTATCTATGATTGATGACTACTCAAGGATGACTTGGGTAATTATGATGAAGAACAAAAGTGAAGCGTCCAAGAGATTTAAGCAGTGGAAGGCGTTGGTAGAAAATCAGACTGGGAAGAAGATCAAGTGACTGCAAACTGATAATGGCCTAGAGTTCTGTTCATCTTATTTCAACGAGTTCTGCAAGGATGCAGGGATTTCTCGACACCACACCATTCGACACACACCGCAGCAGAATGGTGTGGCAGAATGCATGAATTAGACATTGCTGGAGAGAGCGATATGCATGCTCTCAAATGCTGTTTTGGCTAGAAAGTTCTGGGCAGAAGTAGTAAACACAGTGTGCTATCTGATCAATCGTGGTCCTCACACTGACATTGATTGCAAGACACCTTATGAGGTATGGTCTAATAAACCTGTAGATTATTCGTTGTTGAAGGTTTTTGGGTGTATTGTTTACTATCATGTTAGTGAGGGTAAATTAGAACCAAGAGCTAAGAAGGGCATATTTGTTGGTTTCGGGGATGGATTAAGGGATATAAAATCTGGCCACCTTTAGAAAATAGAGTTATATTCAGCAGGAACGTGATTTTTGATGAGAATTCTATGCTTAACCCCGCTGTGAAGTCCATTGGTGCAGAAAATTGTAGTAGTGTTGATAAACAGGTGGAGCTTCAAGTCCCTCTCGATGAGAGTAAATCACAACTCCAAGGTGTAGAAGATCAACATACTACTGCTGAAAGTAAAAGTTAAGATGTTCATCCAGAAGCTCGCCAGACAAGCATAGCTGTTGATAGAGATAGGAGAATAGGCGTGAAGCCTCTTGTGCGATACGGTTTTGAGGATATGGTGACTTATGCATTACAAGTCGCTGACGAGGTGGAAGAGGAAGAACCATCAGTAGGTGAACCATTCACATACAAAGAGGCTATTTCAGGTAGTGAGTCGGCTCAATGGCTCACTGCAATGCGAGAAGAGATGGAATCACTTGACAAGAATTTGACTGGGGATCTGGTCAAACGGCCTAAGGGGAAGAAGATTGTTACTTGCAAATGGATATTCAAGAAGAAGGAAGAAACCACATCTGGTGAGAGAGTGAGATACAAGGCTCGACTAGTTGCAAGAGGGTTCAGACAGAAGGAGGGGTTGACTATAATGATATATTCTCACCAGTGGTCAGACACACTTCCATCAGAGTGTTACTATCAATGGTTGCACAACAGGATTTAGAACTTGAGCAACTGGATGTGAAGACAGCTTTTCTACATGGAATGCTCGAAGACGATATCTACATGACTCAACCAGAGGGGTTCCAGGTTTCAGGGAAGGAAGATTATGTTTGCAAGTTGAAGAGCTCTTTATATGGGCTAAAGCAGTCTCCAAGGCAGTGGTATAAGAGGTTAGACAGTTACATGATCCGGTTGGATACAACAGGAGTCCACATGATTGTTGTGTATATCACAACAAAGCTGATGATGGTTCCATGATTTATCTCGTTCTGTATGTGGATGATATGCTCATAGCTGCGAAGTCCAAGTCTGATATACAGAAGCTGAATGATCTTCTCAATGCTGAGTTCGATATGAAGGATTTGGGTGTTGCCAAGAAAATTATGGGTATGGAGATATATAGGGAAAGAGAAAAGAAGAATCTATTCATGTCACAAAAGAGTTACATTCAGAAGATCTTGTCTAGATTTTGCATGTCTACCGCCAAGCCTATTGATACCCCAAGTGCTACAAATATTCATTTATCCGCTGATTATGCACCGAAGTCTGTAGCTGAGCAGGAGTACATGTCTCGAGTCCCATACTCTAATGCAGTAGGGAGTTTGATGTATGCTATGGTCTGCACTAGACCAGATCTTGCACATGTTGTGAGTGTTGTCAACAGGTTCATGGGACGACCTGGAAAGGAGCATTGGAAAGTTGTGAAGAGGATTTCTCGTTATCTTAGAGGTACGTCTGATGTTGGTCTCTTGTATGGAGGTGATGCTCATGATTTTGTGACTGGTTACTCTGACTCTAACTATGCTGGAGATTTTGATAGTAGAAGATCTATGACTGGTTATGTCTTCACTCTTGGTGGTTCCATTGTTAGTTGGAGGACAACTTTACAGGCTACATTTACTCTTTCTACAACTGAAGCAGAATATATGGCACTGACAGAAGCTGCTAAAGAGAGAATTTGGTTGAAAGGGCTTGTAGGTGATCTTGGTCTACATTATGATCAAGTTATTGTGTTTTGTGACAGTTTGAGTGCAATCTGTTTGACCAAGGATCAGGTCCATCATGAGAGGACCAAACATATTGATGTGAGGTATCATTTTCTGAAAAATGAGAAGAGAATCAAGGTGATGAAAGTAGGTACTGCTAATACTCCTGCTGATATGTTCACCAAGCCGGTCCCACATAGCAAGTTTCGACATTGTTTGAACTTGATAAACGTCAAAAGTTGTCAGTTGTCCAAGGAGGGCAAATTGAGGCAGAAAGAAGGAGTCTATTCATCTGGCATTGTAATGATGCATCTACAAGGAAGATTCAAGTCAGGGTGGAGATTTGTTGATATGTCTTGAATCTCTCTCTCAATACTATATTTATGGTCCTTGAGATCCGTAATGTGTAACCCTAATCAGTTAATAAAATCTATTTTTCTCTCTACCCGTGGACGTAACTAATTTGGTGAACCACGTAAATTTGTATCTTCTTTACGTTTTTTATTTATTACTCTATATTTATATTCATTCATAACACAGGTCAAGAAGAGTAGTCCCATGATTTATCTAATACGAAAAGAAGCACGACGATTATATACCAAAAGTCAAACAGATCCCTTCTAATCGATTACACACTTAACACTAGGTATTATTGAGAAATTACAAACTAGCTACGCAATACTTTTATCCGATATGGTGTATTCACGTATCTTGGTATGAAAAGAAGTCAAATGAAATTATTTTTCTTTATTCTTTTTCGTGTAGAAGCAATTATAGCTCTTTTCCATATTGTCGTTATGGCATGCACATCAATGGTATTGCAAATAGAATATGATACTAATATAATACTCAATAATAATCTTCACAAAATCCTAATAAGATCCCACAATGTTCAAACCTAATGATGCTCTTCTTTTCCTTTTCACCTTAATTCGGTGATTTATCATTGTTTGTCTCTGGAGGTCCCACATTAGTCCTCTAAGTAAGTAAGAGCATCTCGAGATGTCAATTGGAGTACATTTTTTTTATCACATAATCTCAAAATTCTCATGTGATAAGAAAAAATATAGACAATACCTAACACATCATCTACATCTAAATGATGTATTAGACATTATTTATTTAACAATTTACCTCATATATTCACCATTAATATTAATTTGTTTATTTTTCTCTCCTCTCTACAAATAGTAATTAAATATTTTAAACAATTCATATTTATCATTGGAGAAAATTTCTAAATAATAATATTATATTTATCATATTATTAACAATTCACATTATCCCATTTTAGATACTCTACCTTCATGCCACGCTGCTTCGGGCCTGCCTGCTAGTTGATATCAGATGCATTTTCGTATGGCACAATGATGTACAATTTTATTGCACTATGGCTAATTATGCGTCGCATGAATATTTCTCAATCGTTCTGACCAATCTTACCAATAAAACCTGCAAATAATTTGTTATCATAAATAAGATTTTAAAGTATAACAATTATAAGAATTATTTCAACTAATGGTAAAATTCTTATCATGTCGGATTAACGAATCAATTTTTAGGTCAAGATTTCATATAAAGACACTATATTATAAAAACTAATACATATAGTAAAAATCCAATAAATCATGATAGTACAAAAACCAATAAATGAAAATTCAATACTTTGAGTAAAAAATCAATACATTATAATACATAAATCAATACGTTATAGTATCGAATCAATGGTCTAACGGTTCATAACCCGTCATCTAGTCTAATATAAACTTTTGCATTCAAATAAAGATGTATTAAAATAGTGAAATCGACTGTTTTAATAAGACACGAGCGCTCTTTTGGGCCGCCTATGTAATATTTAAAGTGCCGCTGGTATAGTGGACTAGTGGCACCAGTCCATAAGACTATGTTGTTGGGCTAATTGGGCCCGAAGATGGTGGCGGGTCCAATCTTACGATCTTCGAAAAATAAAAAATGAGATACGGATCCAAACTGGACCGCCCGTTGAATATTCCGAAGTTCCGAAGAAAACTCGAAATCGGAGTTGTCACCTCACAGTGATTCGGATTTTCTGAAGGAAAAACAAAATACAAAATCAATGGCGGATGATTTAGTTTTAGATACAGCGATCAGAGACTGGGTCTTGATACCTTTGTCAGTGGTGATGGTGCTAATCGGAGTACTGCGTTATTTCGTCTCTAAGCTCATGCGCTCCGATCAAGTTCCCGATCCAAAAATCGTCAAAGAAGGGTAAAGATTTACGCGCATTTAGTTTTTTTTTTTCCTGGTTGGGGGATAGTTTGTGTATTATGCACGATTGCTATACAATGTTGGATTTTGTTCTCAGGCAGATTATAATTAGGGCAAGGAATCTTAGGGCCGCCGCGAATTTCATACCAGCTAAGTCGTTTCGGGCTCGAAGATTTTATTACAGCAATGAGGTCAGAATTTTTTTTTTCCCTCTTCATTTTTTACGTTTTTTGTTCAAATTTATGCTTTGGTGAATTTGGGAGAAAATTAATTAATAAGGGTAAAGGTTAGGTGCTGAGTTTTATTGCAATAATTGGAAATGCTGATTTATATCTTGATAATGTAAATTTCAAGAAGATAAGCTATTTAGGAGAAAAGTAAATATGAAATCTATATGCATTATTTTGGGCATTAGTTGTTACATTTCATTTGAAATTGCAGGAGAATGGATTACTTCATGTGCCCAAGGGCCAAGCTCAAAACCCACAGGCACAAATGTTCTCCGATCCAAATATGGCTATGGATATGATGAAGAAAAATCTTTCAATGATCATACCACAGGTATGTAGTTTGCTGCAACATTTATTCACTATAATTGACATAAAAATCGATTATTCTTATAATGTTAATCTTTTTTTTTTTTTACTGTACAGACACTTACTTTTGCATGGGTTAACTTTTTCTTCTCTGGGTTTGTAGCAGGTCCGTATTTTTCCTAAATATCTCTTAATCTTCTTCTGTTACTTTAAATGTGTAACCTTCAATGATTAAATTAAATATGTTGCGCCCAGCAAAAATTCCATTTCCTCTTACTCAGAGATTCAGAGGGATGTTGCAAAATGGTATAGACTTGAGTACTGTTGATGTCAGCTATGTTAGCAGTCGATCCTGGTATTTTTCCAACTCATTAATCGTCATATATTAGATACAATGTGGTGCAAAAGCGCTTCTAATCGACTTTTTCTTTGTAGGTATTTCCTCAATTTATTTGGGCTAAGAGGTTTGTTTGGTCTTATACTAGGAGAAGAAAATGGTCAGTATTTCTTGAACTTCCAATTTTATTTATATCTCATTGTGTTTCCGGATATAAATTGTTAATTTTTGTTTAAGTTCAGTACTTCGGATATTAATTATTATGGGAAGCTAATGCGAATATCGTAATTATGATCAGCAACTGATGACACACAGCGTATGATGCAAATGGGTGGATTTGGATTCGACCCCACGAAGGTGAGGCTTTAAACCGATATGATTTTGTTAAAAATATAAATAAAATCCATCCAATCTACCCTACTTTCTCGTGCTCGCTACACCACTGCTTAGGTTTCTATAAAATTTACTTATAATGCTGAATATAATAGATAAGGCATGTTAAGATCATGTAAACAGTTAACCGGAAAGCGGTTTCTTTTATGATTAAATGTGGTATCATGAATCTTCTTACATTATAAATTTTAGGATTAACATGTAACTAATGATTGTCAACTAAGGCAACTGTCTGAAGTAAAAGTGCAGTGCATTCATGAGTTTGGGTGTTTCATATAATACGTATCTGGTTGTTTTGATGAATTACATTGAATGTTTCAGAGTTTGGGCGCTGAGAAAGATAATTTAGACATTGTTCAACACGATTGGGCCTTACCTGGATTCGAGCATCGAGCAGCAGCAACGTTGAAGAGACTTCTCAGCTGAGACATGTAGAGAGTATTATTAGTTTTTTTTTTGTAGGTTTTCGTTGTGCATTTTTGAATGTTCTCGCAACTTTATTTATTTATTTTTACTTTAACCATAGAAAGTTTACACTGGTGCTCGGTGTTGATTAAGACAATTGACGCATTTGCTTTAAGTTTTTCTTATTTAATTGAAGATTACAAGCAGTTTCTTCCAAGGGCTTGTATACTTGCTTTCTATCATCATTTTACCAATTGTATTTTCATGGGCTGTTCTCTGTTTGTCTCCAAGTAGCTCGGTCTTGTTTTTTGGAATGAAGCTTTTGTGTTGTGTTACTGACTTCTGAGATTTGTACAATAGTTGTATGCATCAAGATGAATTTCAACTTTGTGGGAGAAAAAAAAAGCGTAGTCGAACTGCACCGACTGCAAAAGTTCGGTTCGGTTATTTTAAAGAAAATGGTTCGGTTAGTTATGAATTAGCAATTTGGTTTTGGTTTTTTTGGGTGCCATTTGGTTTTGAACCGAACCGACAAATGGATATGGAAGTGCTCTGTTTTTTTGTTTTTTTTTTTCGGTTGCTCACCCCTTATTACAATAGGTTATCATAGACATGTTAATACCGGTTCGGGCTAAACGCCGGCTTTGGTTTCAGTCAACGGTTCCGGTTAACTGTTGACCGGCGATTTTGGTTAAAATCGAAACCATAAATCGAATTTTGTCCGTTCGGTTTTGGTTTTGGTTCCGGGTTTTGGCCAACCGAACGCCTGTTAACCGGGAAAAAAAAAAACAACCAACGTTTAAAATTGTTGGTTAAAACTGGTGTTTAAACCGGCCGGTTTTTTACCGTTTGAAATCAACGGCTCTAATGAAATAGCTGTTGGAGATTAACGGTAAAAAAAAAATAGTCGTTGGAAACTTAACCGTCGGTTAATCGAAATCGGCAGTTCCTAACGGCTATTTTTTTTATTTTTTTTTTTTCAATTTTTGACACCTATAAATACCCCACTCTCCAACACCAATTCTCACACCAATTCATATCTACTATTCTTCTTATTCTCTTATATTTTCAAGTTTAAAGAAGTGAAGTTTCTAATTTCAAGTCTCTTATATTATCATTAATATTCTTATTCTTCCTTCGTAATCGTGTTTTACTTAATTATCTATTATAATATCAATATGGCAAGCTCTTCNCACTAATTCATTTCTAATATTCTTCTTTTCCTCCTATATTTTCAAGTTTAAAGTTGTTAATTTGAGCAAAAATACTATTTATCTTTCTTTGATAATATTAATATGACAAGCTCTTCTTGTAATATTAATACTAATACTATTCAAGAATCCCGTCGAGGCCAAGGCCGAGTTGGAGGTCGAGGATCTCGACGAGAACCTTCGGCCGTTGCCGGAGATTATATTCCCAATGAGATAACGCCAGAAGAAGTTGAAATTTATATAATCAAATCAATTTCGGCGAGCATAATCAAACCAATTTCAATGAGAATTTACCCACCTCCGATGAATGCGAACCGCCAGCCGACGTCAATCCGGATGAAGATGAGAAAGAAGGGGGTGATAATCGTGATATGTCACCGCCTCAATCAAAATCGAAGGAATGCCAATCCTCCATCTTCCGATTGCATTTCACAAGAACGAAGGTCGATAGTGTACCTCAGGCACAATGTAGTTATTGTAAAAATTACTACGCCTTCGGTTTCAAAAATAATAGAGGCTACGGGACGCCAAATATCACACGAAGAAGCATCCCGACAAATACGGCGTTTATAGCTCTCAAACACAATTAAACTTCTCATTTTCATCTACCGCCGGCGTCGGGGGCCGGCGGCCAAGGTACGAGTTCTAATTTATTTCAATATAGCAAAAATGGTCATAGAAAATTTCTTACAAAATTTGTTTTTATTATGGGTCTTCCTTTTAATCATGCTCATAGTAGTCATTATGATAATTTTACTAGAGGTGCATTTAATCCATCTAGTACTAGAATTTCACGAAATAAAGTTACTCACGATATTGGAAAAATGATTAGTGAGTATAAGTTGAATTTGATTTCCATATTTGGTAGTTTGTCTCTTAGTGTATCTATATGTTCGGATACTTGGACGGATTTCCATCATAATAATAATTATATGGGAATTACATGCCATTAGGTTGATACTTCTTGGACTTTTCAAAAACGTTTGATTGTATATAGGGGTTTTAATAGTTTGCATATCACGGTGAATATTTTGCGCAAAATATCCAATACTTTATCCGAGTATCATTTAGGTAACAAATTTTTTTCAATTTGATTTGATAATGCCGCAGCTAATACAGTTAGTTTAGATTTGCTAAAAAAATTTTGTCAACCTTCTATTGACGGTAAATTTCTTCATGTTAGATGCATTTGTCATATTTTGAATTTATGTGTTAAGATGGTTTAACTAATTTTAAATATAAAATTGCCCCAATTAGTAGTGCGGTATTTCGTATTGCAAAACATGATTCGGTTGCAAAAAAATTGCGAAAGTATTGCCGAAACAATGATTTGCGTCCATTTTTTTATCAGTTAATGTGTCAAATTGTTGAAACTCGACTTATAAATTGTTTAATGATTCTTTTGAATATAGAGAAACATTGTGCGCATTTTTTGCTAATCAACATCTCGATTTCGTTTTATTTTGCAATGCATGGGATGATTGTTATAATATGATATCCCTTTTAAAAAATCTTAACGACGCCACTGTGACTTTATCCGATGTTTATTATCCTACCTCCACACTACTTCTTGATCAATGTATTCAAATTATACTTATTAGTAATTCATAACTCGAATCTCCTGAATTGGAGAATGTATTGCTAGTATATTGAGTAAATGGGTTAGATACTTTCTCTACATTCCAATATTCTCTTTATTACAATAATCTTAGACCCACATTATTGGGTCTCATGTTTAGAAAATTTGCCTACAATTTATTATGAAGCATTAAGACCTTTACAAAATTCAAATATTGAAACTCTTAGCCCTTATATTGTTGCTTACCAAGGAAAATAATATTTATTACATATTATTCATGAATACAATCAATCTTCTAGTGATATTAATGTGTCACCTTCTCATTCTACTTCTCCTTCCCCCACCACTTATAATGTAAGACCATTGTTCAACGACCCTCGACAAGCTCTAACCTCATATATGTGGTTGATTGAGGATATTAAGCGAAAACAGCAAATGGGCTAGTGCTAGTCGAACAATGGAATTAGAAAGTTATTTAGGGGCTTTTGAATCAGGAAGTATCCCAAAAAAGCCCGATGGTACTAACGATATTGTGCAGTTTTGGTTGAAAGTGGCCACTATTTTTTCTACACTCTCTAGGATTGCCAAGGAGGTTCTCGTCGTTCCTGTTTCAAAAGTTTCTGTTGAACAAGCCTTTGGCATGGGAGGCTTTGTGTTAGATGATCGACAGTCTAACTTATTGCCCAAAAATCTTGAAAATCAAATGCTAATGAATGATTGGGTCAAAGTTGAAAAAACGAGAATAAGAACTGCAATTGGATGAAGGTGAATAGAGCAACCATTACGATACCCGTTTGGGGAAACAACGACATCGGCGAATGAACGGAGACGATTTCTAATATTATAATTAAAATCAACTCCTTTTAAAAACAAATTTTAAAATTTTTACTCAAAAATCCAATCATTCAAATTTTATTTAGATTCTCATATATTTATCTCATTATAACTTTATTTAAGTTTCTTATTTATTTATTTCATTTATCTCAATTATTCAAATTTTACTTAAGTTTTTAGTTTATTTTTTAAAAAACACCGATTAAGCGTCGATTTTTAGGTTAACTGACATAAACCGTAACCATAACCAGTTCATCGTCGATTTGGTTACGGTTTAGGTTTGACCAGTTATTTTAACTGATAATTTGTAAATGTCGATTAAAAAACCGGCAGGTTTTAACTGTATTGCCACCTCTAGGATATCATTTAAAAATGTGAGATTTTCTGCAATGATTCTTTTTCACCCAATTCCACTTTTTTTTTACTCCTTAACCATATCAACTCATTTTTCAATAGGAAAAGAAAAAGGTCAAACTACCACTACTGCAAAAATAGCATTTCACGGCGCCTCTTCCACGATGGTTCTGGAAAACCGCCGTTAAATATGTTTTACGGTGGTTTTCCAAAAAATCGATGTTAAATCTATAATTTAACGGCGGTTCTCTAAAAACCGCCATAGAATCCTACATTTTACGGCGGTTGCTCAGAACCGACGTTTAAATGTGAAACAAATTAACGTCGGTTCTTAAGGAACTGTCGTGAATTAACAAGTATTCACGGCGGTTCCTTAAGAACCGACGTTAATTAGTTCATATGTTAGTTAGTTCTCTTGTTTTAACGTCATTTCCATTAGAACCGTCGTGAATGTGATGACATTTAATGGCGGTTCCATCAGAACTGCCGTAGAATGTAGTCTGTCATGTCACCGATACTCATCTTGTTCAAGCAAGTTGTTTCAACCATTGATCTGTGTCTCATCCGACGATCTGCATTTGCCACGTCATCCGTAAAAATATTAAATTATAAAAAAAATCAAAAATTCAATAAAAAAAAATCACCATCTCCTAATTAGAAATGCCCTTTCGGTTAGAAGCTTCTCCCTTTCATCCGAACCCTAATTATAAATGCCCCTCAAATTTCATCACCACACACGCGCAGAGAACTGAAAAAAAAAACATGAGCAGAAGATTTGGAGAACCAATTGAAAAGGAATAAGTGTCCAATTAGAAGTTTCAATGGAAAACTATAAATAGCCTCTCCAAGAGAGAGAAGGGATCTCAAATTTTTTAGAGAGAGAAACACATAGAGAGTTTTAGAGAGAGAAATCTTGTATCCAGAAATCAAGCACTTGTAAAAGGGTCTGGCCAAGGCCGATCCGATATGATTTTTTGGAATAAAAGTTAAGCACTTTTTCCTACTCATTTTGTTAATTTATTGTTGTTCTCCTTATTTTTTTGGTATTATTATTTCTTAGGCTACTCTTAGTCTAAACAAAATGGCGCTAGAGGAAGGTTCCTTATGATCTGCAGTCCCACGTGCTCAGTCAGGCCTGTCGATTTTTTTTTTTAATTTTTAGTTTTCTGTCCAATTTTCATTTTTTCACGAGGAGCTGACTCTCAGCTCATCGTTGTGGTTAGGGTGCATTTGAGTATTTATCATATCTACTCGTCACCATGAGCCCTTCAGAAAGCTCAAGGAGAAATCTTGGAAAAGAGCACCAGAAGAAGACTGTGCAACCAGGTTCAAATGAGCTTGACCCGGAGCAGGTGCGATCGTTCATGCAGCACCCCAATTTTGATAAGGAATTTGAAGAGATGATGAAGAATTCATCAAAATAAATCTTGACACCAGAGGTTCTGGTCGGCAATCCCAAGAATGCTGACCTTCTGGAAAGAAAATTAGAGTCAGACCCCATTAGAGATGTAGCTCGGAAGAACGGAAAGAGAAAGTTGGATGAAGAGGTCGAGTTAAATGCCAAGAGCAGGTTCGATAAACCTCCCATCGCATGCCGCCTTTCATTTTCTTCACCCAGAACGTCTTTGATCAGCTCGGAAAGCAAGCCAGCAAAGCACAGGAGGACATCCTCGTGAGGTCGGCCAACAGCAAAAGCATCTCTATGAGCATCCCCCCACGAATGCCAAATGATGAATTTGCCGAGATGAAATACCTAAAGCAGCGACTTGCCGAGCTGGAAGCCAAGCAAACCACCCCTCCGGTCCAACACACCTATCAGATTCCACGACCAGCAATGATTAGCTCGGCATGCGACAATGAGTCACCTCTGTCCATCCAAATCCTATCAAAGCCACTGGAGGGGAAGCTGAAAATCCCTCCAATTGCTCTATAAGAAGGAAGCAGCGACCCCGACTCGCACTTAAGCCACTACCAGAACTACATGGACATGCTCGGTGCATCCTACGCATACCGTTGTCGAGTGTTCTCCATGACGCTTGACGTAGGCCCGCTAAGATGGTATCGGTCACTACTGTGACACTCGATTTGCTCCTGGCCACAGCTGAGATCTCATTTCGAGGGCATTTCATGGTCTCCAAGGCCACAGTTGCACCGAAGAGAGCTATTTCCACCATTGTGCAGCAACCAAATGAATCACTGAAGAGATACATAGCTCGGTTCACGAAACAAGTCTCAAAGTCTCAGCCTTGCGGTGATGAAGCCCTGCTCATTTTAGCTAAGAACGTATTGTCTGAAAATTCCTTTTCAAGTGGATAAACAACCAGCAAGATCCTCAAACTTTTCAAGAACTCGTAGCTCTGGCAGCATCCCAATATGCAGCTGAACAGAACATGTCTGCCCAAGTCATATATTTCCCTCAAAACAACAAGTCATCTCGGCAGGTCGAAAAAAATCCAAGCTCTCATGCAATTGAACCCAAGAAACTTCTACAAGACAAACACGACGACCTCCTAGCCGAGTACAATGAGGTTTACTCGCCTGCCGCAACCACAATTTTTGAGTGAATCAAGGACCTGGACATTCTCCTTCCAGCCCGACCAATCAAGAAAGATCCTTCCCTTCTCGACAAGAAGAGATTTTGCAAGTATCATGGGTCAATTGGGCACAACACAAAAGAGTGCCACGACTTGGTGTGTGCTCTGATCAAGGTTTTTGATGACCGGTGGAGAATGACTGAATCAAGCCATGCGATGACTGAATCAAAGGGATCAGCGGAGAATGCGTCCAAGCATTATTCCAAGTCAGCTTGTCAGTAGAATTCAGTACTGGAGAGGAGAAGAGGACAATAATCACCACCTTCAAGGTAATCGATGTGCCTAGTGAATATAACGCTCGTATCGTCGGTCTACCATTAATCAATCAAATTTCCAGGTATAACGGGAGAGCTTGAGCACTGAGAAGACCAAGTAGCAGCTCGGGAGTGCAGCTGGTCCATTAGACCAAGGCAGATAAATATGGTTGAGCAGGTGAAAGAGAGTGAAGAGCTGGTTGAGGATATTAACAGTGATGAGCCCAACAACATGATTTCTGAAGAAAAAACACACACTCTGACAGGAGAGCTTATAGATACTAACTATGAAAAGGGAGACAAGGACGTGCTGAGCTCAGAAAAAGTGGTCGAGCTAATAGAAGACGAGCTAGAGAAAAGGCTAAGCTCCATTCAGGATGCTAACAAATATGCCGGGCTCAGCCAAGCCGAGCAGAACAGAGAAAAGATGGAGAAAGAGCTCCCTAGGCAGCAGTGCCGAACAGAAGTTACCGAGCTCAATAAATCCGAACAGGTTAAAAAATAAGAAACACGAATCGAAAAATCCGAGATCGAGATGAGCGAACAGAGAGATGTCGACCTGAGTAGGGATAGAGGTCAGCGGCCAGGAAAAGAACTGATGTGGGAGCTAGAAGACACTGTCTGCCGAGCAGAAAATACAGAGCTAAAAGTCGGGGAGGATGAGCTGGACCCTCGGGAGCCGAGTTTGAAAAGAAAGGCTGCTCATGCGGAGCTTGTCAAAGAACTGGGTTAGATATCAGTTGATGAGCTCGACCCGAGTAAATAGCTCCGAGTTGGACATGACCTCAAGGAACCCATTTGGTCCGAGCTGATAAGTTTTCTAAAAGTAAACCATGACGTCTTTGCTTGGACACACACTGACATGCAAGGAATTGATCTCGAACAAGCTTGCCATCGACTCAACATCGACAAGAATGTCAGGTCGGTCATCCAGAAAAGAAGAAAGCTCAGCCCGGATAGATATGAGGCATTGAAGCTGGAAGTGGTAAAGATGATGGACAACAAGTTCATCCGAGAGGTCAGATATCCGATCTAGGTATCCAAACCTATGCTCGCCAAAAAGCAGACTGGACAATGGAGATTGTGCATTGACTTCTCTAACCTGAACAAAGCATGCCCGGAGGACAGCTATCCACTTCCACACATCTACTACATGGTTGACGCCACTGTAGGTCACGAACTGATGAGCTTCATGGATGCATACTGTGGGTACAACCAGATCCCAATGTACTAGGGTGATCAGGAGCACACATCTTTCTACTCGGCAAGAGGACTTTACTGCTACACCATGATGCCGTTTGGCCTAAAGAACGCTGGAGCCACCTACCAGCGCCTTGTGAACAAGATGTTTGCTAGTCTAATAGGAAAATTAATGGAAGTCTATGTAGATGACATGCTTGTTAAGTCATTCACTAGTGCAGAAATAGTTTTCTAGAACGCCCTATTTCAGTTATTCTAGAACGCCCTGCCCAGGCCTTCTGACTAGAGCTGTTCTAGAATATCTGATTTTCCAGAACAACTTTCTGAGGCGTTCTAGAATATCCGATATTCTAGAACGGTTATTTGAGACGTTCTAGAAAAATAATTTATCCGTTCTAGAAAACAATTTTTCCCGGTTAATCTGTTCCAGAAAATAAAATTCTAGAACGGTTATGAAAAAGACATTTTAGAATATAAATTTTCTAGAACGCCTTTACGAAAGAGATGTTCTAGAATATACATTTTTCAGAACGTCTTTCGAAAAGACGTTCTAGAATATACATTTTCTAGAACGCCTTTGAGAAAGACGTTCTAGAAAATAAACTTTCTAGAACGTCTTTACGAAAGAGACGTTCTAGAATATACATTTTCCAGAACGTCTTTTCGAAAAAGACGTTCCAGAATATACATTTTATAGAACGCCTTTAAGAAAGACGTTCTAGATTTGATAATTTTGGAATTCCATTTTTTTTCAGATCTGTTCATCCCTCATAGATCATGATTTTTTCACAAAACACATGTTATTTATATAATCCAAAAATCATCCATTAATCACAATAATACACAATCACCAAAAGATGTCAATACGAACAACACAAGTCGCCAAATACACGATCACCAAATGTTAAATTAGAAATCACCAAAAGACGAGTACCTATTTTACTGCCATTCAAGTTATCCACAAATAGTTAACCTATATTGTGATTAAGCAATAACCTCTAATAAACAATCCGCCCAACATCTACGTACATCATCAATTTCATCGTCCGAATAAGGTTGTTACATGTTGAGTGCCTGCAGGTCAATGGAAAACTGGAAATAAATCTATATGTAATTGAAATAAATCTTTAATTTGAGAACAGAGAACACATATATATCCCCTTGATAATCCAATTTCGATATTAAAAAAAAAATCAATTTTTTGGCTACATCCCTTTCTTGTATTCTTCTTCAATATAATTATTTTTTCTTGGTTTTTTTTTTTATTTTTTTCTGCCATGGCTGATCAAGGACAGATTTTCTTCAGTGGGACTCCACAAACCATATATTCTCCTTATAAGTAAGTACATGCATATTCAGATTTTTTTCATTGTAAGGGAGATATCCATATCATCATCAATAAGGTTATTTCTTACCTCTACCCAATATGCACATCTTTCAGGGTTCTAACTTCTACACTGAGCTGTGATGCCATAGAAATCCAAACACAAGAGATGCAAAATGTGCAGACATGAACATAAATCTAACATAAAATTGTTTGCTAAATAACTAATTGCTAAATAACAGTTTGTTTAACTAACAGTTAAGGATGATACTTTTTGAAGCATGCAAGATAATTTATTGTAGAGGAAAATAGGATTTAGTATTTTCCTTGACATGCATAATTACAAACACTCACTATTTGGCATTAAAGCAAAACTACTTATTATATCAAACAATTATCAATATCAACAAATTTCACACACTAGATTCTGTTTCCATTCAGCAAAATTATTAATATTAAGTCATTCGTTACAATCATAAAACCAAAGACCTGAAACAAAAAAGAATTAGATATACCTTATTTGTAGCCTCTTTTGGATCCTTGGGGAAGCCTTTGACCGAATTCCGAGTCAATCGAATGAAAAACCTAAATACATCGTGCAATAGTAAATTTAGCACTAAAAAACAGATAGAAACAAAAAAAAAGTTGTATAACGTGATTCTTTTTGTATCTATCATATACCTGGACATGCCAACCCTCGGGATCACCTTCTCTTTGTGCACCGGCCTCGTCGATTCCCAACACATCCGGGATTCGTTCGAGCTTGAGTAATGAATCGTCATTCGAGGCTTTGATTTTCTGAAAACCACTGCGCTTTGAGGCCTTTAACCAACGCTCTTCGAAATTTTTCAAAACATCGTATGCTGCTGGACCATCGATTATACAGTGCAAATCGTGCCATGGCTCTCTTGGACAACCAGTGTTAGGGCCGTGTTTGGTTGTACAATGTATTATTTTAAAGTAGAGATGAGATAAACACAGTCAAACCTCTATAAAAAATTAGCATTGTAGTAATAGAGATAATAAATAGTCATGTTCATTCCTAGTAAAAAAAAAAAAGGAAGAAATAGATTGTATGCCAAAAAAAAATTAAATAAAAGATATACCGTGAAATTAGGATTATGCAAATCATCTTTGCGAACAGTTTCTAATGTGCTGTAAATTTGGTGTTTCGGGGTATCGTATATTCCCATGCACAGGTCAAGGACACCGACAAATGAGATGATATTCCTCCTAAAATTACCTGCATCTGCATCGACTATTACACTTATCTGATGATGAGTATAAATTGTTCCAGTTTCCTATTTCTAAAAGGATTTTTTTTAAAAAAAAATTAATATATATCTATAAATATCAACTTTTCTGTTCCTTCTAAATCCAAGTAATTGAAAATTTTTAATATTTGCTTAGTGACTCCTATCAAGTTAAAGGATGAATTTTGTTCAGAAACTAGTCAAAGGAGTTTTATAAATAATGCTCCATCTAAATAAATAAATAAAGGAACTCCAATGTGTGAACTTATTCTATAACCAACCTATAAAGGGATCAAGATTCAAATAAATGGACAAAATCTAGAGAGCTACAAGGAACAGCCAAATCAGAGATGAACCAAAACATTTATCTCAATAGTGAAGTTGATCATGCAAGAACATTATGAAACCATCAAACCTGAAAAGTTTATCCGACATTTGTGTGAACTTATTCTAGTTGGAACATTATGATTCACTTTTCTCAGGTTTCAAACTCTTTCATAGTGTAATTTGTATATAGACTGATGAGTTACCATAAAAAGAGCATCACGCGCGGCAAGGGTGGCGATATCGGCACATGAAATGGCTCGACCACACTTTTCATGCAGCCATCTTTGGAGATCATTGATGATTGTGAAGGCCTCATCCTTTAGACTCAAATTGGCGGGGCGGACTGCTCGCCCAGCCCACTCGTCGATCCGTCTAGCAGCACTGAACCATCACACCCCTGTAAATGCATATATATTCATATGGATCAAATTTCTTGTTTCAATCTCTATTTTACTTTATTGTATAATTAAAAATATTAATGGTCATTTATTTTGTGAATCTTTATATATATACCTGGACAAAACAATCATGGAAATGGAGTCGAAGCAATCCAACAGCTTGGCCAATATCATCCTTGAACACAAATTCATTCAAACATTACCAAAAAGAAAAAAGAAAGGTTTGATTTTACATGTTATTTCATCAGAAATGAAAAGAGTGATCTCTATAACTGAAATATAAATGTGATGTCTGATGAAAGTTTACAGATGAAAGTGAATACCTGCTTAAACCACTTCTCTGTTTGCTCTGCCTGTAATTGGAAATCTTGTTAAAATGCATTTGTAAGTCTATGGGTTAAGTTACAGAAATATATGAGCACACCAACCTAAATCGTCTATAGATTCATGAAGGATTATAGAGAATCCAGAATATAAGATCAAGGTCATATACTAGCCTTGACTCTGCATCTCAGTAGATAAAAACATGCAGATACAAAGAATGTGTTAATAAAACATGAATAGTTTAATTATAATTACAATCGGCATTCAAGTGCAGAAAAGTGCACAAGATAGTAACGAATTACAAAAACCTATTTTTTGCCTTAGTAACAAAAGGAACAAAATCAAAACTCAACCTAATCAATAATGTTATAGTAGATAATCCATAACTCATGAATGCATGAACAAAGCTAGACATACTTGAATTATCAAATAAGTAATACACTAAGAATTTTTATGTTTAGCTAATAACCCGACTGAACATTCAGATTAAGAATCAACACTACAACATACTAAGCAACATAGCAAATGGCAACTGTGAGTGACCACTCATTTTATATTGATCAGCAAATGAAGGGGAAATAATGTGGGGTTCAAAAAATGTAAAACAAGTTATTCTCCTAAGTTAATTGAAACGATAAAATAACTTAAGTTTCTAAACCATACAAATCATGACCACGAGTTAGAACCAAAAAATCAAACCGAAATGGGATGTTGGATTTCTAATGGGATGTTTCACCAAAATGTTATCAGGAAATATGTAGTATTTTATATTATCTGAAAAGTATTTGGATCTCAATGATGACACTTTTATATAATCTGGGGAAGAGTGTGATTGTTTTGGACAAATGTGTTTTGAAATTAACTACAGTTTAGTTTATGTTAAGCCAATGCAAATAGGAGTAAGAAAAAAAAAACCAAACAATGCCTAGGTTTTTAGTAGTTATGCAGAAACTACATACAGATGTAAGTGAGAAATGTTGAATCATAGTAAGGATGCAAATTTTTTTAAAAAAGTCACATTTCTCAATGGCGTCTCTTGATGATAACAGGCAATACGATCTAGCATTTAGAGAAGAGCTTTATGCAAAGTGAGAAATATTGGATCATTGAAATATAAATAAATTCCAACAAGTCACATTTCTCCATGATATCAATTACAGTATTACACTTTCTAATGAAAAGAAAATGTTGAAAAGTCGAAATTGCAGAGGATTTTTAGCATAAGCATGTCCAATGGGCCACAAATGACTAATTAAAAAAAAGTTCTTTAATTACTAAAAAGACAAAAGCAACAGACAAAACCAACCAAAAGGTAGTTCTAAAATTGCCAAGAGTAAAGATATATGAGGAGTGAATAATAGAATGAGACACGACACATGAAAATTATATCAATCAAACCTGTAGGAAAAAAACTAACACTAAACAGCAATTTCAAATCGAAAAACTCAGAACACCTGTCGCAGTCTCAGAAGCTGCAGAATCTTCTTGGTTGTTGGGTGCATAGCATTAATACTGAAAGATCAAGATAGATGCATGTAAGTAAACCAACATATTGAACAGAATAATGCATACACTCAGCAATGAGCAAATGCCTCCTTACCCACGAATTATGATGATGAACAAAAGCTTGGCTTCTGGGTTCACATAAAAGCCACATTTCAATCTAGCTTCACGCTTCATCTAGCATAGTGAAACCCAATGATATATGTTTCCGAAATATCTAAATCAACTTGGACATAAAAACAATAAAAAGAATCGCTAGGAATATTCAGAAACCAGTTTAATCCCAAAATCAGGAACTCAGTTTAAGTCATTTCATTTAGACTCGTTGAATTAACATTGACAGATAACTGAGTAGCCTATAGGTAACTGACACCACTTATTCCCAAGTATCCATTCATTAACAACAATAATTTGATGAAATACCTAATTATAAAACCCCAAATTTCACGCGACAAAAGTTACAAACCCTAACCCTAATCTAACATACAAGTCGAAAACCTATATACCCAGTAAATAAGTAATTATAAATAGAGAACCTCTCAGCTTGAGAATTGCGCTTCTCTTCTTCGGACAGATGAGCCGGCATTCCAAACCGCTCTGCACACTTCATCTTCTTCTGAACATTGGTAACTGCGTTGCCTGCATCGACTTCACTGGTTTTCTCGATCGTCTCCGTCGTCGCCGGTTCACCCTTCGATTCATCACTGCCTACATCAAAAGCTGGCGGTTGCTGTTGGTGATGCATCTTCACTGCTCTGAGGAGCTAAATCGAGATCTGTAGGGTTTTCGACTTAGATGCTGTTGCCATCGCCATTGTGAGTTTGTGAGAGAGCAGGAAAGTCTGGAATAGAGAAATTGAATAGATAGGTTACTTCGATTGCAACAGCATATTGATAGGTTTTTCGACTATAGATGCATGGTTCCTAAAAATAATTATTAAATAGTTTTGAGATAGAACACATTCGCTGCACCAACTTTAAGATAACACAATTATGGTATGAAACAAATCATACAATCTAATTTAAGACCAAACCACTTGTGTTCTACCAGATATAACTTTTATTTGTAGTCTCCTCAAACTTATCTCATCTAAACTGAACTGCTAACTTTCCTCATTTCATTGTCTGATCTCAAAATCAATTAAAATAATAATTTTTCAAGGTTCATTTAAAAAAGAATTTTTATGCATTTCGATATTTGCATTTTGTTGCTTGTCTTAAAAAACCTCCTTCTCATCCTTCAGACTTTCAGTTTTTATCCCAGCTTCCTCTTTACTTCAAAAGAATTGCTATTTAGTACATAATTAAGGCATTTAAGAAATCACTAGACTAAAGACTTACATTTGGTGATACGTCTCCAATTCACTGTCAACTAACTGAAGCTTTCCACTTGAATCTTGAATTTTTTCAAACAAGTCGTCAAGTTGTTTAGTCACATCCCTCAAGTCATTTTCAAGTTGCTCAACCTTCTTTGCTTGTTTTGTTTCATCTTTTGTCTTAGTCAGTTCATTATTCATAGTTTCTAATTTAGAAGCTATACAAGTGATCTCCTCCTTCAACTTTACAAGCTCGGTTTGCTGCATTAAAAAAAAGAGTGGATTATTAACTGTCACATCAAAAAGAATTTAAAAGATAAATCCATTGTAACTTTACCAGCAGAAAATCGATTAGAAACATAAAAACATGCAAAAGTTCGGTCTCAATAAAGGATTATCTTACTTTATCGAGTCCATCTTGTTTCTTCTCTGCAAATTCTCTGCGACCAAATTCAATCTCTTTCAAATATCTAGCATATTCTGCAATTTTTTTTCTTTACTTCCACTTCATAAGTATTCTGTTCACGCCTAATCTCGTCACGGTTATTCTTTTCAACATCTATGCCCTCATTTTCTTTTTCAACATCTAACCTGAATTATAAGGAAATTCCGAGCTCTGACAAGAATACCGAGCAAATTTAACTTCGCATCATACTCGTCCCGATTGACGACGCGGTTCCCAATCCTATATCAAGCGGATTTCAAAGTAGGACGGATTTAAAGATTACTACAATTTACCGTAAAAGTAACTTGATGGAGGTGTGGGGAATGCACCACCAGAGGTCATCGATGCAGCAGATTTCGAAGCAGGCGCCGCAGATCTGGCCCTTCTCGAAGAGGGCGGTTCAGTGGCCTTGCTGTACCCGTTCTTCAGGAGGT
Source organism: Phtheirospermum japonicum (assembly GCA_014905375.1). Taxonomy (NCBI): domain Eukaryota; kingdom Viridiplantae; phylum Streptophyta; class Magnoliopsida; order Lamiales; family Orobanchaceae; genus Phtheirospermum; species Phtheirospermum japonicum. Next base: position 323,684 of record BMAC01000700.1, read on the forward strand.
CTCTGTAGCCGCAGGCACCGCCGACGGCATCGGCCAGGATCCGCAGCGGCGTAGTACATCGCACGGGGCTTCCAGTCGGGCTGTGAGGCGGAGGGGTTGAAATTGGGGGAGAATTAAAGCTTTTGGTTAGGATGCTTCAAATTGGCTAATTATTGTAGCTGGTGGTGGTGATTGCAATACGATGGCCGGCGGTGGTTGTTCGGGAATGGTGGGGTTGAATCGGAGGTGCAGACGAGAGATGAGATGAATGGCGAACTTTCTGTTCTAGGGCTATCAAAAAAGGTAAGGTAAAATGTTTTTTCTTTTTTTAAAGGTAATGTAAAATGTTAATCCATGTCATCTTAAATATTATGATATACAAGAACGCCTTTTTTAAGACGTTCTAGATATTTAATTTACCAGAACGTCTTTAAAAAAGGAGTTTTGGTAAATATAATATACCAGAACGTCGTTTTTAAGACGTTCTAGATATAGAATATACCAGAACGTCTTTTTTAAAGACGTTATAGATATCTAATATACTAGAACGTCTTTAAAAAAGACGTTCTGGTATATGAAACTTTTATTACGAAAATGCCACCGGCTTATATTCCAGATCGTCTTTTTCTGAGGCGTTCTAGATTGACTGTTCTAGAATATATTTTTTGCACTAGTGATTGTACTAATCCAATCACATTGATCATCTCAATAAAATGTTCTCGATTTTATGTATTTACCGCATGATGTTGAACCCAAAAATATGTTCTTTTGTAGTTGATTCTGGAAAATTCTTAGGTTATTTGGTAAGCCAGAGAGGCATTGAAGCAAATCCGGACAAAATCTGGACTATAACCGAACTACAACCACCCTGAAGCATAAAACAAGTGCAGAACTTAAATGGAAAAATGGCCGCTCTGAATTGATTCATATCCAGATCAACGGATAAGTGCAAACCCTTCTTCGAAGCAATCAAGAAGAACAAAACCTTCAAATGGACTCAAGAATGTCAGACAACTTTTGAAGAGTTGAAGAAATGCAAGGCAAGTATGCCGACCCTGCAAAAACCAGAGAGCCATTGTATCTCTACTTGGCTATCTCAATGGCGACAGTCGGCTCGGCACTCGTCCGATTTGACAAGCATAGACAACACCGGTGTATTACATGAGCCACGCCATGCACGATGCCGATCTGAGGTACTCGGCCATGGAAAAGCTAGCCTACGCCTTCGTCACCTCCTCACGAAAGTTGCGCCCTTACTTCTTGGAACACCAGATAATTGTGCTGATGAGCTTCTCTCTAAAGCAGATCATGCACTACTCTGACACGTAAGGAAGAATGATCAAGTGGGTCATCAAGCTCGACCAGTTTAACATAACTTATGAACCAAGAATGACTATCAAAGGACAAGCCCTGGCTGACTTCATAGCTGAGTTCAACCCAACGATTGAGTCAGTCCCCTTGATTAATAACAAAGCTATAGATAAGATCGTACTGGTTAGTCATGAAAAGAAACATTTCTGCTCGGCCGTACGCTTCCAATTCCCCTTGATTAATAACGAAGCTGAGTATGAAGCCTTCCTACCCGGTCTTGAAACAACTGCCTCAATGGGGACCAAGAATTTAAAAATACAGAGCGAGTCCCAAGTAGTGGTGATCAGATCAACAGGGAGTACGAGATCAAGGAACCCAGAATGGCATTATACCTAGAACTCACTAAAGCACGCCTAGCTGAATTTGAAGTCGAGATCATCCACGTCCCACAAAATGACAATGTTCCAGTAGACTCCTTGGCCAAATTAGCATCAAGTCTGGGCGTTGAAGAGCTGGACACAGTGACGGTCAGCCACCACTCAACAACAACACTAGACGCTGCTGCTGCCTATTCGGCTAGCCAAGCCGACCAAAGAGAAGGTCAAACTAAAAAGGGGAGCTGGATGAAACCCTTCATACTTTACTTAAATGAAGGAGTGCTCCCAGAATATCGAGTTGAAGCACGATCAATACGAATAAAGTCAGCTCAGTTCACCATTGTTGATGGGATATTATATATGAGGGGGTATTCTGTTCCCCTACTCCGTTGCTTGAATGAACAGGATGCCGAATACGCATTGAGAGAAGTGCATGAGGGCATCTGCGGAAACCACGTTGGAGGACAATCTTTGGTGCACAAGCTCCTCCGACAAGGGTATTATTGGCCAACCTTGAAGAAGGATGCGATAGAGAAGGTTAGAAAATGCAAAAAATACCAACTGTTTGCACCCCAGATCAACTCCCCTGCAGAAACCCTCAATTCCATATATTTGACATGCCCATTCGCTAAATGGGGAATTGACCTGATTGGTCTGCTACCAAAGGGCAAAGGAGGAGTAAAATACGCAGTAGTTGCGGTGGACTACTTTACCAAATGGGCAGAGGCCGAGTCGCTGGCATCCATAACCGACCAGAAGATCATAAATTTTGTCTGGAAATCAATCATATATAGATTCGGTGTGCCACTCTCAATAGTATCTGACAATGGCAAGCAGTTCGACATCAAGAGGTTCAAGACAATTTATGGGGAGCTAAATATCAAAAACAATTTATCTACACGATACCACCCTCGGTCGAATGGACAAGTTAAAGCGGTCAACGAAATCCTCAAGTACACATTGAAAAAGAAGTTGGAAAATATGAAAGGCAGTTGGCCAAAAGAATTATCCGGCGTCTTATGTCGTACAGAACAACACACCGCTCGTCCACCAACAAAACCTAATTCTCACCCGCCTTCGGATTGGAAGCGATTATACCAGTTGAGATTGGCACGCCATCCTACCGAATATCACACTTCGAGGAAGAGAAAAATGACATGGCGTGCCGAGCTGCACTCGACCTCCTTGTGGAAATAAGAATTGACGCCGAACTAAAAAATGCGATCTACAAGCAAAGAAGTGAGCGCTACTACAACTCAAAAGTGAAGGACAGAACCTTCAAAGTCGGAGACCTGGTCCTCAAATGCATTTTCGGACCGAAACAAAGTCCTCTCAAACCAAAATGGGAGGGACCATTCAGAGTATCAGAAGTCCTCCAGCATGGGGCTTACCACCTAGAATATTTAGATGGAAAGAAATTCGTGCATCCTTGGAATGTCGTATTCTGAAAGAAATATTATCAATAAAGTACTCATTTCTTTTTCCTGATTTTGAACACAGACCAACAAGGATGATAACAAAAGAGTCGGGTTGTCGAACTCACCAAGACGAATCCACTCACTTCGACCAAGTTAGGTCAAGTGAGAGGGTGATAGACCAACCTCATCAGGTCGGCCTCACTCAAAAAAATGCCATCATAACAACCTAGCTCACTAGAGCATCATTAAGAATGATGACCTCACGAAAATGCAAGCCAACTCAAGGCACCATTAAAATACTCAAAAGAGAATTCTCAAGGCAAAGAGCCACCCAAAGACAAAACCCGAGCCCACATGAAAACATGTCGAGCTGACAATAAATTACATAAAAGTACCACACAAAATAAAACAAACCCAAATAAAAACTTGGCAGGTTCTCAAGCCGCCGCACCAATTGTCAAGTCCAAACGTGGTAAGCCGAACACATCGGCACCACCTCCGACAAATCGAGTCGGCTAAAGGCGACACAAAGCCAAAAGTTCCGAGCTCAAAACATCAAGTTCAAATTGATCCGGCACACCAAAAAGAGTAAGTTTAAGAAAAATGTCGAGCTCAAAACATCAAGTTCAGATTAAGCCGGCACACCAAGTTTAAGAAAAATGCCGAGCTCAAAACATCAAGTTCAAATTGTGCCGGCACATCAAAAAAGAGCAAGTTTTAGGAGAAATTCCGAGCTCAAAGTGCTAAGCTCAAATTCCGAGCTTGGATTAAAAAAAAGGCAATATGTGTACATATCTATGTCGTCAAGCCGAGAACACAAATAAGAGAAGCTACTCAAAGACAAACTAAAAGCAAGATTTGCTTAGGAAAAGGTCGATCGACCAAGAAAAGCCGATCAGCATTTATTCAAATTTAAGAGATTCGAGTACATCAAGGTCGGTCGCCCAAAAGTGACGTGCTAACAAAGGAACAAAAGCAACCAAGTCAGAAAAATACAAACTAATCACCACCATCCTCATAATCACCTCCCTGCTCATCACTGTCAGCATCCATGTCATCCTCGCCGCCCCCCATGCCAAACTCCACCATCTTCTCAGCAATATGCCTCTCAAAGTCAGCAATGGAGGCCCCATTCTTCAGCATTTGGAGGGATTCCTCCATGGTGGATAGATAGGAGGCACTCATCATAGGACCGAGGGTCTCGGTTTTGTACTCCTCGGCGCCGACAGCTTCCCCCCTCACAAATGCCTCCTTCCCCTCCCGAGAACAAGTTGCGACCAGCTCAACTTAGCTTTGGACCAGCTCGGCATGCTGAGTTTTCAGATCATCCAGGTCGGACAAGGTCCGCAAAGTCGCGCTCAAGGCCGCTTCGATGGACTGCTCCGCCTTGTTAGCCCTAGATGTCAGAGAAGCTCCGGCACGCCAACTTCATCAAAGTAAGGGCCCGACAAGGGTTCACCTCCAAGAATCCCAACTGGATATCCCCGCCGAAACCCAAGACCCAATCATCCAGACCCGGACCCCAACTGTGAGAAACACTATTCAAGAACTTGGAATAGGGGTACCCCCAACTGACCCACTGGCAATGTTCATAGCACAGCACCTCGAGTAGTCGTACTCCTGATGAACAGGTTGGGGATGAGGACCACCGAAGACGATCTCCTCCTCGTTTTCCACGGTGATTGGTTCTTGGTGGGAGCTACCCTCACCAACCTGGGGAGCCGAGTAGGACTCTGGAGGAGCACAAGGCCCAGACAAGCTAGCCTTTTTCTTCCTCCCGCCACCACTTGGTGTCGGCCTCTTCGCAGGTTTCTTGTTCTTCTCCAAGAACTTGGCAGCCCGGTCAAGTGTAGAAAGAGACATAGTTCTTTCGAAATAAGGATAATACATTGTAAGGGAAAAACATAGAGCTAAGTGGATATATAAACGAGATAGGTTAAAATCTAAACCTAGACAAAACATAGCTACCCGACTGGACAGAAACTGCCGAGCTGCTGAGCTCGGCTCCATCATTGATTCGAGCTTTTCCGTGTGCCTACTTTATAAATAATTGTCAGAAATTTAATAGCTCGCCCGCAAAATAACGGGATCGCGTGTAGGTTTGGCAAGCTTAACACGAGTCGTCTCTCAAGGACTGACGTTCGGGGTTTTTAATGTTTGTTTAATCACAATGTTTAACACGAGAACTTGTGTAAATTTGGTTTTTGGAATTATAAACTACTAATAAATTTAAAAGCATCAACTAATTATGATTAACTAATTAACTTAATCTAAGCTTGAAAACTAAATTATCTAAGAATTATTAATCTAGGGATTTTAAAGCAAATAAATTCTAAATTAATTAACTAGCGTGCATCAAACTACTATGAACTAAATCTAACATATGAATTCTCAAGAACAATAAGATCAATCTCAAAATTCTCAAGCAATAACATAGCAATAACCAATTATCAACTAATTATCAAAACTAAAACAATAATTAAATTAATCATGAACAAATCATCACCAAGCATCAACACGAGAATAAACGCAGCGACTAATTAATATTAAAAATAAAATTCTAAGGTTCAAAGGCTCAGCGATTCAATGGTTCAAACGATTCGAAATAAATTAACGAAACTAAAAACTCAAACGAAATAATTAAACATAAATTATCTAGAATTGAACTAAGAATAACTAGAGTTTAGATGACTTATTAAGTATCTAAAGGTGCTGAAAGATTGCTGGGAAATCGGACTTTGGATGGTTGATCTCGGTCGAGAAATCGGAGCTTGAACGAACGTCTTCGTCTTGGTGCTTCGGGCCTTGAATCTTCGACTTAGATCTTAAAATATGTTGTAGGGTGTTGAAAATAGGTTTCTCAACCCTAGGTAGGTGTTTTGGGTCGTGGGTGTGTGTTTAAACCGAAATATGAAGGGTTTATATAGTTATTTCATGACTTGGCGCACAAGAAACCCTAAAATTCACGTTTTGGGCCGTCGCGTCGATCGACGTCGGTTCTGGCGTCGACTGACGCGAAACTGGTCGACGCTTCAGAGGTCGTGGCAGGCGCGTCGATCGACGCTACAGAGACTGTGGCAGGCGCGTCGATCGACGTCAGTTCTCGCGTCAACCGACGCGAACTGGTCGACGCTACAGAGACCGTGGCAGGTGCGTCGATCAACATCAGTTCTCGCGTCGACCGACGCGAAGTCGACGCTACAGACCACCGTGGCAGCTGCGTCGATCAACATCAGTTCTGGCGTCGACCGACGCGAAGTCGACGCTACAGAGGGGTTGTGGTCGGCCATGGCTTTCTAGAACGGTTACAGGTAGAAATCCGTTATAGAAAGTATGGACAGCTTTAAATTCTTCAAATCGCGGCCCGTTTTCGCTGAAACTCCACTCGTACGCCCCATCCTCGACTATCTTCAGGCAAAAACACTTCAAAATACCTATAATAAACATTAAATTTAAATAATTTTAATTAAAAAATATGATAAAATAAGTTGGAGATAAAGAAAATAC
>BMAC01000700.1:334949-368137 GCA_014905375.1 Phtheirospermum japonicum
GCCAAGCGGACCAATGCCTCCAGGCTCGGCGAAGATCCTGTTTTGGCACGTCCTGCTCGGCGTCGACGCCGGCGTCGGCGATGGGGCTTGGCCGACAACGCAGCCCAGTTTGGCACGCCCCTGCTCGGCGCTTCCTGCCGCAAGGTTGCCTGGCGTGGCTCGTTAGGGTCGCCAGGCATGGCTTGGCAGCCCTGGGCCAGGAATTCTTCGCCCGCTCGGTGCCCCTGCCCGGCGGGGCCGCAGGCGTGACTCGACGGCCTAGGTGGGGATTCCTTGGCTTCTAGACGTTCCTACTCAGTGGGGCCGCAGATGTGGCCCGGCAGCCTGGGCGGGACTCCCGCCTGTCGGCGGGGCCACAGGCATGGCTCGGGAGCCTGGGCGAGAATTCCTCGCCGCATCGGGTGCCCCCTGCCCGTGGAGCCGCCGGCGTAACTCGGCGGGCTGGGGGAGGATTCCTCGCCTGCTCGGCGAGGCCGCTGGCGTGGCTCGATAGCCTGGTGGGGATTTCTTGCATGCTCGGTGGGGCCGCAGGCGTGGCTAGGGCGAAGAATTCCTGCCCAGGCTGCCAAGCCATGCCTGGCGACCCTAACGAGCCACGCCAGGCAACCTTGCCGAGCAGGAAGCGCCGAGCAGGGCGTGCCAAACTGGGCTGCGTTGTCGGCCAAGCCCCATCGCCGACGCCGGGCGTCGACGCCGAGCAGGACGTGCCAAACAGGATCTTCGCCGAGCTGGATGGCATTGTCCGCTTGGCCCAATTAGTCGATGCCAGGCATTGGCGGTGAGCAGGACGCGCGAAGCAGGGTCCCCACCGAGCTGGATGGCGTTGCCCGCCAGGCCCCATCGGTCGGTGTCGGCGCAGATGCCGAGCAGAAAGCACCGAGCAGGATGCGCTCTCCCAGCGCGTGTGCGGCATGTTCACGTCACCTCCGGTCACTTGTCAAGCTAAAAATGTCGAGCTGAAGTACTAGATCGAGGTCTCCAGATTCAGTCGGTGAGGAGAATATTTGAGGTCGGCATTAAGTCGACGGAAATTAGCTGAGGTCGGCATTGAGGCGGTGGACACGTGAGCAGAAGTTTTGGATAACCAATAGAAAAGGGACAAGTGTCCAATTAGGGTTTCAATGGAAAACTATAAATAGCCTCTCAAATAGAGAGAGAAGGGATCCCCAATTTTTTAGAGAGAGAAACACATAGAAAATTTTAGAGAGAGAGAGCTTGTAACTAGAAATCAAACACCTGTAAAAGGGTCCGACCAAGGCTGATCCGATCTGATTTTTGGAAATAAAACTTAAGCACTTTTTCCTACTCGTTTTTGTTGATTTATTGTTGTTCTTTTTATTTTTTTGTTGTTATTATTTGTTAGGCTACTTTTAATCTAAAGACAATGCAAAATAGTTATCGATTCAAATGTAATTGTCATTTATATAAATCAATCCCACATTGACTAGAGACAAAACCAAAATCACGTATTTAATGAGGAGTTATTTTCACCTCATAAGTGGCTGCTCCCTCTTTTCTAAATTGATATAGCATATTTCATATTTCACAAAGATTAAAAATTAATATAATTAAATTAATAAATTTTACATTTTTTTACAAATATATCCTTAGGTTAAAAGAGAAAATTATGACGGTTCAATTAATATTGTCAGAAAAGCTATATTTTCTCAATAATTTAATTGATATAATTTTACATTAAATGGAGATAAAAAAGTTGAATATATATATATATAGGGCGTGGATTCAATGAGTCAACTTTTCAACCATCCAATACATTAGATCAATGAATATAAATTAGTTTGGTGAAAAATACATATTTGTCTATCTAAATGTGCAACAATAGATTTTTAAATTCACTGCACATTTAGACGCATGTTATTACACATTTAGAAGTACATTGATGTATATTATTAGAATGACAATGATGTTTGCATTATATATCATATTTCTCTAATTCAATTTTCAACAGTTTTATTGCACAATTAATAGTTTGTTAATACACATTTACATATCGTATAATGCACAGTTTTTCAACAATTTTATTGCACAATTAATAGTTTTTTAATGCACATTTACATATCCAATAATGCACAATTAGTAGTACAAGTATATAATAATACATGTTATATGTTTATTAGTCAACCATTTTCCATCCAATTTACATCTATCAAATATAAATCTAGTGAGTGATTGAAATTTGCCAAGACAGAAGTATTTTAATAATTGGACACATTGAATCCAATATATATATAGATAGACAGATAGATAAATAGTTAGGCTTTTCATCATTCTTAATATCACTATAATTCTATGATTTTAATATTCTATTATAGAAATGCTCAACTTAAAAAAAAGTGAATGAGTCATAATCACGTGTACGTGTTAAATATATGTAATTGTTTCCAATACTTTTAATTATTTATTGTACCATATAACAAAATATATTTACTTCAAATATTGTTTAAAATTTCCAATCAAACAAAAGGCATGTTTCCTTAGGTTTTGATAAGTGATATGACCCCTATCCTAATCTGTTTCGATTAATCCGTTAATTGTCACATTAATTATTCCACTCGGGTCACATCAAAGCTTGAATTCTACATTCACACTGAAATTTGATTAAAAAAAACAAAAAACACAACCTGTCCATTGTGAGGTATTGGCTTCGATTCTTTGGACCATCGCACGATGTTGCAGCCGCTATACTAAATGTTCTTTAACTGAAAATGTAATCTTTTTATATTTTATATTCATTTTTTTAACATATTTACTAAATACAATATATTAATACACTATCATCCACTTTACAGATATGATTTGACTTCAAATACAATATAATAATACATTATCATCCACTTACCATACATAATTTGATATCTACAATAAAAAGCAAAGGATTCTGAATCCTATAACAAACAAGAATTCTTACTATTCACCGAATTCTGAATACCCCATAATTCTGAATACCAAAATTCAAGATTCCAACGAATACTAGTACATGCAGATTTTATCTTGCTTCCTTATTAATAATAGACAAACAATCAAATGTGATGGTCACACTGGTTCTTTACCGTGTGATAGAGTCTTAAACCGTCACAAATTTAGATCCGCCCAAAACAAATTGAATCGCATTTAAAAGAATCAGAAGGAAAAAGTCTGTCAAATTTCTATTCTTCTTTCATCTCCGCGATCCCCTCTCACTCTGTGATTTTTCTCAAGTAATTGAGGTGCGGCTTTTGTTTTGCAACCAGACACACATAGTTACACCTTTAACTGCATGCTAATCGAGATCTTGAGGGGTGTAAGTGACTACTGCCTTTGGCCTCCGCTTCGTTCACTCGACTAACCCTTTTTTTGGTTGATTTTCTAGAGGTTTTATGTGAATAGCTGGACAACGCTTGCTTAAGGTAAATATTTTCATTCGTTTCTTATTAATGTGTTCATGTTTGGTATTTTTTGTAATTACTGTTTTTAATTTCCCCTGCTTTGAGCGAGATAGGGGTAACTTTTGCAAACCTCGGGGGTAATTGATGGTGGATTAATGTTGCTTTTGTTGCTAATTGAGCGAGATCCTGGGGAAATTTAACTCCAACAAAAGAGGACGGTTGTTGGGCTTGGGTATGATTATGCGACCAATGATTGCAAAGTTTTGGCGATAAAGCCTCGTCATCGTCGAAGAAGATATGTGCATTGAACTCATGTTACAGTCTGAAAAGCGGACTTGTGGAGGAGGATTACGAATTGCATGTGTAGTGATGATTATTGGGGTCGAGTTGGTCCCGGATTTTTTTTTTTTGTGTGTGTGGATCTTTGAACTAGTTAACATCAGCATTGGGAATGTGTGATAATATTTTAGCACTCGATATTGTATATGTAGAATTTGAAGGTATATGGTTTTAAAAATAAGTCTCAAATTTACGATGTTGTTAACAATGTTAAACAACACTGTCTACCAACATCGACCAGAGTAAAGTAAAACTTATGCAGCGGAAATAAAACTTAAGAACACATCAAATTAAATTCAGTTCACAAGTAAAAGTACTTGTGAACTTGGGTGCACAAACCCGAAAACTATATTACTTTCTTGTTCATGATCAATACAAAAATATGAAGTAATATATGAAAACTAAAATATAAAAAACTTGATACTATATACTTGTCGCCGTGATAATAAGATCTTCTCCGTTGGTTACGCAACTTTGAATAACTTCTTGATCTCGAACAATGGCTCCAAGTAGCTATCTTACTTTTGTTCTTCCTTGATGCTTTGCGTCGCTCGTTCCTTACTTTTCCGTGCGTCTCTTGGTTGTGGTAAAGATTTATTTGTCTTGTGTCCTTGTGTTGTCTTAAATAGACAAGTCCTAAAGTCCTAGTCTTGATAAACAAGGAAAATAAATCCTAAACAAAATCTAGAAAACTAGATAAAAGTCCTAATCAGAAACTAGGAAACAAATAAAGTCCTAAATCTAGTTCCCTAATTTATTTTGAACCCAAGAAAGGCAAACAACTAAATAAGGAATTATTCCCAAGAATAAAATCCTCAACAATCTCCCCATTTTGCCTTTCTGGACAAAATACCCAAGATGTATGAATATGATCAAAAGACTAAAAACTCCCCCTAAATCGGAAACTCCCCCTAAATGTAGTAACTATTGTTTAAAACAAACAAAAACAAACCACATTCATAGCAGCGTCTTCTACATACGTCTCGCCCTTTTTGTTCTGAAAGCAAAAGGACCTCAACAAACGAGTCCCGAAGTGCCTGGTGCTGTGCAACTTGGTTATCAAACAAAGTAATCTAGGCTCGAACAAACGGAGCAGAAAAATGAATCATGTTTGAACTGATGTTGTGAATACCACAACCAACACCGGACATGACACCAGCTCGAAGAGGCGCCTGGGTGCCTAAAGAAGGCAATCAGATTCCGCTTCACGAAAACATCAACGGGGATTTGGCGCTCAGCAATTATGCCTCGATTTTGAAATCCCAAGAACATCTCTTCAGCTTCACTCGTCAAGAACCTCGTGGAGATTGGTTCCATGTCTTCAATCTCGACGACTTGAGACGGAACCTCATCATAGATAGCAGAGTGGTCGGAGGCAAATGTTGCCATCGGTGCACTAGCAGATGGAACATTGTCAGAATCGAAGCTTGGAGAAGCAGCAGGATTGTCTGCAAAGGATGTTGGTTTCGATGACACAACACCAGAACCAACATGGGCTGACACGGCAGCTTTGTACTTCTTCTTTTCTCTCTTTGGGTGGGATTTTCTTATTATCTAGACGCACAACCTGTTTCCAGAGCTTTGCTGGGTGATGGTGAATTCAACATTCTACAAGATAATTGGAAACAACCACAAACACAAAATCGAGTGTCGTAGGCAGTAAAATTGAGAGAAAGGAAAAGTAAAAAACCTTAACTTGTCAATTTGGGTAAAGATAACCAGAGTAGGGAAGAAAACGGGTAAATAAAGAATAAACTGGATAAGTAACCCCCCACTACCAATTTTAAAACCCAAAATTTTCTTTCTCAAAATAAGACACATGATCTCTATGCTTAAATAGCCCACCATCTCTTATTGGAGAATAAAAATCACAAATCCCAACTACAAATTAAAACCGAGATAGAGCTAGATTTTTATAAACCATCACCATAGTTGAACAAAGACTTTGAAAAGTAATTTTTCACTCACCAAATCAATATATTTATTACCTGTCCAACCGTCTGATTACAACTCCACTAAAACACACGGTTAGCAAGATTCAAAACAAGATTAAGAGAGTTCAAGATAGACATGAACACAAACAGCAGAACGCACAACAAGAAGGCATCTTCCAAAGTATGAATGTCCTATTGGATGCCTAAAATTCATGACCTAAAAAGGTTAAAATTATTTACATTATGGATTAAGTGACTCGATCAGTGTTGCTTTTTATTACTGACAACATTATAACCAACATTGCCTCAGGCCAAGTCAATGGAAACTTACCCCTTAACCCAAGTTAATGACTACGTCAGAATCGCTCATGAAGGTGAAATTTAAAGATTGGATCAGTTTTTATCCAGATTTTCTTCATCTTTTTAGAGATTTGAAGAGAAATAGCTTATCTTCAGCAATTGTTGTTAACACCTCTTGTTTTTGGACCTGGGAGAAAACCAGTTTCTGCAGGCAAGCTCCACAATCACCTAATTGAAGAGGTTAGTCATTTTGTCATCACTTTTATTGCAACACTAGACCTTATCGCACTTTTAACCAGACTCTATGCATTTGGATTATGTATGAAAAGAAAAATAAAAATGCATGCAAAAATATACAGATGTTGTGACTGATGTTGGTATGGTGTGTCACAACATCACAAACCAACATTGGCTCAGACAATGCACATACCGAGATCTCTTCTCAAACGAGAGAAGGTCTCGAAATCTAATGCCTTCGTGAAGACGTCAGCAAGCTGATTATCTGTCCCTATATGCTCAAAGCTAACTATCTTCCTCTCAACCAAGTCTCGAATAGAGTGGTACCTTATGTCAATGTGTTTGATTCGAGAAAGCTGGACTGAATTTTTCGATATATCAATGGCACTGGAATTATCGCAGAGCACAGTCAATGTTCTTCTATGTAGACCGTAGTCCTCTATCATTTGGTTCATCCATAATAACTGTGTACAAGCACTTCCAGCTTCAATATACTCCGCTTTAAGAGCATCATCTACTCGATTGGGCTCTGTTTTGGAAAGAGACAAATATTCTCGAGTTTTAGAACAATTAGTAAATAAGCAAACAAATCTTACCATCTCTTAGAAATTTATTTGTCGCTTTCTTGTAGTTCTTTCATCGAAATCTCCAATGATTTGGCTCATAGGATGATTCTTCTGAATTCTTGAGGGAATATTTCTCTGATGTAAGTCAATGGGTTCAGCTGGATTTTCCACACTTGGATCAGAATCTGATTCTGCGGCGGCTTGAGTTGATGTTGGTTCTGATGTTGTGTTCCCAGAACCAACATTGGTACCAACATCACTCAATTCCTTGGTTTCAGCACCTGCATCTCTATTTTCAATACCTGCACTTTCATCTACGGGAAGTGTGACATTATCTTGAGGATTTTGATCATAAACCAGATCATTATCCTCGGTAGGTTTAACTCCACTTGACAAATCATCAAACTTGACATTGACTGACTCAAACATGCTACGAGTTCTAAGATTAAACAATCTATATGCATGATTATTTCGAGAGTATCCCATGAAAACACATTTATCACTCTTTGAGTCAAGTTTTTCAAGATGATTTCTTCTATTTAGCACATAACAAATGCACCCAAAAATATGAAAATAACTCAAATTTGGCTTTTTATCCATCAATAATTCATAGGGAGTAACACAGGACCCTGGTTGAAAATACACCCTATTAATTATATGGCATGCAGTGTTCATTACTTCTGCCTAAAAACGTTTAGCAATCCTATTTGAAATAAGCATAGTCCTAGTCATTTCTATGAGAGATCTATTTTTGCGTTCGACTATCCTATTTTGTTGGGGGGTGATGGGTGAAGAAAACTCATGAGTTATACCACCTTTGGAACAATATTTTGAAAAGGATGCATTCTCAAATTCTTTTCCATGTTCAGACCTAATCCTACCAATATTCACACGAAATTGCACACACAACCTTTTTGCAAGTTTTTTAAATGTTTTGAAAGCCTCAAATTCTTCTTTTAAAAATTCTACCCAAGTAAAACAAGAAAAATCATCTACTATCACAAGAACATACCTTTTACCACCAAGGCTCTCAACTTCAATTGGTCCCAAAAGGTCCATATATGAAGGAGTTCGAAACAATATGAGGTAGTGAGACTTTGTACTATTAGATGTGGCACCCTGACCTGCTTTCATTTCTGGCACGCCTTGCAAACAAGAACAGTTTTAGTGTTGAGCTTAGGTAGTGCGATCACAGCATCCTTCTTGACCAATCTCTCCATCATCTTGTAATTGACATGTCCGAGCTTTTGATGCCATACCTCGGCATCACTCAATTGAGACAGCTTGCAGAACACATCACTATTGATTTGATAGCAACTATCTGAGTTCCTATGACCAATGAGAATACATGTATTGCCTTCGTCATAAACTTCGCATCTTTCATGAGTGAACTTGATATTGAAACCACCATCGCACAGTTGGCTAACACTTATCAAGTTCGCCGTTAAACCTTTATCCAGTAACACGTTCTCGAGCTTTGCAATACCAGGTACATGAAGGGTTCCTTGGCCAATGATTTGGCCATTTGCACCTCCACCATACTTAATATTTCCTCCTTGAAACTTAACAATATTCGAGAGGAGATCTTCCGAGCCGGTCATGTGCTTAGAGCATCCACTGTCGAAGTACCAGGCTCCAGGGACATGGGATTTCAGGGGGGTGCAGATCATGTTGCACTTGATATCATTTTTCTTGACCCAAACCTTTTTGAACCTGGTGTTGGTTTTGGTGTTGGTTTTCAGGAAACCAACATTGGATTCAGCAGTCAGCTTCGACCTTTTAAAATGAGTTTGTTTGCCAACAAGTTTCCAGCAGTATGGTCGTATGTGACCTGGTTCACCACAGTGATGACACACATATTGTCTTCTTCTCCTCTTGTGGCGTTTGGTTGACTTCACCTTTTGACTTGAATCTGGCTTTTGAACAGGTTTGTATCCAATCCCGTGTTTTGAAAAATTCGGGATACTCGATTCTAGAATCTTATCCACCATGGCCTTGTCTTTGTTGAGGTTTGTGAGGATTTCTTGGGCCTTCTTCAACTCGGTATTTACTCGTTCTAGCTCATCATCCTTTTTGGTGAGGGATGACTCCAATTGGACAATTATATTTGTGAGGATTTCTTGGGCCTTCTTCAACTCGGTATTTACTCGTTCTAGCTCATCATCCTTTTTGGTGAGGGATGACTCCAATTGGACAATTATATTCAATTGGTCATCCTTTTCCCGAGTCAGTTTATCCACCTCGATCTTAAGATCCTTGACTTTGAGTACTTGTTTTGCCCAACTAACAAACAATTGCTTATGCTCAATGCACAGCTTCTCGTACTCGTCAAGAGATTCATCATCCTCTGTATCCATAGTACCTAGACAAATAAGGATCAGTACTTAAAAGGTTCAGTAACCCGCTCTAGATGCCAATTTTAGAATTTGAAGGTCAATGGTTTTAAAAATAAGTCTCAGATGTACGATGTTGTTAACAATGTTAAACAACACTGTCTACCAACATCGACCAGAGTAAAGTAAAATTTATGCAGCAAAAATAAAACTTAAGAACACAGAATTAAATTCAGTTCACAAGTAAAAGTACTTGTGAACTTGGGTGTACAAACCCGAAAACTATATTATTTTCTTGTTCACGATCAATACAAAAATATGAAGTAATATATGAAAACTAAAATATCAAAAACTTGATACTAAATACTTGTCGCTGTGATAATAAGATCTTCTCCGTTGGTTACACAACTTTGAAGAACTTCTTGATCTCGAACAATGGCTCCAAGTATCTATCTTGCTTGTGTTCTTCCTTGATGCTTTGCGTCGCTCGTTCCTTGCTTTTCCGTGCGTCTCTTGGTTGTGGCAAAGATTTATTTGTCTTGTGTCCTTGTGTTGTCTTAAATAGACAATTCCTAAAGCCCTAGTCTTGATAAACAAGGAAAATAAATTCTAAACAAAATCTAGGAAACTAATTAAAGTCCTAATCATAAACTAGGAAACAAATAAAGTCCTAAATCTAGTTCCCTAATTATTTTGAGCCCAAGAAAGGCAAACAACTAAATAAGAAATTATTCCCAGGAATAAAATCCTCAACAGTATATACCCTAAGAAGTTATTAGATAATCATTTTAGATTTTTTATGTTTAATGTTGAGAATAATTCTATTAAGAGGGTTTTCAGTCATAGCCTCACTGGAACTTTGTACGCGCAAATTATCACTGGAAGCATATTTTGTTACATAATAAATGTGGTGTTAGTGGAAGAAGGAGAAGGATAATGACGAGTATGACAAGCAAGATGAAGATGTTTGCAGATTCCGGGTAAAAAATATTAATACAATATACTCTTGTTATTTATGTTAGTGTTATTGAATTTTGTCATCTCATATTATATGCATGAACTCAAATTTGCAGAGCTGTTACTAATGACTAGCCAACATGACAATATAAATATTTTCTCAGTTTCTAATTACGTGAGCGGATGTTTCTTATCTTGTTCTTCTTGTAGATTAATGATTTGTACAAAAGATGAAAAACATTGGAGTGACGATGATCCACATGATATTTGATTTTGGCGTCGTCATTATTGATGGTTATTTATTTTTGTTGATATAGGTATAGGGTTTAGAAGATTCTTGTAGAAATAATTTTGAGCTTTGAGATGTTTAATTAATTCGGAAATGTTTGTTTTGTTATAAATATGTAATCGACAGTTTCAATGTTACTTTCATTTGTTGTCACTTTGAAATTTTGTTGTATGTTGATATCAAGTTTTTACCGTTGTTTGATAGGCTTTATGTATTGTTTGGAATGTTCGAATGTTTATGTTCTCTTTGTGCAGAAATATTATCACTTTTCTGATAAAAAGTTACTTTTTCTTTAACAACTTTCACTTTTGCATATTATACGACTAGTTTTTTGTGAACTCTTCATGAAGAAATATCATTACTTGTATACTGAAATGTATCACTTTTCCACTTATTATTGTTGTTTTTTCATTAAAGAGTGTCACTTTTACACAATATATTTTAATCAATTATTTAACTTAAAATATAATAATATCACGGTTGTACTTAAATGTGGCAACACTAAAAAATATCATATTTACATTAATACAAAAGTGACATTTTTGAACGCAAACGTGACACATTTTGAGCTAAAAGTGGATATAATATTTGCACTTTTTCTTTCAAAAATAAAATACCAGATTCGATAAGTGCATAAATAAAGTGTGTATATTTAGTGGTATAAAAGGTTCATGGCTTGGTATTATCGGAATTCGAGCGATTGTACGAATCAACGAGTTTTTATCTTAATGAAACTAAAGTAAAAACGACAAAAAAAAACAAAAGTAAAGCAAGTAAAATCAAAGTACTTCGAATGCCTCATGCGTATGCCATATTGAAATTACAAGAAATAATCAAATAAGCAATAAAAAGCAAAGAAACAACAAAGTATAATCATGAAAACTTAAGGTACAACTATGCATGCATTATCATGAAATGTAAATAAGGAGAATCAATGAAAGTCGAAAGCACGTTAAAATCCTTTTGAAAAATAATTAGAAATGAAGAGTAGATCTAGGAATCAAACTTAAATCATGCATGAAAATAAAAACCAAAATAAAGCATAGGAAATACTTAAAATAAAAACGATCAAGGACCCGATCTATGATCAAGGTGTATCACTCACCTAGATTTCCTAAACCAAATCTTAAATCTAACAACGAATCTAAGAGCTAAGACAAAATGCATAAATTGAAGAACAAGATAGAAATTAAGAAAAACTTACTTGAATTAAAAAAGAGAAACACAAACTTGATGAAATTACAATCCAAATTAAATCCAATTGATGGCTTGAATTCTTCTTGAGCTTACAAGCCCAAGGAAAAGCTTAAATATAAGAACTAGAGAGAGAAATTAGATCCCAAACCTATGCATGAGATGGGAGGAGAATGGGTGATTTTTTGGGGGGCTAATGAGAGGTGTCCTATTTATACTAGTTTTAATTGGGGGTAAATGGGTCAAACAAGCTTTAAAAGCTTGGATTTTCCGAGTTTGACCAAAGTTGACCCGGAATGGCCTTGCTAGACCCTTGGCTCGATGTTTGGCGTGGGTTGGCTCAGGCATGGAAAGGTGTGGGTGGAGGAGTGCGGGCGTTGCTGCACACTGTTGGGCGGGCATGGGCGCAGTTGTGCGGCAGGCTTTGATAGTGCGCGCGGTGGCTTGTCTTGGCGCGTGCATGCATGGACAGTTGCGGGCGAGCTTGGCGAGCGCTGGGCGTTGGCGCTGGCAATTATTGTGCGTGCTGGCGATAGGCGTTGGCGTGCGCTGGCGGTGGCAACGGGCGCACGCGCTGGCGAGCGCTAGCGCGGGCAGGTCCTCGGCAGGCACGCGCAGGTGTTCGGCAAGCGTGGCTGGCTTGCTTTGGTGCATGGCAGCTTGCGCCAAGGTACGTTTGGCTAGTCTTGGCACATCCAGGCACGTCTTGGCGACCATTTTAGAATGTTTTGGCATTTTGGAGTTAGTTCGTGGCGCGAATTTAGGCACTACTTGGCGCGGAACTTGGGCTTCAATACCTTGGCTCGAATTTAGGCTCCTCCTGGCACGAATTTAATCATTAGGCCACCTATGAAATAAGAATTTTTGAACATAAAAACTCAAGAATCACACAAACCTTACCAATGACGCACACATAAGGTTTAAAACAATAAAACACGAAAACAACCTAATAACATTACGAAACTCGACTCAAGACCACTATAAACAATACTAAACCCTAATTAAAAATATGATAAAAACACCACAATTACATGCAAAATAACTACCCCACACTTATTGGTTTGTTCGTCCTCTGACAACGAAAAGAATCGAGAATGTACATGCAATGAACATTATGCAAAAAGAAAATTCCTTGTGATATATTCTTATTAGAATGATAAATGTATCAACCTAAACTCGTTATAGCCAAGCATTACTCATATTACACTTTCTCAACTGAAAACCAAATCGATGACTTCCTCGTAAATGGAATTTTGAGGGTGTTCGCTCAATTCACTTAAGTGTTTGTTTTATATGGGACATGTATACGCTAAAATCGAACAATGCATGCACCTTGTCAAGATTTCACAAATTAGAAACTCAAAATCACCCATTGTACATGACCAAACAAGAATCAAAAGAGGTTTCATTTTCGGGTTGTAATGTTGACTCTTTGGTAAGGTATGAAATATATGGATATAGTGGCTAACACACGATCAAATGTGATGAATAACACACGAAACCCTAACTTCTAGAACTCGAAGCTTGTGATCGCTTCACCCTTCCCAAATTACCAAACTTTCATTCGAAACCCTTTCGTATACCCACACACTTCGACTTTTATTTCACAACACTTAGAAGATTTTTGAATTCGCTTATATTCACTAAACTTAGCCTTTTTAAATATTCGGGTTTTCACTTAAACACACGCTTTATCACTTTTCGTGATTTGTGTTGGAGTTTATTTGTTGTTCTCCTTTTTTTTATATATACAAAACCCAAAACCCATAATTGATTTCCCACACATTTCTAGTCAACTAACAACATACACTCTCATCTCACAATTTATGAAGATGTAGGAGCTAAAATCGTGTTCGGCTAACAAGAAACGGGGCATAGGTTCAAGGGAGATCATTTGGGATATTTAAGTAGCTTATATATTTGGATATGGACGGAATAAGGGTGATATATGTGCCTCGAGATCATTTCTAGATTCAATCATGTACGAGCAAAAGCAAGCTTTCTCAATGCAATTTCCATAAAAATGCAAGCAAAACCGATAATTCACACAAGGCTGCTCACTAGTTTGCACCGGGTTTTGGAAGACAAAATCAAAAGAGCTTTTAGAGCTTTGCAATCTTTTCACGAGTAAATATTGAGTATAAGACAGGAAGGGCTTCCAGACAAGATGGCATTGATTGTTGTACCATAGATCAGGATGTTCAATATATATATAGTCGGGTTTTGGACGAAACACAAAAATTCAACTCCTTACATAAGAGAGTATATACATGTAAAAACCCGATAAATAAACTATTCAAATTTCTAAGCATGTGGTGATTTCTCAACAATGTAATAAACACACACAAGACACAAAAATGACTCAACCATATGAATGCGCAATTAGTAAGCATAACTTCGCCAATGCTCGAGTTAATAAAGACAAATCATGCTTTGTAAAACCCGGACCCTAACCACCTACCCACCCCACACTTAAACCATGCAATGCCCTCATTGAATTTTAATGAAAACCAAGTAAAAGGGAGGGTGAGATAGAAGCTTCCTTAACCAAGCGAGTTTTGGGTCCAGCTCGGTGGGGTCCACTTAAGCATTCAAGCAATCCAAGTGAAAACCGAGCATGTCTTGTTTCTCCCAACTCCATGAACGCTGCTAACTTATCAAATCGGCCAAAGTTGGAGTCGGAAAACAAAACACTATAAAAGAAAGTCACACAAAATCAAAAACACAAGAAAATAAGCACATGAATCAAAACAAAACAAAACCAAGGGCTAAAAAAAAGAACCAAAAGACAACACAATTTTTTTTTAATTTTCAATTTTACGAGTGTTTTTGGATTTTTATATAATAAGAAAGTAAAAAAGAAAGAAATATTAAAATAAAAGAAGTAACTGGAAAGAACATGGGTTACCTCCCAAGAAGCGCTTCTTTTACGTTATTAGCTTGACGAACTCCCTTCTTGATCATGGTGGAAAGAGAAAACCGTGACGATAAGGCTTGACCTGATGGCCATTAACTTGGAATCGTTCTTGCATTTTAGGGTCGATCAAGGTCACCGCCCCACTCAGATTGACTTCTTCAATTGTATAGGGCTTCATATCTTCAAGACTCCAACCAATTGAACCCTTATGAGCTTTAAGCACTTAAATCAACCTCTCCTCTTCGTCAAGATTTAAATTGGCAAAGTTAAAAACCAGTTCGATATCCTCTTCTTCCAAATAGGCATACTTGAGGTGAGATGGGAGAGGCTTAAGCTCAGACTTGTGCCTCCTCTCGACCTCATTGGGAACTAATTCGAGCAATTCAATGATTCCCTCAAGATATTTTTCAAGCTTTTCAATAGGTTTCATTTCCAACCTATCATCAATAATCTCCACCTCCCTCTAAAATCTCGTCGTTGCCCTCATCGACATACATAAATTCCTTTTCGCACAATCCTTTGGCACATTGAAACATAATTGGATCATCATTGCGAACAAGGGTCTCATTTCCCTCACAACAACCTTCAACACAAATTCCAGGGTCAAACTCCTCCTCATTGCCCTTTTGCTCCTTCTAAACTTGGTCAACCAACTCTTGAATCACGTTAATATGTAAGCAATCCGCATAAGAGATGCTTGATGGAATAGATGGCAAGTTAGACATAGAAAACATCACTGATTCACCCACTATGGACAAAGTGAGATTTTTCCTCCCAACGTCTATCAAACATTGAGTTGTAACTATAAATGGGCGGCCTAGCAAGATAGTGTGCTCGGCACCATCATTCTTTACCATGCCAACATCTAACACCACGAAATCTACTGGAACCACAATCCCTCCAACTTGTAAAAGAACATCCTTGATCATCCTCTTTGGGTATCTAATTGACCGATCAGCCAATTGTAAGCAAATGCGTGTCTCTTGTAAAGGAGGAAGTTCCAATTGCTCGTATATCAAAAACGCCATCCAATTAACACTCGCTCCAGAATCAAGCATGCCATTAGTGACCTTTCCATTCCCGAGTGTGATATCAATACAAAACGAGCTGGGATCCGCCTTCTTAAGAGCTAAGAGAGAAGGGTCACAAACCACACTTGCCTCCTTAGATGGATAAACTATCTCATTCATAGCACTCTTAAGCTTTTTGGAAGAAAGCTCCTTGAGGAACTTAGAGTAAGCGGGCAAATTCCAGATGGCGTCTAATACGTTGGACAACAAATCATGGAGCTTTTGAAATTGGTCATCCTTCGTAGCAATTTATAGTCGGGATGGATAAGGCATGGGAGTCTTACAAGTTGGTGCCTTGTAGGGATTCAAAGACTTGTGTAGGCCATCAGGAAGTTCTTTTTCCAAAGTGGGACCCACGAGAGTAGAATCGGGAAGAGTAAGAACACTCGGGATAGAAATCACAACCTCCTTGGACGGCGGGACAACTTTATTATCAAACACCCCACCACTTCTAAGGACTGTGACCACATGATCTTGTGAAGGTTGGCTTGGCAATTTTCCTTTCTCATTAGCTTGTTTTAACATATTCACATCACTTGCTAATTTCCCTATTTTAATGTTTAAACCATTTGTCGTAGCCTAAAGATCATTGAACTTAGCATCGAACGAAGCTAACGTAACAGAAAATGCTTGCATTTATTTCATAATAACCAAGAGATTCGGATCGGAGGGTGGAGTAGGAGCATTCACCATAATAGGCGGATGAGAGGACCCACATAAGGATTGACATTCGCAATTAAATTAGCATAACTAAGAATCGGATGCATGCGGTTGCTAGGATGATAGGGAGGATTATGATTCGGCGGATGAGCAAAAGATGGTCTAGCAAAACTGGGTCCTTCTTGATACCCTTGAACCCCACACACGTCCTCCGATTGAGGCATCGACATATAAGAAGAGGGATTTGAAGGACAATATGTAGTATCATGACCAACCATTCCACACGACGCACACGGGGGATCCGGGCTTGGTCTAGACAACTTAGCAATTTGAGCCTCCATAGCCGCTGTTTTCTTTTCCAACTCTAGCTCTCTAGGGGAAGAATCTTCACTCACTTCATCATCGCTCGAGAAGATTTTTGTCGAGAATTCTCGCCTAGAGTGGTGAAAATAACCACTTGAGGAGGTTGATCCTTCATATTACCCCCTCCGACGTATCCACCATGTATTGGAAATGTGGGTCCAACGCCTCATAGAAAGTTTGGATTAAGAGCTCCTTTGCCATATGATAATGTGGACAACTCGTGAGAAGATCTTGGAAATGAGCCCAAGATGAGTGAAATGGCTCATTTTTCATTTGTTTAAACGAGATAATCTTGATCCTCAACTTGGCCGTCTTTTCATCGGAATAATAATGATCCAAAATATTGCCAAAAGCTCATCCCACGTACAAATCAAGTTGGAAGGAATACTCATGAACCATGACAATGCATTATCTTGAAGAGCATACGAGAAACATCGAAGTTGAAGATTCTCTAAACTCATCATGTTCGGACGATGAAAACTTGAGAGTTGCCACAAGAATTATCGGAGGAATTGGAGAGGATCCTCTTTAGCAAACCCATGAAATATCGAAAGCTGGGCAAAATAGAGTGATCTTATATCAATAGCCATAACCTCGAGAGGAAGGCATACACAAGACGAAATACTCACCCCCACAAAGACTTTGCTAACCTCTCTCATAGTGAAGACGGGAGGGGCATCTTGGGCATTGGGGCTCATACCTCCAAACAAAGCAAACGGATCAGGAGTGCCTTCGTGAACATTATTTTCGGCACCTCCATAACACGGACCTCCACCATTACCATTAAGATTCACATTTGGAGCATGATTGAAATTATAAGCGTGAGGACCTCCATACGGGCCGGGATTCGGATTTTGGCCACCAACATTCCCATTCGGACTAACAAAGGCTCCATTATACATATTCGAGAATTGATTGGGAGTAAAATAACCTCCATACGGACCATTCGTGCCCATAAATCCGCTATAATCAACAAGGTTTGCACCATGCCCTCCCATGTTGGGTTGACCATTATCGTTACCACCGTTGGCAACATGGTTTGCACCATGACCTCCCACGTTGCCAAAACCTATACTATTCATCCCATCCCCAACATTGTTTGAACCATGCCCTTCCATGTTAGGAATGTAACCCCCATTTCCATAAGGATTAGAAATGTGTGCGTTACCTTGGGGTAGGCCCATGGCGTGTCCATGAGTGGTAAAACCACTCCCTTTATTTCCCAAAGCATGATCGTGAGGGCCCATAGGAATGGGACTCAAAGGACTGGGCTTGTCATTAAGTGTGGATAGATCGACAAGAACAACGGGCTTGGGATTAATAGAGTTTTGAGGATCATAGGCCCGTGGAGACTTCCCGTTGGGATTGAGAAATGGGCTGGTGTTGGGAATATTATTCGCCATGCATTGAGTGGTAGCCAAGGGATGAACTAAACACCTTAATCACTCGGGATTCAAAATGTAAGGAGCCAAATCATTCCCAAGAGTTTGACGTCCATGCATACACTCAAGGAAAATATGAAATACAAAAGAAAGCTAAAAACTCAAAGAAACTACAAGCAAATCGAAAATCTTAACCAAGCCGAGTCGCCACGGCACCATTTTTAATTGTATAGATTTAGTGGTATAAAAGGTTCATGGCTTGGTATTATCGGAATTCGAGCAATTGTACGAATCAACGAGTTTTTAGCTTAATGAAACTAAAGGAAAAATGACAAGAAAAAAAGTAAAGCAAGTAAAAGCAAAGTATTTCTAATGCCTCATGCGTATGCCATATTGAGATTGCAAGCAATAATCAAAATAAGCAATAAAAAGCAAAGAAACAACAAAGTACAATCATGAAAACCTAAGGTACAACTATGCATGCATGATCATGAGATTTAAATAATGTGAATCAACAAATGTCGAAAGCACCAATGGAAAGAGCAATAAAAGTTGATGTGAAAGTTAAAATCTTTTTGAAATATAACTAGAAATGAAGAGTAGATCTAGAAATCAAACTTAAATCATGCATGAAAATAAAAACCAAAATAAAGCATAGGAAATACTTAAAATAAAAATGATCAAGGACCCGATCTATGATCAAGGTGTATCACTCACCTAGATTCCCTAAACCAAATCTTAAATCTAACAACGAATCTAAGAGCTAAGAAAAAAATGCATAAATTGAAGAACAAGATAGAAATTAAGAGAAACTTACTTGAATTAAGAAAGATAAAAACACAAACTTGATTAAATTGCAATCCAAATTAAATCCAAGTGATGGCTTGAATTCTTCTTGAGCTTACAAACCCAAGGAAAAGCTTGAAAATAAAATCTAAGAACTAGAGAGAGAAATTAGATCCCAAACCCATGCATGATTTGGGAGGAAAATGGGTAATTTTTTGGGGGGCTAATGAGAGATGTCCTATTTATACTAGTTTTAAAAAGGGGTAAATGGGTCAAATAATCCTTAAAAGCTTGGATTTTCCGAGTTTGACCAAAGTTAACCCGGAATGGCATTTCTAGACCCTTGGCTCGATGTTTGGCATGGGTAGGTGTGGGCAGAGGAGTGCGGGCATTGCTGCACGCTGCTGGGCGGGCGTGGGCGCAATTGTGCAGCAGGCTTCGGCAGGTGCGTGTGGTGGCTTTTCTTGGCGCGCGCAAGCTTCGACAGTTGCGCGCGGGTGAATCGGACTTTTTCGCGTTTAAAATAATGAAAATCTCATCCGCAAGAGAACGGAGCTATTGTAGGCGATAAGTTGACTCGAGTCGAATCACAAGGAAGACTAATAGGAAACTATTTCGGTGTTCGATTTTACGTACGTAGAAACAAAAATAAAAACTAGACTAGACTAAATTAAACACACGATCAAATAAAGTTTGAGGTTTTCTAACATCTACGAGCAATAAAATTAAAAGCTTTAAAATGATTAATAAAACGAAGGTCAAGTGCACCGGAATTGTCTCCACGATCGGGGTTGTCAATCCCGATGGTTCTAAACGACCCTAAGCACGCTTGACTAATAAACTCAACCAAAGCTCATGTTACTCTAAACATCATGCAATTAAAAACGAGAACTTAAGCATTTAAAACCTGCAAATCACCAAGCATATCCAACAAAGAAATGAAAGCTTACGAAATTAACAAGAAAAGTCGCGAAGTTCAAATGAGAAATTAAACTACGAATTACAAATTAATCTATCTAACATCTAAAGTCTGAAATCTAAGAAACTAAAACGAAAATACAGAAAGTAAAACTAAGACGAAGAACAAACGAGGAATTGACGACTCGAACTTGCAATCTTCGACTCTTCAACCCGAATTATGCGTGTAATTGAAATGGTGGCATTAACCGAGGGTTCTCTACAATATCTGGACCTTTCCCCCTCGTCCCAGCACCTTAAAAACGAAGAAAACCACAAGCTTTTATAGATTTTTCGAAAATAACCGCTCAAACTGCCGGAGCGTCGACGGTGCGTCAGTCGACGCGAGCCAGGCTGCACGCGTCGACAGGCAGTGCATCGACTGGCAGCCCTAGGATCGACACTTCAGAACCTTTGCGTTGACGGTGCGTCAGTCGACGCGAGCCAGGCTGCACGCGTCAATAGGAAGTGCGTCGACTGACGGGCCTAGGATCAACGCTTCAGAACCTTTGCATCGATGGTGCGTCGACGGTGCGTCAATTGACGCGAGCCAGGCTGCGGCAGCTAGTGTCAGCATGACTCGGACACTGGGTAACCCAGTGTCAGACTGGTACCCAGTGTCAGCACAGCACATTGCTTATCCAATCTTCGTCTTCTCGAGCTATAACACCAAAATAAAATAGAATTAGATTATTTCATATAAAATAAAGTAAAAACACATTAAACACCAAACGAGATGAAAAACATTAAAAGGAAGAAAAACGATAAAAAGATAAACCTAAACACCCTAAAAACACACAACATATAATGCAAAAACACATAAAAATCACATACAAATATGTACAAACCAATTCCCCCACACTTAGATTTTTGCTTGTCCTCAAGCTAAATCTAATCTAGACGTAGACAAGGAAAAGCTAATTACCCGATGACTTAATTACTAATGCATCCATATGATTCAAGAAGTTAATGCATTAGATCGACTAAAAACTCAACTAAAAGGACGACACGATAACGTTGAGATAAGAGATTTAGACTAGCTTCCGAACACCTAAAAGTAACGAGTTGACCTCCATGTACGTCACCCATCCATGCCTTGGCCAAAGTCTATCCCTGCTCAAACCGTCAAATCGTCACCCGACTAGCCCAATCATCTATACACCTCTTTATCAAACAAATTTAAAAAAAATGAAAATAAATGAAAATAAAAATAAGAACTCAACTTGTACAAGGTTTTCTCTTCTTGTACTTATTTTTTTTCTTTTTCTCTTTTTTTTTTATTTATCTTTTTCTTTCTTTTTTTTTCTTTTTTATGAGTACCCATAGAGCTAAGGTACAAAACAAACATAATTTACAAAAATCAAAAGCGAGAGTTCATTGACTCCAATCTTACGTTGCTAAGTACAACTGATAACATTCTTCAATATCGCACGTGGAGTTTTAACGTCTCCAAAATAAAAAGAAAAAAAAATACATAAAGTCCTATAGAGGTTAACTGAAAACGGGGCTAGTAGAGAGTATTCGACTCTTAAGAACGAAACATGAATAGAACAGGGGACAAGACACTTCATAGACTATTTACACTTCATTCCCCACAATTACACTATTGTTCGAACAAAAATCTAAATATCCTAACCAAAGCATCTAACCACATCACTTCGTCAAGGTTCCAGTCAATATAAATACACACAACTCAAATCAACTACAAGCAAGCATACAAAAATTACTAACCAAACCAAGGACAAACCCCCCCACACTTAAACCATACAATGTCCACATTGTATAAAATGAAAAATTAAGCAAGGTATGGTAAAAGGAAGGAAAAGAGAGAGAGACGTCCCTGAATTCGCGCTTGTAGTAATGAGTCGAGCGTCCAAAAAATCATCCAACGGGCCTCAACATTGAAAGGGACCTGAAACAAGAAGAACAAAACACAAAAAAATATATAATTATAAAAGGAGCTTGGGTTACCTCCCAAGAAGCGCTTATTTAACGTCTTTAGCTTGACGGCTTCCACGGTCGATGTCATCGCGGGTCTAAAAATAGATGACGGTCGTGCCACGCCTTGGTATTCTCCAAGAGCAAGATTTGGTGATGATAATCACCAAGGCGGGCATAAAAATCACGTCCCGAGATGCCGAACACTCCAACTAGCTTTGGAGGTCGGAAACGCGAATAATCGATCACCTCGAATATGTCAAACGGCACTTGTATCATGGGGTGATCGGACACCTTCTCGACTATCTCGTCTACCACCTCAAAATAAAATTTCAATAAAGCTTTGGGTGGTTCAAAATGGGACTCAATAGTCTCACTCCCCTCCAAAATTGGCACTAAAACTCCATCTTCTTCACCAAGAATAGGGAGACTCAAATCTCCAATATATTCCAGGCACTCCAACGGCAACACCCCCACACTTTTATCCACAATGTCATCAAAAATCGCAAAGGGGCGGATCTCAACCAACTCGTCAATTTTAGCCGTCTTACAAACCTCTTCCGAACAAACATCCACGGTAGGCTCTACCACATCAAATAACGTCACCTCATCTAAATGAGGTCGATTCACCTCAACTCGAGTTTGTTGATCATTAATACACGAATGAGACATAGGATAACAATCGTAGCTCGGGGTATAAGAATATGATTCGCAAGGAGCACACGAATCATTATATCTCGAATCGTGATATGTGGTTTTGGGAAAAAACTGCTCGAAACTCAAAACATAAGAGTTTGATGTAAGAAGAGGAAACGGTTCGTAGCTCGAAGAATCAAAATTGGGTAGAGCATACGAATCATATCCCGTGGAAAAAGATTCCAAACCCGGATTATAAGAATTTTCATTAAATGTTGGGAAATAGGAACTTTGTAGTTGATCAAAGTGATTAAGTGAAGTATGTGGATCATTAATGTTTGAATTATAAGAAACCGAAGGTGGGACCCATTCAGTCGAGTAGAACGACCCCATGAACTGATCCACTACTTCATACCACGTTTTCAATGAATCAGGCTCTAGATTTGTCAACCATTCACTCGCCCGATCCTTTAATGTGAACATGAAAAGCCTCATCATCACTTGATCCCATGTAAGTCCGAAAAGAGGGAATGTGCCGGTTATAGCTTCGTATTCTCGGATAAAATGGAGCGGGTCTTCGTTCGGAAATCCATGAAAAATCGGAAGTTGCTCGAGGTAAAACTCATCAAGATCGTACTCCCGCATTGCAAAGCTCAAAGGAATTGCCGGTCGAAACCCACGCCAATCAGACGTTGGTCAAAACGTCTCTTCATCGAAAGGTAAAGTGCATAAGTCATCATATGGCGATCTCACTCGATAATCCGCCATCTTCGGTCTAAAATCTCAGATCGTCAAAGAGTTGGCTACAAGCACAATACTCAACAAACGAGATTAAACGTACCAGAAAGAACAAAAATAAACAAAAACAGAATTCAACAACAAACACTAACACAAACAAACAAATAAAAGCAAACACCAAAAATCGTAGCCTTTAGCCTTCCCCGGCAAAGGCGCCAAATTTTGAATCGAACTTTTTCGCGTTTAAAATAATGAAAAGCTCGTCCACAAGAGAACGGAGCTATTGTAGGCGATAAGTTGACTCGAGTCGAATCACAAGGAAGACTAATCGAAAACTATTCTGGTGTTCAATTTTACGTACGTAGAAACAAAAATAAAAACTAGACTAGACTAAATTAAACACACGATCAAATAAAGTTTGAGGTTTTCTAACATCTACGAGCAATAAAATTAAAAGCCTTAAAATGATTAATAAAATGAAGGTCAAGTGCACCGGAATCGTCTCCACGATCGGGGTTGTCAATCCCGATGGTTCTAAATGACCCTAAGCATGCTTGACCAATAAACTCAAGCAAAGCTCATGTTACTCTAAACATCATGCAATTAAAAACGAGAACTTAAGCATTTAAAACCTGAAAATCACCAAGCATCTCCAACAAAAAAATGAAAGCTTACGAAATTAACGAGAAAAGTCGCGAAGTTCAAACGAGAAATTAAACTACGAATTACAAACTAATCTATCTAACATCTAAAGTCTGAAATCTAAGAAACAAAAATGAAAATACAGAAAGTAAAACAAAGACGAAGAACAAACGAAGAATTGACGACTCGAACTTGCAATCTTCGACTCTTCAACCCGAATTATGTGCGTAATTGAAATGGTGGCATGAACCGAGGGTTCTTTACAATATCTGGACCTTTCCCCCTCGTCCCAGCACCTTGAAAACGAAGAAAACCACCAGCTTTTATAGATTTTTCGAAAATAACCGCTCAAACTATCGGAGCGTCGATGGTGCGTCGACGGTGCGTCAGTTGACGCGAGCCAGGCTGTGGCAGCTAGTGTCAGCATGACTCGGACACTGGGTAATCCAGTGTCAGTACAGCACATTGCTTATCCAATCTTCGTCTTCTCGAGCTATAACACCAAAGTAAAATAAAATTAGATTATTTCATATAAAATAAAGTAAAAACATATTAAACACCAAACGAGATGAAAAACATTAAAAGGAAGAAAAACGATAAAAAGATAAACCTAAACACCCTAAAAACACACAACATACAATGCAAAAACACATAAAAATCACATACAAATATGTACAAATCAGCGGGCATGGCAGGCGCTGAGCGTTGGCGCTGGCTAGTGGCGTGCGCACTAGCAGGGGCTGGCGTGCGCTAGAGACAGGCGCTTGGCAGGTGCTCGGCAAGCGCAGCTGGTGAGTTCGAGCTTTTTGTGTTCCTCTTTTCAAAATTAACAACTCAAGTTAAACAAGTGCGCGTCTACGTTTGAAAGGGTTTAGCTCGCTCGCAAAAGAACGGGGTCACTTGTAGACTGGTTAGTTAAACTCGGGTCGATCTCTCAAGGAGTGGAAATACGGACTCAACGATGTTTATTAAAACACAAATTCTAATACTAGACACGCGATCAAATAGGTTTTTATTTTGAAAATCACCAAAGTACTTAATTTCAAAAACGCGATAACCTATCTTGCTCCGAGGGCTTCAACCTCTTCGCAAGAGTAGTTTAATTGATGAACAAACTCAACAACATTATTATAACTTATTCTAAAGACCGTTTTACCAAATCTAATTCAGACATTCAATCGAACAGTTGATATGCACTCACGAAACATGTTCCAAATGTAATTCCAAAATAAAATAAACTAAACCAATTATTCAGATCTGAATAATACGAGTCACAAATGATCATAAAACCAAATGTCAACAATCATTCATAGATATTCAACTACAAACAATCCACATGAAATATCTAACATAATATCACGAGACCACTATCTAACATGAACTACGAAACTAAATTAATGAGATAAAGTTCAGAGATTGCTAAATCTTGAGATTTCTCAATCACGATACTACAGTGATCTTGCCAAATCCTTGCTAATCCTGGGAATGAAATGAACCTCGCTGAATCTGGGAAGCTTGTCACGAACCTCCATCTTCAATTATTATCCGAACCGGTCAAACTTCTAATTATTATTGTCGTAAGGGCTATAGGTCAAAGGTTGAGAAAGTTGTCAACTCTATCTTCCAATGTATATGATCCAGTCTTGTGGGTGAAAGGATGAGTGTTCTCTGCAGATTTCTGAGTTTTAAAGGCTCAAAAACCGTTTTATAACTGAAGAATCCCGAAAATCTGCATTTGTAACGTTCGAATCCGATCGGATAAAAACCTCTGTCCTCTTGACTGGTCGGACGTAGGTCTTATCCGATCGGTGCGTGTCTTGAAAGTCAATCCGATCAGTTATTGGTCTTATCCGGTCGGATAATTGTTCTTTTGGATACTTCGAGCGCTGATTCTTTGTCTTTATCCCCCGGGTTTTGTCAAATGATTCGGCTGAAAGAGAAAAACAAGAAAAATGGCTCAAAATGGTCAATTATTGAATAAGAAGTCAAAAATCTAAGCAAAAGGCTATATAATACAAAATCATGCAAAATAGCTTATTCTTGACCTAAGAAGACGGTAAAAAGACTAAAACATGACTCAAAATATGTACAAAAGTGTAACAAAAACGTACGAATTAGCTAGCTTGCCTTGGCGCACGGCAGCTTGTATCAAGGTCCAGTTGGCGAGTCTTGGAACTTCCAGGCACGTCTTGGTGACCATTCCAGAATATTTTGGCATTTTGGAGCTAGTTCGTGGCGCGTATTTAGGCACAACTTGGCGTGAAACTTGGGCCTCAATGCCTTGGCTCAAATTTAGGTGCCTCCTTGCACGAATTTAATCATTAAGCCACCTATGAAATAAGAATTTTTGAACATAACTCAAGAATCACAAAAACCTCTCCAACGACGCACACATAAGGTTCAAAACAATAAAGGGAAAAATATTTTTTGCAACCTGTACTATAGGCGTTTTCATGCTTTGCAATCAAATGTTTTTTTCTCGTTGTCAATTGCAACCTGTACTACAATTTTGCAACCTACAATGTGAAAAATAAAGCATGAAAAAAAACTTTAGGTTGCAAAATTGTATTACAGGTTGCAAAAATATAAAGGTTGCCATTAGCTTTTAACCTTGATGATTTTTTTTTCCTTTCTCCAGTGTATGCTTTTAGTGAGGAGAGTTTCAAGTAGTTTAATCTTACTTTGATTGGATGAATGTAATAAAAATATGCGAATCCTTTTTATATGAGTGATAGCACTAATGACAACCTATTATATTTAACTTGATTGTTCTTTTGTTTTGAAGTCGTTGAATATGAGTAAATAATTTGAAAATTATGGTACATGTGATCATGTAGCAACTGTAATGGTGCAGATATATAAGGAACAAATTAAATAAATAATGAAAGGGTATATTTGCATTTTATTAATGTAATTCATAATAATCATGGATATCAAATGTAGGATTTGGAAATCAATCCTAACTCACCAGAAAAATAATCAAATGAAACAAACAACATATTATTTTATCTCAACAGTGGTATCTTTTGGTTGGTGATAAATTTATCCAATCCTATCTCTCGAAAAAAATGAGCCCCAAGTGAACATTATATAATGAAAGAGAAGGATTTCAGAACTATTGCTTTATTTAATTTTTCTAAAGGGTTTTTAATCAATTTTTCGGCCAGCTTTCCTGGATGCAAAATATGGTCAGAATCCCTCTTGGGTTTTGATCCAAGAGCGCCTGACAGTTGCTAAGACCAGAACTCATGATTTCAAATGTTTGGCATCTTGCCTATTAACATTTACAACGCTAAGTTCCAACTTATTTTGCTTAATTTGGATTTTAGGTTTTTTGCAGGTCACTGCAATACTCTGAGAAGCCATGTGTGATCCTTAGGCATCGGCACCTGCTGATAACGGAAACACTAAGTTGAATTCCTCACTTGTATCATCTCTACTGATTACGGCTGAGCCGACGGTGTCTTATTCAGCGGTGACGAAGAAAGTGATTTTTGAAGACCAACTATTCGATGAAAGTAACTGTGTTCCATTGGGTACTTTATCTCAAAAGAATTGAATTGATTTGTTGACATTCTCTGATAAAGAGACCGAAAAATTGGTGGAACCGCTTAAATGGGCTCTAGTAGTAAAATTTTCCCATGCAATTCCATCATCCCAGGCGATCAGAGTTTTATTTTTTCAGGAACTTGAATTTGGGAGGTGGTTACGACGTCAAAATGTTGAATCAGATACAACTTTTAATTGTGTTACATGGTGAATTAGATTACTCAAGAGTGTGGCTCAAACTAGTATGGCAGATAAAGAATTGCCCAATGAGAGTTTTTCAAGTGGACTCCCAAGTTTAACATTAGGGCGGAGACATCTATTGCTCCTGTTTGGATCAGACTTCCTGGTCTCCGTGCTCATCTTTATGACAAATATGCCTTATTCCAGATTGCTAACTTGGTGGATAAACCTTTTCAAAATGATAACGGGACGACCTTTAAAAGTAGAGCCATTTTTGCCAGGGTGTGTGTTGAGATTGATATTGTGGCCCCTTTAAAGAATAAAATCCTTCTGGGGAAAAATGGAGAAGAAATTGAGTAGAAAATCATTTATGAGAATCTGCCTAAATCTTGTATTGATTGCAGACACTTAGGTCATGAAATGGATGCTTGCTACATCAATGGGAATATACCTAAGCCTATGGACAAAGAGAAGAGTAAAATTGCAGAAAATAAAGAGGATCAAGCTATTACTGAGGTGATCAAGTATACAAATAAGGGAAAAGCTGTTATGAATGATGTTTGGATTGAGAAAAAGAACATAAAAAGTCAAAAAGGAAATAATCAGATTTCTAAGAATCTTAAAATTGGTTCCCCCAGTAAAAAATAAGAACTCCAATCCTCTTGGTGAAGCTTCAAACATATCTTCATAATTGGAAAAAGATTTGGGGGACATTACTAGAGATCAGGAATCTAATGTTACTTCTACATCTTACTCTGCTCCTGCTGAACCTAGATCTATGCTTACTAATGCTTCAAGAGTCAATGAAGAAGTTTTCAAGGATTCTGAAGTCAACCCACGAGTCAACTGTACAGTTTCTGCAGTCAACTATGTAGTCAACATTTCAGAAAAGGGTGAAATTGAAGAGCAATAGGAAGCTCATACTGAAATTGAGGAAACTTCCAAGTCATGTACACTAAAAAACACCCCACCTGAACTACAGTCTGTGTCTGAGAATGGTATTTCCAAATTCAACCTTGTGGTCAATGATCAAATTTCTACTCCTTCCTCTGAAGAGATCACCTCTGGGGAAGGTTTTTCTCATAATTCAAATGATAACCAACATACTTTTATGATTGGTACTTTTGATGTTCAAGTAGCTGACAAAGTGATCACTCCCCCAACTACTCAAAATCATAAGCCAGCCAAACAAGGCCATAAGGGCCAATATGCTGAAACTCCCTTACCTAGTGAATTAGACCCTTCTTCAGGACACATGAGATATGTGGAAGTCCAAATGGTTGAGGTTTTTGTTATTGATCATAATACATGTGCTAAACTCATGAAACTAGATGAGTATACTTCTGTTCTAGATGAAGAACCCTCTGATCTAAAGGAACAAGCTCTTCATAGAAGGGGTAAATTAGCTAAAATCCTGAATGCTGAACACTCACCTTCTGTTGTTCCTCTTGCACCTCAACCTATAAAAAACAAGAGAAGCAACAAAGATGGGAAAGGGGCTCAATCAAGAGCCACCAGAGCTGCCAATAATAAATGATAACACAAGCATTGATATGGAATGCCAGGGAAGTTGGTAATCCTCCCACTCAGAGGCATTTACATCAATTGTGTAAACAACATCACATCAAATTTTTGGTAATTCTTGAACCTATGGTAGCTTCTCAACCTGAATTTTTCTGTAGAAGATTAGGGTTTAATTCCATTGCTGCCAACTCTAATAGTAAAATCGGGTGTTTTGTTGCTGAATATTTTTCTCTTAAAATCATTCTTGATCATAGCCATTTTTTTCATTGTCAAATAAATTCTAATTCTTGTCCTGTCCCTCTCCTTATCACTGTCATTTATGCTGGACATATAAATTCTATGGGATAAACTCATTGATATTTCTATAACATCTTCTGGTTGTCCTTGAATTATTGGGGGGATTTTAACTCACCTCTACATGTTGAGGGTGTTCAAGGGGGTATCTCAAATAGGGTTGATCATATGTTGGATTTCTCTAAAATGGCTTTTGCCTCTAGGCTCATAGATGGGGTTTATGTTGGTAATCCTTTCACCTGGTGTAGAAAACAACTCAAGGAGAGGTTAGATAGGGTGTTTTATTCTTCTGATTGGTTTTCCTTATTTCCCATCACTTTTGTCCATCACCTTCCAATGGTTTGGTCTGATCATGCTCCTCTCCTTATTAGATTCAGTCCTAGAGTTAGGATCCAACCCCCTTTCGGGTTTCAGATCATGTGGTCTCACCATCATGCTTTTCTGTAACTTGTGAGTAAGAGTTAGCTTCTTGACACTGGGAAATCTGGCATGATTAATCTTCACATTAAACTAGCTAGGCTTACTAAAACCTTGCAATGGTGGAACTATCATGTTTTTGGGAATGTGTTTAGCCTTGTTAGGAGTGCTGAGAGAGTTGTTACTCAAGCTCAAAATGATTGGGATAATGATGGGTCTGAGAGGAACCTCATTTATTTTAAGAAATGTGTTGCAGATCTCACTTATGCTGAAAAATGTTAAGAGTCCTTTTGGAAACAAAAAGCTACTGTGAAATGGCTCACTGATGGGGAGAGAAATACTAGGTTTTTTCACTCCTATGTCCAGAAAAAAGTATTAAATCTAAAATTCATTCCATTCTTGACAAGGGGATTGTCCTTTCTGAGATTGAGGAGATTAAAAAACCTGGGGCCATTTTCTTTGAGTATCTCTACTCAAATGATCATTTCTGTGGGGATTTTGGGGGATTGAGGGAATGTCTCATTTAACTCTTAATTTTGATTTTCAAAAACTCTGTGAACACCCTTCTAGAGAAGAAATTTTAAAAAAACATTATTACCATGCATCCTTTTTCCACATCTGTTGGGATATTATTCAAAAGGATGTTATAGAGGCTTTTTTGGACTTCTTTTGATGGAAATAAAATGCCTCCCAGTCTCACAGCTACCACTATTATTCTTCTGCCCAAAATCCCAAATCCTACTATTTGGAGTGAATTCAGACCAATTAGTATGTGTAATGTTACTAACAAGCTTTTATCCAAAATCCTTAACAACAGGCTTGCCCCCCTTTTACCCTCCCTTATAGCACCTAACCAAAGTGGCTTTGTCAAAGATAGGTGGATTGGGGAAAATATCCTAATGGCTCAGGAAATGTTACACTCTATAGATATTAAAAGAACAAATGCTAACATTGCTCTTAAATTGGACATGGCTAAGGCTTATGGCAGGGTTCAATGGCCTTTCCTTTATCACATTCTGTCCATCTTAGGGTTTCGTAAAAGATGGATTGATTTCATTGCAAACTGCATTGAGGATTGTAGCTTTTATGTTCTCATCAATGGTGAACCATCTCTAATCTTTAAGTCCTTCAGAGGTCTTTGGCAAGGAGACCCTCTTCCTACTCTGTTTTTTATTGGTGCTGATTTTTTATCCAGGGGGATTAACAACCTGTTCTTTGATCACCCTAGCATGTATTATTACTATAGGAAAGGGGTTCCTGTTACACACTTATCCTATGCTGATGATATTTTAATTTTCACAAATGGGAGGGAAAAAGTCTTAGATGGTTAATGGAACTTCTAGCATATTATGCTTCTGTGTCTGATCAAGCAATTAATCATTCTAAAAGCACCTTTATAATTACTACCAAGTGTAAGCCCCACACTGTCTCTAAAATATAAAATATCACTGGTTTTAACGCTCACCTACCTACTACCTATTTAGGAGCTCCTCTATATAAGGGCAGGCTGAAAAAAGATTTATTTATTTCCATGATTAAGAAATTTCAGGGTAAAGTGCTAGGATGGGCTAATAGATTGTTATCTCATGGAGGTAGGTTACTCTTTACTAAAAGTGTCCGTGCTTCCCAAATAGTTCACCTTTTTCAAGTATTACAACCCCCTAGTAATGTTGCTCATATTTTGGAGCAAATTATGGCTTCCTTTTTCTGGGGTTTCTATGGAAGCAGAAAAACAACACATTGGATCTCTTGGGACAAGGTTTGTAGGCCTACTGTAGAGGGTGGTCTTGGACTGAGGAAAATCTATGATTGCATCCATGCATATTTCATTAAACTCTGGTGGAGATTTAGAAAACAAAGATCCTTGTGGGCTATATTTTTGTGGGAAAGATATTGCAAACCGAAACTTCCTAGATTCGTGCCTATCTCTATTCATGATAGCCCATGTTGGAAAAGAATTTGTAAGGTAAGGAAGTTGTCTCAAAAACAGATTTTCTAGATTCTTGGAGATGGTAATATCAGCTTTTGGCATGAACATTAGGTAGGTGATGGACCTTTGGCTTCCTATATTTCTGGTGATCATGACATAACTGGTAGCATCAAAGTTAAGATGTTTTGGTCTGATGGCTCTTGCAATTTTCATAAATTGTGCACTATGCTTCCCATTCAGATTGCTTATAGGATATGTTCTGTCCCTATTGATCATGGGGAGAGGGGTCAGATGATCTGGAAAGCTTCTTCTACAGGATCCTTCTCTACTGCCTCAGCCTGGGCTTGCATAGTTAAACCTCAGATCAAACAAAAATATTTGAGCTCATCTGGAATAAATATATCACTCCCACAATCTCTGTTTTCTGTGGAGACTGGTACAGGACAGGATTTCCGTGTACTCAAAACTTCAACAAAGAGGATTCCACATGGCTTCAAGATGTTATTATTGTGGTGACACTACGGGTAATCTTGATCCTATGGCTTCTTCAGATTTTAAATCGAAAATTATGAACATTTATTTTTCAAAAATAATGTTATTTCTAAATGATGGGATCAATTTGAAAAATTATTTAATTTAGAATTACCTCAATAATCTAATGTGAGATTAGTTTTAAACTTCTGGGCAGACTCTTTTTCCTTTTCACATACTGCACATTTGAGTGTGCTTGTGCCCTGTTTGATCTTTTGGTTCATATGGATTGGCCGTAATAATGCAAAGTATCAGGGGGTAAATTTAATTTTGATAAAGTTCGAGGCCAAATATATAATTACATTTTCTGTGTGACTAACCGATTTGATTGTGGAGTGTGGAAAGGGGTAAGACATCTGGTTAGTGTGTTTAAGGCACATGTTTATGAGTCTAAGGTGCGGTCTCGATCCACTTTGGTGTGCTGGGAAAAGCCGGTGGCAGGGTGCATTAAACTTAATACAGATGGTTCGGTACAGGAGAAACAAGATGGTGGAGGTAGGCTTATCCGAGGCCCAGATGGTCTGATGCAGGCCTTTTCAATTTCTTACCAAGCCCTGAGTAGCATTGAAGCTGAAGCCCGAGCGCTGGCATTTGGGCTGGACCTCCTTGCAAAATTCTCGTCCCAAACTTGATGGAT
Source organism: Phtheirospermum japonicum (assembly GCA_014905375.1). NCBI lineage: Eukaryota > Viridiplantae > Streptophyta > Magnoliopsida > Lamiales > Orobanchaceae > Phtheirospermum > Phtheirospermum japonicum. The sequence goes on from BMAC01000700.1 coordinate 367,636, forward strand.
TGAACTAGACATACAGGCTTTGCTCCAGCTTATTCAAAAACCGGCCCAACAAGGTCATTGGGCCTTGCAGCATGACTTAATGAAAATTCGGAAATTTTGCTCGGGTCGCAAAGTTCGTTTTACACATATATTTCGAGAAGGTAATAAACCGACAGATTTTCTTGCGGATTTAGGTTGCCGGGGAAATTATAACGTCATATATACTTATGAAACGCTACCGAAAACTTGTAAAGGTTTATGTAAGATGGACCATCTTGGTATTCCATCCTTTCGGATTAAATAGGTATAGAGCATTAAGTTTTAATACTTTCAATGGTTGGTTTATATTTTTCTAAATAGGTTTAGGCCATTACGGGGTTTCGGTACTTATTCCCTCAGAAAGTACCATTATAACTTTGACGTTCTTTAATACGTCGTGTCTAGAAAATCCCACCCCTATGGTGTTTTTAATATATATATATATATATATATATATATATATATATATATATATATATATAGG
>BMAC01000700.1:378161-403309 GCA_014905375.1 Phtheirospermum japonicum
GCTGCTTGAGGAGACTAAAGCTGTTTGCCGCCGTCGAGGAAAGAGCCGGTGGCTTCCGGCAGAGGAAGCCAGTTGCCGCCCGCCCAGAAGAGGCTGCGCCGCGGCTGAAAGAAAAGCCTGAGAAAACCAGCCCGCAGAAGTTTCCGGTGGAGAAAAACTGAAGAACTGAGGAGTGATTTGTTATGATGAAGTGTCGGAGCCAAAAGTTGGTTTTAAAGTTTTTTCTTTTTAATGTTTTTATTTAGTAGTTTATTGCTGTTATTCCTATATTGGGATTGAGAAGAGGCGAAAAAAAAAAAAAGAAAGGCAGAATGTAATGTATGGAACTTTCTTGGGCCAAGTTGAGATCGGCTGATCAGTTCACATGTCTGGCTATTATTATATGATGAAATGTAATTTGTTTTGAAGGAAATAAATAGTTTTTTATATTAATACCGTGTTGTTGATGTTTTTTTTTTTTTGGATATTAAAAATATTGGGTTTGTGACCATTTGAGGCTTCACATAACTAATGCTTTCATGGGCCGTCAATATATCTCTGGCCCGGCACAACACGGTTTTTGGCCGGGACTGGGTCTTAGTTCCCAGACCTGTAAAATTTTGGACTTGCTGACACGATTGGTTACCGGGTAGTTTTTTCCATTATTTTTAGGGAAAAGTACGAAAATACCCTTATATTAAGGTTAAATGACATATTTACGGGAATTTTTATAGTGTAGTCACTGCAATGATAGTTTTACTTCTATTGACCAATAGATTTGTTAAAAAAATTCATGATTATAAAAGGAAAAGTATAAGGAGAAGACATAAAAGAGAGACGAAGGAAGACGGTAGAAATTAGGGTTCTTTTATTCATCAAAGACTCCATTTATATAGGGTATCAATTACATGTTTTCATATTACATAAAGATAATAAATACCTAAATTGTTCCTCATTAGTTACTTATTGACGAAGGCACAGTAATTGTGTTTTTCCTTCAACACTCCCCCTTGTGCCAAGTCAAAGGGTGAAGTGGTGTTTTATTGTTGTCTCGTTAAAATCTTGCCAAGTAACAAAACTCAATGGGAAAAATAAAATTTGGTCTAAGGAAAAAGAGTACAACACACCTATGTTGAGACTCCCCCTGAAGTGTACATCTCTCTTTGATATATACATCTATCAAGAGAACTTTGGAAGTTTTCACTTCCTCAATTTACTTGATTCTTGAGAAAGTGCATAATTGTTGGTTGTAGAAGAGTTGTGGTGATATTACTCGTAGTATCACATTTTTTTTAAGTGATAGAGTTCAAGCCACTATCATCAGATATATGAATGATCATAACATTTATCGTAGATACTCACGAACTACTACATGTATGATAGTGATTTATTTACATGGATCGAACGAGTAACCAACATCAACGATAGTATTTAGTGTTTCACAGTAGGAAGTAAACTCAACATTTTCTATAGGGATTACAAGACCATCTGCATTCCCAATTATATTTATGAATGAAAGACCAGCAAGCAATTTCATATATATATATATATATATATATATATATATATATATATATATATATATATATATATATATATATATCACAATCCCCATATAGATATGATGTAACCACATGTATAAGCTGCATTTTCGGTTCTTTGGAATTATAACATCTATTATGGGAGAATACATATCCTCATAGTCAATTCCAGGGCGCAATGAGAAACTTTTTGCTTCAAGTATAAATTTGCATCTTATGGCTTTATTTTTCTCATTGCGCTTTCTGATAAAACTTTGTTTATATCTTACAGGCTTTACACTTGGTGAGGTTAGCACTGCCAAACCAAATACCTGTCTTGTTGTCAGTGAATTTAGTTTTACCTGGATTGATTCTTTAGATTTATGCCAATTTGATCTTTGTTGACATTTCAATAGAGTGTGGTTCGATACTATCATCAATGTGTGTGGAAGATCTTTCCATCAACTCATATAAACTCACATTGTACATTGAGATTTCTTTATTTTATGAAATCATATTAAACATCGGAGCATCCTCTAGTAATGATTTATGGACATAAGTATAATCAGAGATAATCTCATGAGAGTCATTATCTTCATTGATGATTAATTGAATTTATGACATACGTGCCCTCTTATTCCTTGGGCGAGTATTGATCGAACCAAGTGACCTCCCCCATGTTCCTTGGGAGTCACGACCTCAACCACACCTCCACTAAGTATGGTTGCAATGTCTTAATTTGTGACATTGTGCCCTCTATGGGGACTTTTAACCTTGCAGACACATTTGCAGCTGGTATATATATGATCTCGTCACTTTAGAAATTGAGTCTTCTATACTTTGAAGATCAATTGTTCATTTTACTTTACTTTCACGTTACATTGTGGAATGTGGGGATCATAATGAGATATAGTACGAAACTATTTCTATCATTCCATTAGAAAATACTTTTTCTTATCTCCCCCTAACGACGGGAAGATTTTCTCATTTGAGTGACAAATTCGCTAATTTAGCGATAAAGATATCGTCTGTCAAATGTTTCAAATAACAGATGATTTTTGGAGATTCATATCCAACATAAATATTTAATCGTCTTTGAAAACCCATAGAATGCGGTGTGGGTGCGCAATAGGCACATATACTGCGTAATCAAATATGCGTAGATATGAATTATCAGGCTTATATCCAGTTACCAACTGGTACGCAGAATATCTGGTTAGCAGGGGTTCATAAACGAATAAGTAAGAGTTTCGTGCAATATTGCATAACCCTGTGCAAAGACAAATGAGTGCGCATAAATATTGTCTTAGTCACCATCTTTATTCCTTTTGACGGTGTCTTCTTTGAGACCTTATTGTATATGTACAGTAGGGTAAAAAATCCAGTACATCGATCTTTATTAAAATGCAATAGACATCAAGTACTTTTGATGTAAACTCTCTAGCATTATGAGTTTGGGTTCTTTATAAGGGTGGTGAGTCCTCAATCATATTAAATGTGCTAGAAGTTCTGCAAATGCAACATTTTTATGGACAATACGTGCCGAAACATCGACCAAAACTATAAAATACTTGAATTATCTGCATTTAGAATGGTTATGTCCACATGTATCACCAATAATCAATTATAAGAATGGAATATTATACTTTGTATCTTTAGCATAAGTAGGTCTCAATCATACAATTTTGCTAATGAACAAGTTTTGAAAAAAATGAGTGATGTATCTTTGAGATATGAATGTATGTAGTACTCTTAGTACTTTAGAACGCACTAGCTGTAGTTGAACAACATTAGTTCGATACTATACTTTGCATCAAATTTCTATCTCGTTTTGTATTCCACTCAAAATGAAAGATGTCCATGTTAGTTTCTTATACTATGGACCATCATATCACGATGACCAAAAAATCCATGCCAGTCGTGTCAAAACTTGAATGAGCCAGTGTCCAAAAGTTTTTTGTTGGTTATAACTTATTGTTCAATAATCAAAAAGTAGTAAAGTAAAATTACTAGATTGGCTCTAAAATGTGCTTTCTTCCACATAAATCAAATAGTTCCATTCTCACAATGTATTTCTTAATGATAATCATTAACATGAATATCATCAAACTTAACAAGGTTTGTTTCACTCGTGGTCCATGCTGAGATTTTATGACTTTTATCAATGTGCCACTAGGCATCAAGACTTTGTCACATATAAATATAAATTAAGTGAATAGTTGTCCATTCCTCGACAAATTCTCACATTCTACAGAGATATTTGAACGAAATACTTTTCATTCTAATATTATTTACTAGATATGTTACATTATATCTAATAGTTTACTCATGAGCCTTATATGTGAATGTGTGGTAAATAAACTCAATTACATTCAATACTTTAGAATGAAATGCAAAATTTACCAATAAGCCAAAAATAATTAAATCAGGCCACATCACTTAAATCTAACTCAAAATAAAATTTAAGACCAAATACAAAAGTCTAATATGAATGATTGATTATACTTTCACAAGTTCTTTGTAAAGTAAGAAACAAACAAATTTCATCAATCAAAATAGAGGATATCCATTGACTAAGCAAGGTTATTAGGAGAATCTCTATGACTTCTACCACGACCAATAAATATCACAAACACTTACATATCTTAACGTGTGGTTCATTCTTTCCACATAGGTAGAGATCAACACGTCTCTTTCCCTTTACTTTGAGGTTATTTCCACTATTCATATCGATTCTAGTTGGCCTCAAGAGATTTCCTTATCCAGAGGTCTAACATTGGTATTATAAAAAATAATGTCATGTCTCTTAATGACTGATTATCATAATTAATATTATACGAGTGCATCAGTAATTTTGCTCAAGTGGAAAAAAAAATATTGTGAGATCGTATCTCTCAATTACTTATTGTCATTTAAAGTGACTTTTTTTTTCACATATGGTAAGACATGTTTTTAGTCGCAACATATCAAATCATTGTCCCTTTTTAGCAAGCAAAAAATTTTTTTTTTTTCACGGAATTCTTAGGCTTGAAAATAGTGTTTTATAAAATTCTCAAAATATTCATTTAGATTACATTCAGAATTTATTGAGATTTTGAAACTACATATACTTCCAATATAAGATTTGGAGTCAATATGAATTCTCAAGTTCATAAGAGAATTGACTTTGACTAAGTTTGATGATTCTTTGTCAATTAGGGGTTGATGGGTGATATTATTGTGAATTTGTAGTTATTCTAGTTTCCACATCAAACGAATAATGGTAATACTCAATTTCTTTTGAGTATATTACATTGTATTTAGATTGAGTTAGTTTAATCAATTTTTTTAGATAATGAATTTGAAGTATGTCATAATCTTTCTTTAATATCATGTAAATATACTTTATCACAAGACTTATTTAAACAATTTTTTATCGTTAATAAACTTTCATTATCATGAAAATATTCAAATATACAATCAATAATGCATACATTGAAAGTAGTTTATAAAATCAACTTGAAGATAATCACCAACATACATGAATCTATCAATTTATCGAAATTCATGATCAACATACATGAAATTTATCAATTCATCAAAATTCATGATTAACTAAATATATTGGAAAAATCATGATCAATATCTCATCTAATCGTGTAAATAACTTTGTTTATGATTTCTTAGAAATCATCTAAAAGCATAAGTAATAATATATAATGTACTCTATGAATATCATTAAAGTATTGTAAAATTTCATGTTTGTCAATATTGCACATAACATCACATGCATATAATCATAGGTAACATATATACATGTACATGTACAATAATACATACCATGCCATATATACATATTGCAAAATATTTATTAGTTGCATTTAATAAATAATAGGGTAATTCGAGTTACCTTGGAGGAAAGTCATGATTCTTTCCTAATTTTGTTTTTAGGTTTCGGATTATACAAAGATTCAAATCCGATCTCCACCGTATAGATTCAATGTGTTTTTAATAATATACCCAAAGTTTAGTTTCATCCAACGGTTAGATTGTGCGTAATTTGATTTTAAAAACAAGTTGGGCAGACAGTTTTGAGAACCAAGATTAGCTCTGTTCAAAATTCATTATCAGATTCTTCACACTTCATATTTAAATCTCCACCGTTCATATTGAGACTGTATATGTTTGGAATAACATATCCAAAATTTGGCTTGATCCAATGGTCTATTGTGCAAAATCGTATTTTGAGAAATGCTGCACAGAAGTTTCCGAAAATAAAACCTGCTATGTTCAAAATTATATATATATTTCCTCGTATCTCCGAATCTAATCTCCACCGTTCATAATGCAATTCAAAAAGTCTCGAAGGTTCTGTAAATATTCGAGCTCGATCCAATGGTTGAAACTCGAGAAACTGATTTTTGAAATATATAACGCAGTTAGAAACTTGACCCACGAAAACTGTGTATAGGGTATGAAGGCTTATTCTCGAACACTCTCAATAGGTTAGAGTTTTGTGTTGATAATGTGTAAACGGAAAAGTATAATGAGAAGACATTAAAAGAGAGACGAAGGAAGACGATAGGAATTAGGGTTCTCTTATTCATCAAAGACTCCATTTATATAGGGTATCAATTGCATGTTTCCATAATACATAAAGATAATAAATACCTAAATTGTCCCTCATCAGTTACTTGTTGACGAAGGCACACTAATTGTTTTTTTTTCTTCAACAATGATTTATTAATAACGGCCAGGTGTGAAATTATGATTGAATTATCATACATGATTATGATAATGTGAATGTACTGCAATCTTTTCCTTTATACCCTCTGACCTTTCTCATATCTACAAATTCATAATCTTTACTACAATTACGTTTTTCTTTTTTCAGTTTACCCTCTTTTGGTTTCATATAAGAGTAATCTGCTGCCCAATTTAATTTGGAAATCTTTTATATAATTTTTATTGTCGTTTTCTTCCACATATCCGCGTCCTTGAGTCTCCGGAAGTTTACAAGAAATCATGAGATATTCAACCTTTAATTCAAGGCTTCAAACTCCTACTATTTGGATTTTTCTTTTCGATTATTGGGGATAAATTTATTTTTGATATTATTTTGCAATTTCATCTCGTTATTTGTTGTTTTATGTCGATTCAAGGTTGCTTAAGCTTCCAGTGGCGATGAGCTCCATTGCTGCCATCGTATGTAGTCCAATGTCACCTCATCTCCGCACCGACCAAACCTCAACCATCAGTGTAGGTGAGCCACTAAAAGCTCGAAACCCAGGACCAGGGTTTGCTCACTACCGATTTTCTGCGCTGCTGTGCGTTTGTCGGTGATAGGAATATGGGGAAATAGTAGTTGGGGATGGAATTGATTTTGGTTCATTCATCAACCCAATGGGTCTTCTTACATGTGAATTGGGGTTTTTGGATCCAATCCAACAATCCAATTACACTTCTTCTATGTGAATTGAAGAATGGGTTTCAGGTGGTGTTGATGTGTGTGTTTATGCGTGGTGATGAAAATGATGGTAAGAGACCGGAAAGTTCATAGTCTCTCAGATTTAGGGAGAACAATTCGACATATTTCCAAGTATTCGGATATTTCTCCTTCAAGAATTATTTTCAAATAAGTCTCGAGTCTCGCATTTTTCACAAGTTGGAAATTATTCTGGATATTCTTCCAGAAAGCTCGTTCCCACTTAAATCGAAGGCATTGAGAGAGTTTAGATTTGAAATAGAATTAGAAATTTCATTTTGTAGATGATTGGACCTGAACTTGACAATCTCTAATTTTTAAAATATGCCTTTTGTATTAGAGACAAAGTTAATTGAATTGTTAATGATTTTCTTATTCTTATTATCACACAGTGTTGTAAATTGTAATGGCCTCAATAGTGCTTAGCATAGTAAATTTGAGTTCCGGTAATGCTGTAAGACTTTGACAATGTGAAGTGCATCAAAATATCACTTATATTGGTCACTTTTTTATTATTAAAGTATAGAATAATTAGCAAAGGGATTGGAAACTGGCACAAAATATATCACTTGCCCCGTAAAGTTTCACTGTCTAACTACTAAAGTATAGAAACAACCAGAAGTTCAACTCGAAATACGAACAAATCATATCATTTGCTCTAATAGGGTTCAGTTTTCCAACTACTAGGGTTTAGAGATCAATGAGAAAAAAAATTGGAAATCATACAAAAAAAAAATGATTTTGAAAGATTTCGTTTTCACAATTATCAGGGTATAGAAACCAGTTTGAAACAAACTATAAACCACATATAAACACATATTTTTGGCAAAGTCCATTTTCTCAATTATTTGGGCATAAAAACCAATTAGAAACTACATTGAAACAGAGATGAATATTGAAATACATATGAAATTTTTTATATTTGGGATAAGAAGGTAAAAATGTATTTTTCTGAAAAAAGATGGTATTTTGGTACTTATCCCTATTTTCTACATCCTGGGCCGGGTCATGGACATAACGATAAGAGACAATTTAAATATTTGTTATTTTTATGTATTGTGATATATTTGATCACTATATAAAGCCTTTAATAAATAAGAGAATATTAATTATGTCGCCTTCTTTATGTCTTCTTTTCTACCTTTTCTTTTTCACTTTATCATAATTCTAACGTATTAAGAGCGATCGACAAATAAGCCTCTAGAAACCAAAAGAAAAATTATACAATTCTCTTACGTAGAAAATCTAACTGCGTTGAAAATTTGAAAATCAATTTTTGAAGTTTGAATTGTTGGATCGCGTTCTATCTTTAAAACACCTTTAAGACATGCTGATTTACGTATTCGGCGGTGGAGATTAGATTTTGAGATTCGAGGGAACATATATTAAATTTCGAACAAATCAAGGTTTGTTTTGAAAATTTTATGTGTAGCGTTTTCCAAAACAAGATTGCGCTCAGTCGAACCATTGGATCATGCTAAAATCTAATACATTGTAAAATACATATAAAGTATAATCTAAATGGTGGAGATCTGAATCTGAGTTCTATAGAACCCAATAAGGAATTTTGAATAGAGCTTATCTTGTTTCCGAAAACTATCTACCCACTATTTCTTTTCAAAATAAAATTACATACAAACTAACCGTTGGATGAAGTTGAATTTTACATATAATATTCATAACACATATTAAATATGTATGGTGGAGATTAGGTTTGCGCGCTCTATCATCAGAAACATATCGTGGACATGCCTATTACAAAAATAAAATTCGAGTAATGCCTCGTAAGAATCGCATCTTTCCTCCAAGTTAATTTGAATTACCATATTATTTATTAAATACAAAAAATAAATATTTATATGCATTGATATGTGTCATGGTGTTTATTATCCCACAACTCAATTTCTATGCAAAGCATGTATATATGTTACTTATGATTAAGTTGTGAATGAAATTATATGTGCATGTCACGTTATATTCAATCTTAATTAATATGACACTTTGCAATATTTTGATAATACTCATAGAGTACATATTTTATTAATTATGATCTTAGATAATTTCTTACTTAGAAATCGTAAAAAAACTTATTTGCATAATTATATCCGAGACTGGTCATAATTTGCCATTGTTTTTACTTCAGCATGGAATGATAGTTTCATGTATGTTGGTAATTTGACATTTCTTCTATTGTTGAAATAGCACATAATACTCTCAATTTATGTGTGGTTGATTGTATATTTAAATTGTTTATTTCCATGATAATGAAATTTAATGTAAAATATAAAATAAGTCATTCTTTGTGACAAAAGTATGTTTACAAAATATCAAAGAAAGAAATTGATTGAACGAAATCAATTTAAACTCAAAATAATGTACTAAAAAGATTAAGTACTATCATCAATCGTTTGATGTAGGAACTAGAATAACTACAATTCCACAGTAATATCATCCACCAACCCCCAACTGACAAATAATCGACAAACTAAATCAAAGTTAATTCTATAATGAATTTGAGGTATCATATTGACCCCCAATCTTATGTTGGGTGTATATTTAGTTACAAACATCTAATGAAAAGTATTTTGGGAATTTTATGACACACTACTTTTAGGCCTAAGAACTCAGTGAAAAGAAAATTGTTTGCTTGCTAAAAATGGTCAATGATTTCAATATGTTGCAACTTAAAACATACTTACAATATGTGAAAAAGAAAGTCACCACATCAAGTTCTATTTTTTCCACTTGATCAAACATACTGACACACTTGTATAATATTAATTATGATAATAAGTCATTGAGAGGCATGATCGTATTATTTTTAATAACAATGTTATACCTCTGGATAAGAAAATTTCTTGAGGCTAACTATGATCGATATGAATAGTGGAGATAACCTCAAAAGGGGGAGAGACATGTTGATCCCTACCTATGTAGGAAGAATGCACCATAAGGTAAGATATGTAAGAATTTGTGATATTTATTGATCGTGGTAGAATTCATGGAGGTTCTCACAATGACTTTGCTTAGTCAATGTATATTCTCTATTTTGATTGATGAAATTTGTTTCTTACTTTACAAAGAACTTGTGAAAGTATAATGAATCATTCTCATCAGACTATTGTTTTTTGGTCTTAAAGTTTATTATAAGTTAAACTTATTTGATGCGGCCTAATTTAATTTAATTATTTTGGGCTTATTAGTAAATTTGAATTTCATTATGAAGCATTGAATGTAATTAAGTTTATTTACCACAAATTTACACACAAGGTTTAAGAGTAATACTATTAAGATATAATGCAACAGATTTAGCAAATAAATCAAAATATTATAATGAAAACTATGTCGTTCAATAATCTCTCAATAATGTGAGAAATTGTCAAGAAATAGATAATTATTCACTAAATATTTATCCATATGTGATTACAGTGATTTTATCATCCTAACCAATCAAAGGGCGATGAATTGTCAAGTTCTTGATGCCTAGTGACATAATGATTAAAATTATAAAAGCATTGTGTGCACCTAAGAGCTAAATGAACCTTGTTAAATTCAATAATATTTATGTTGATGATTATCATTAAGAAATACATTGTAAAAATGGAACTATACCTCTAAGGTATATGGAAGGAAGTACATTTTAAAGATATTAGTGAATCATTCTAGTAATTTTACTTCATTAATATTCTGATCATTGAATCATATGATGTTGCCAAAAACAAATTTTTGGACAATAACTCATACATGTTTTGACACGACTAACATGGAAACTTTGGCCTTTCGATGATATCCATAGTATACGAAGTTATCATGTATATATTTTCTTTTGAGTGATAACAATGAGATAGAAATCCGCGATGCACAATATAATGCCGACATATTACTGTTCAATTATAGCCAGTGCATTCTAAAGTACCAGAAGCACTACATATATCTATCTTAGACACAATAACCTGTTTGAATAAAACCGTAAACTATACACGTCACTCATTTTTTAAAACTTGTTCCTTAGCAAAAATCGTATGATTGAGACCTTCATATTCTAAAAATACAAAGTATAACATTCCATCCTTTCAATTGCAATAAGTGGTACATGTGGAAATAACTATTCCAAATGCGAACCATTCAAGTATTTTATGGTTTTGGTCGATACTTCGACATGTATTGTCCACTAAAATGTTGCATTTTCAAAACTCCATGCATATTTAGTATGGCTGAGGATTCACCACCTTTATAAAGTATTAAAAACTTATAACGCTAGAGAGTTTACATCAAATATTTGATGCCTATTACATTTCAATCAAGATCGATGTAAAGCATATTGCACCCTTATGTGAATATACAATAAGGTCTCAAAGAAGCCATCATCAAAAAGGATATAGATGGAGGCTAAAATAATGGTTATGCCCACTCATATTTTTGTCTCTGCACGGAGTTATGCAATATTGCATGCAACATTTACATATTCATTATGACCCTCTACTAACCAAATATTTTTGCGTACCAATTGTTAGTTGGATAGAAGCCTGATAATTCATACCTATGCATATTTGTTTATAAAGTATACGTGCCTATTGCGCTCCCACAATGAATTAATATGAGTTTTGAAAGACGATTAAATATTTATGTTGGATATGAATCTCCAATAGTCATCAGCTACTTGAAACCTATGACATGCGATCTCTTTACCGTTATATCCATGAATTTGTCACTTTAATGATAAAGTTTTCCCATTGTTAGGAGGATATAAGAAAAAGTATTTTCTACGACAAGAATATTTCACACTCTATATCATCCTGATCCCCACATTTCACAATGTAAAAGAAAATTAAATTAAAATGAATAATTCATATTCAAAGTATAGGAGATTCTATTTTTAAATCGATGAGATCATATATACCAGCTATAAATGTGTCTGCAAGGTTAAAAGTCTCCATAAGGGGCACAATGCCGCAGGTTGAGATATTGAAACCATACTTAGTTGAGGTGAGGTGGAGGTTGTGACTTCCAAAAGGATCAGGGGAAGGTCACTTGATTTGATCGATACTCGCTAAAGGAATAAGAGGGCAGGAACGATACAGCTTCAATTGATAATCAATGAAAATAATTTCTCTCATGAGATTATCTATGATTATACTTATGTCTATGAATCAGTATTGGATGACGCCCTAATATTTAAAATGACTCCAGAGAATAATGACATCTTAATGTATTATGAGAGTTTATATGAGTTGATGGAAAGATTTTCCACACAATTTATGATGTATACGTTGTTGCTGAAAAATCATAGAGTATGATGATATCGAACTACGCTCTATTGAAATGTCAAAAAAGAGAAAATTGGCCTAAATGTAAAGAATCAATCCAAGTGGAACTAGATTCACTTACAATAAGACATATATTTGGTTTGATATTACTGGCCTCATCAAGTTTAAAGCTTGTAGGACATAAACAAAGTTTTGTGAGAAATCTTAATGAGAAATATAAATCCATGACATGAAAAACTAGAGTTGAGGCACAACATTTCTCACAACGCCCTAGAATTGATTGAGGATATGTACTCACCCATAATAGATGTTATAATTTCAAAGAATGAGAATGTAACTTATACCTGTGGTTACATCATATCTCTATGTCGATCATGATTTAGATATATATATATATATACGAAAATGATTGTTGGGCTTTCATTGCTAAGGCAAGTGACTCTAAGCCACATAGTACATTTACAATTAAACTGAAACACTCGCTTTACGAATTAAAATAATCCAGATGGGTGTAGTATAACTGTTTGAATGACTACTTGATTAAGTGAATATAATTTATACCCTTGCGTATTAATAAAGAAAATAAAATTTAAATTTTTGGTTATAGTTATATATGTCGATGATATGAATATAATATCCACTCTTAATGAAATAAGAGAAATCCCTAGTTATATTGATTTTTAATTTGAGATAATGAATCAAGGGGGGAAACTCGGTCATGTCAAGGCTTTATACTAAAACCCGAATTTGTGGAATACTAAATTCTAAAGTTTGCATATATCGATGTGATCAGGTGATTAAACATGGATAAGTTCAATATGTTAGGACTCCTATTATTAGTCAAAGTGAAAATACAAGAAAAGATCAATTTCGTCAGGAAAATGACGAAGAACTGGTGGGAGTTGAAATTCTCTACCTATGTGCAATATGCGCATTATTGTACCATTACTAATACATTTGATCAAATATTACTTTGTCAATGACTTGTTATTTTAACTCAAAAAAGCGCAATGTCACTGGAATGGAATCAAAACGTATTTTGATACCAAATGAAACTATACACGTGGGTTTGTTTTTCTCATTCATATATAAAATTGGGAGTGTAAATGATCTTGTATTCCCTAAAAAACTGTTGAGTTTACTTCCCATTCTAAAATACAAAATAGTATTGTTGATGTTAGTACCCATTCAATATATGTAAAGAGATCATTGTCATACATGTAGTAGTTCGTAAGTATCTACGGTAAATGTTATAATTATACATATCCTTAAGAATAGTGGTTTGAACTCTACCATTGAAGAATTCGTTTGTAGGTATGAAAATAATGTAAGTTACAACGAACAAATGAAAGCAGTCTACATGAAAGGCGATAATACGGGGAATATCACAACAATTCTTGTACAACCAACAATTATGAAATTTCTCATGAGTAAAGTAAATCGAGAAAATTGAGATTTTAAGATCTCGTTTGATAGATGTATATATCACTTTCCAAGTTTTCTTGACAAATGTACATATCAGAGAGAGGTGTAGACTTCAGGTGAAGTCTCAACATAGGCGTGTTGTACCCTTTTTCCTTTGACCTAGTTTTTTTCCCATTGTGTTTGGTACTTGGTAAGGTTTTAACGAGGCAACAATCACTACAAGAAAACTGTAAAATACCAACAGAATTTTACCAACGGACAACATCGGTTTGTAATTTCGACAGAATACCAACAGAATGCCAACAGAATAATATTTTTATTTTATTTAATTATTGTTTTAATTATTTTAGAGACAGATTACTAATCTGTTGGTAATTACCAACAGAATTCGATTCTGTTGGTAATTACCAACAGATATATCCGTTGGTAAATCAACTTTCCATTTGCTTTTTAAATATACCAACGGATACTAATCTGTTGGTATTATGGCCATTTTACCAACAACATTGTTTTATCTGTTGGTAATATAAATAAAATGAAATTCACCTCCTCCCCTCCCGTATTTTGTTCATTCTCACCTGGTTTTCCATTAGGCAAGAACACACCTAATCTAAAACCAAACCCTAGATACATTTATCAATTCAATCTTCCCCAAATAAAATGTCGGAATTATTTTGCCGCAGATTCAATCATCCCTCCTCCAAGGCTACTCTGACATCCGCTTCCAAATCCTAGATGCCATCACCAAATTCCTCAACCAAAACATCACCCTTTGCCTCCCCCTCCGCAGCACCATCACCGCCTTCCGCGACCTCGTCCCCTTATCCTACATCGTCGGGCTCCTTACGGTCCGGCTCAACTTCAAAGCCGTTGGCCCGGGCGGCGAGCCCCTCAATGCCGAGCAAGACTTCAAGCTCGCCGGCGTCAGTGGCGACTTCTTTGAGCTCCAGCCCAAAGAAGGCCTTGCACTCATCAACGGTAGATCTGTCGGCTCCTGATTGGCCGCCACCGCCCTCTACGAGGCCAACATCCTCGCCGTCCTGTCCATGGTCATGTCCACCGTTTTCGCCGAGGTCATGAACGGATAGCCCGAATTCACCGACCACCTCACCCACAAGTTGAAGCACCACCCGGGCCATATCGAGGCCGCCGCTATCATGGAACACAGTCTCGACAGCAGCTCAGTTTCATCTCTCATCCCGAAATTTTGGTCAAATTTCTCGATTTTTCTCTTTTTTTAAAAAATAAATTAGGTCGTATCTTCCTTTTCTCCCCCAATTTTTTTTTTGAAAGAAATTAATTGTGCCACCAGTGATGGTGGCCTTTTACCAAATCTCTAATTTCACTAGCTTGAAGAGCATAATGTCAATCGATCTGAGATAAGTTTTTCTTTTAAAAAATATAAAAATAAATAAATTCAGGTTTTAAACTTGAAGGTATGTGTGTGTGCATTTTTTTTTTTTGCGCATTATGATTTGGAGAAGTTGGAATATTGATGCGTTTGTGTTGCTGTTTATTTTTAGTAATAAGCAAATGCAAAATAAAGGGGGATTGCACATGGTACTAGTGTTAGAGCCTAATGTACACCCATGTGAAGCTGCTTTAACATTTTTTGATTGTAAATGATGATCTCTTTTTTGATATCTGTTGAATTGTAGTAATTGATAGCCTAGAAAGAAAACTAAAATGATGATTAACCCATGTCATGAAATAGAAACTTGTCTGGGGGTTCTAAAAACACAACAATGTTTGTCGAATCTTCTTATGTATTATTGTTTAGTACAATGTTTCTTAATTTGCAGGAGGAGCAGTTTATTGTGCATCGATTCATGTGGGTGAGATCCGGCCTGGAGCTATGAGGGGAAACCATAGACACCATACTTGTAACGAGACGTTCGTATTATGGGGAGCTAAAACTGTGTTCAAGGTACAGTTTTCTTACTTTAATTGGTATTCAAGAGAATGTATTTAAAAACTCTAAAAATATTGGTCTCCGAGGTTGCATAATGTGTGAACTTAATATTTACTGTGCCCCAGCGATTTACTTTAAACGTTGGAATCTTTTAGCGTGTCACAAAATTTGAGGTTAAAAGCCTTTAATTTATTTGCATTACACTTTAATGTTTGTGTTTCGTAAGATTTTCATGACAACATAACAAAAAGCATGAATTAAGGCATAGCTTGGTGCTTTGCCTGTTTCTATATGATATTTTTCATGTGCACTACACCATCTTTTTTTTAAATTTTATTTTCAGGAGTTTAATTTAACGAGTTGGTTCGTGTTCTCATTTAATTTAATCACTGAACCGTGAATGCTAAATAGTGGAACTTCTATGCTAGCAGGAGGATGCTGCAATGAATGTTCACTGATCGACTCCGGTGAACATCCCGGTGTGGTCGAAGAATTATGGTTTCAAGCATAAAACCTCGACATTGTCGGATATTAATGGTGTTGGTACGATTGCTTTGAGACTTAGAAACTGATAGTAATACACTAATACTACTAATAAGGCTATCTGGCATGCCAGGTATATATTTTTTAGATATAACTGAACGGTGCCTCTTAAGATACAATTACGTGGCTAATGGTTTACTGCGGAAAAATCTTAATCTTGATTTTAATGCTTCTTAATCTTCATGTAGTTTTTCAGTGCGAAGCCCTTCAGGTACGGATGCATGTAAACTGTTTGTTTAAATGCCCAGCTGAAATTCTGTTTTAATTATTTGTTTTTGTTGGTTGATTGTGGATGAGTTTTTTATTTATTTTTCTGTGTTGGGGTCTAATATTAACTTTTGTTAATTAATTACTTTGGGCCACGTCAAGAGTTGGTATAATACATACTTCATCATGGCCAAGCCGTTGGATTATGAGAATTTGAATGAAAACATCAATAAATGTCAGTATGATGTCCGTGGTGAGCTGTATCTTCGGGCTTCTGAGCTTCAGAAGGAGGGGAAGAAGGTATATTTATCTCTGTAAGGATATCAAAACCACTTATTTGATTTATTTTTTTCTCTGAATGAATATTTGCGAAATCTGAATCTTCAGGTAATGCTAAATTAGAGTCATGGGGCGATTTCAATAATTAATACATATATTACTTTGTTGTTTTATGACAGATCATCTTTACCAGTGTTGGCAATCCTCATGCTCTCGGACAGAAACCTCTGACATTTCCTCGTCAGGTTTACACCATATGCTTATTTTATTTGATTATCTTTCCATTTGTTTTTCTTTTTTATAAAACGAGAAAGAATGCTGCAGGTGATTGACCTCTGCCAAGCTCCGTTCCTGCTGGATGATCCAAATGTAGGACTTGTATTTCTTGCTGATGCGATTGCAAGAGCTAAACATTATCTTGCACTGACTTCAGGGGGTCTAGGTACACCATTTTTAATATTTTTTGGGTTATTTTAACTTGTGAAATTCTCTTACATAAATAATATATTATTATTATGAATGAATGCAGCGAGGGGAGCATGGGAAAGACCCAACTGTGGTTGATACTTTTATAATTACTCATATGCAAAAAGATGGGACGTATGTACACGAGAAATCTAAGAAAATAGCTGTAAGTATTTTTTATACTCTCTCATTCGTGCACAAATTATAAATAATAATCATTGATTAAAAATATGCATTAAACTTATTTGTTACTTTGAAGGCGGATGTGGAGTCTCGTATATCTGCTGCTAAGGAGGCCGGAGAGGAGTCAGATGTGACTAAAATCTTTGTGGGTGCCGTGGATGGGTTGAAGAAGCAATGTTTGTATGGAACTGGTAGTTTGAAGCATAAGTACGTCGACTTGTGTTCTACAAGTCCTTCTTTGGCGACATCAAATGTAGAGTCCACAGCACTACGAACACAAGTTGAGCAGCTCACACAACAGTTAGTATTATGTGTGTATTTGGTGATTAATGTTTGGATATTTTGGATATCACGTGTGATTTAGATATCGTTGTTTGGTATTTCGGGTATGATGCGAATTAAATATTGACGTTTGTTATTTTGAATATTTGCTTTTCGAATTTAAGAATTATTGTGAATTATTTGGTATAATTACAGGAAAAATTAAGAATTGAAAAAATAAAAAATACATTGAAAATAATACCAACAGATTATTCCGATGGTAAAAATATTAGTTGTGGTTGTTGGTAAACTATTATTACCAACGGAAAACTGCTGTTGCTATTTTACCAATAGATTAATTCTGTTGGTGATTTCTCAATTACCAACAGACTGCTTCTGTTGGTATTACCAACAGATATATTCTGTTGGTGAATTTATAATTACCAACAGACTGCTTCAGTTGGTATTTACCAACGGAAATATTCCGTTGGTAAATAGTGACAGATGAGTCTGTTGCTAAATCTAGTGACAGAAATTTTTTGTTGGTAATCTGTTGGTAAAATTACCAACACACAGTATTCTGTTGGTAAATTTTACCATCGAGCTGTTTACCAACAGATTTTTTCTGTTGGTAATCTGTTGGTAAATTCAGTTTCCAACAGAAATAATTAATTACCAACAAACTTTTCTGTTGGTATTTTCCAGTTTTCTTGTAGTGAATAAAATACCAGCCCACCTTTTTACTGGGCACAAGGGAAAGTATTAAAATAAAAACACAATTAGTGTGCATTTATCAATAAATAACTGAAAATAAATAATTTAGGTATTTATTATCTTAATGTATTATGAAAACATATATTAAATACCTTATATAAAATGATTTTTGATAAATAAGAGAATCATACGTCTGCTTTGCGCCTTCTTCTCTTCCGTGTCTCCTTTTTCAGACAAGAGTTTTTAATTTTTAAATACTACATTTTTTCTTGTAAATAGCAGGCAATTCTTCCTTTCCAATCAATTCATAAAACAAAACTGTCTACGAAAATTAAAGAAACAAACTTTTCTGATAATCAACAGAGGCCTGGTATAATCACTTTCTGCAAATGCATTATTTTTACTATATCAGTTAGTTTATTCTAAACGTATTACAAAAATTATCAATGATATTTATAATCACAACTCCTCGTTCACAAGGATATATGTATAGGATTAGGTTCAACTGAGAACCATGTCTTTATTTGTGAACCTAAGGTCAATTATGGACCTTAAATCTAATTAAATGGATGGACTAGATTTTTTGTATATTTTTTATTTGATTAAAAGAATTTAGATTATATAATAAAAGCACTCCTAGTGTATATAACTGAAATATTAATAAAGCACTATGATGGTATTGATAGGGCAGTATTAAGGTAGACCTGGATTGAGGTAGACCTGGATTTAGTAGTAAAGGTTATGAGAGTTGACTGACTTGCGTGTAAAAAGTATGGTCAAATCTCTTTTGGGAGAGAAGTAGCCTTAGACAGACCTGATTGTTTGTCAACAGGAAAAGGCAAATGGGGGGACCATTAGTTACCTGGATGGTCCTTGATTTATGGGCCTTGTTCCCGAGATCCCGGAGAAGGGTCCCCACCGGGGAACTTCTAGATATTCCAGCTAGACCTGAATGGGGAAAGAGGTTGAAATCAAAAGTGACTGCGGATGGGGAGACTGGGCCGATCTGCCCACTTAAGGAGTATTCCGGGCTAGGCAGTCCTGAAAATAATAAAAGATTCGCTGGCTTGGTCAGACCTGGCCTTCGGCTTACTTAAGAAGGAATAAGTGGGACCACTTGTTCAGAAACTGTTTCCCAAATGGCCCATGATTCGCGGCGCGTGTCCCTAGGATCCCGGCTGGGGTCCCCACAGGAATAAGCTATAAATGTCTCAGCCCCAAGGCTGAGAGAGGTATGTGATTCTCTTGAGCATTCCTGCAAACTTTTTGGAAAACACCTCAAACGCTTACTGACTTAAGCATCGGAGAGGTTTCCACCGGAAAACCACCGGTGGTCCTTTCTAATCTGTTTTTGTGGTGTAGGTTCAGGAAGCTCTTGGGCTTTCAAGTATTATTTGGGTAGCTCACTTTTTGGGCTGAAACAATTGGCGCCGTCTGTGGGAAAGGCGATCAAGTTAAGACGTGACATTTTCTGTTTATTTCATGGCTTCAGACGGTTTACGACGGAACTTGGTAGGTGAGCTCGGTGGAACCCCTAGTTCCGCCGCGCCATGGGGCCAGGTGAGCTCGGTGGAACCCCTAGGTCGACAGATACGTCGGCGATAGGGCCAGG
Source organism: Phtheirospermum japonicum (assembly GCA_014905375.1). Lineage (NCBI taxonomy): Eukaryota > Viridiplantae > Streptophyta > Magnoliopsida > Lamiales > Orobanchaceae > Phtheirospermum > Phtheirospermum japonicum. The sequence continues at coordinate 397,993 of BMAC01000700.1, forward strand.
AGAGACAGCGCCGTCGGCAGGGACCACGCCAGGCGCTACGCCGCCTCCGCTCAGTAGATCTGTGCCAGCCACGGGTGGTTCATTTAATGAATCCTTCCTTTTGCAGCTCTCAGAGCTAATCTGCAGAGCCATGGAGACGGCAGTAGAAAAGAAGTTCGCGGAGATGACGCCGCCGCCATCTAACACACCACCAGCACGGACTGTCCCGGTGGTGGGAACGGAGCCATTGCGAGGACAGCACGCGGATCGGGCTCCCTTACATGATGGGGAAGAGCACTTCTCCACCTCTGACAGTGAGACTTCAAGCTAGACTAATCCGGGTCTGGCTGAACAGATGCAGAGTCTACAAAAAGAAGTAAGGGAGTTTAAGAGAAAAATGGCGACTGGTAGTGTGATTCCGGCAAGAAGGGGTACGCCGTTTACTGAGTAAGTTATGCGAGATGATGTTCCAACTTCATATCGCTCCCTAGGCTTCGAGTATAATGGAACCACGGACCCGTGGGACCATCTCAGTTGCTTTGAGATCGCGGCAGCCCTACATAAATTTTCGGACGCTGTCATGTGTCGGGTCTTCCCGATGGCTTTTACTAAATCAGCACAGCTCTGGTTTAGTCAGCTGCCGCCGAAGTCCATCAGAAATTTTGACGAGTTCAGCTCAGACTTTTTACAACAGTTCACGAGCTGTAGAAAATATCATAAAATTCCACTTGAACTTTTCAGTTTGAAGCAGAAGGAGAATGAGAGCCTCCGCGCTTATATCAACAGGTTTACAACCGCTAAATTAGAGGTGCCCTCTGCATCTAAAGAACTGTTGGTGAATGCTCTAGCACAAGGCTCGAGACGAGGGGATTTCTTTCAGTCGCTGGTAGTGAAACCAGCTCTGAGATTTGGGGAGCTCTTGGAGAGAGTGAAAAAGTATATCCATCTAGAAGAAGTTTTGAAAATTAAGGATGAGGGAGAAAGGAAGAGAGAGAGGCATGATCGCGAGGACAGGGGAACCATAAAAAAGCTTAGGCCAGACCTGTCTGGAGGGAGGCCTCGCTTTGATAAATACACTCCTTTAGCAACCCCACAGGGAGAAATCTTGCAGGCAATCGAGAAGCATCCAGACCTGAAGTGGCCAAAGACCTACTAGCAGAGGCCCAGGAAGGAAAAATCAGATCGTTTCTATCGCTTCCACAACGAGTATGGACACGACACTGACCAGTGTACCCATCTAAAAGATGAGTTGGAGAGGCTAGTTCAGGCTGGGCATTTAAAGGAGTATGTTCGGATAAGGAGAGAGGAAGCCAGGTCTGGCAAAAAGAATTATGATCGGTCCCTGACGAACAGGGGTAGCCAAGATAGGGTGCGCACTGAGGTGAGAAGATCTGATCAAACCCAGGTTATCCATGGAGAAATCCAGATGATTACCGGAGGAGAATTTGGGGAGCATTCCAAGCGGACACAACACAATTATGTCAGAGCCGCAAGAGACCTAGTTCGAAAATCACATGACGTGGGACAAATGACTTCTACCCCTAACATCTGTTTTGGATCAGAAGACGACGATGGTATTCTAGCCCCTCACATGGATGCTCTGGTTATAACTGCAACTATTGCTAATTATAATGTCCATAGAATTTTCGTGGATACTGGGAGTTCTGCCGACATTTTGTTTTATGACTACTTCAGGCAGTTGAAAATAAACGTTGAGATGGAAGAGGTCACCACCTCCCTAGTGGGTTTCGCGGGGGGAGCCCTGAAGCCCTTGGGAGCGGTGAGGCTCCTCATGACGTTAGGAGAAGAGCCGTATAGGGTGACAAGAACGGTGCATTTCTTGGTGGTGGATGCACCTTCTTCTTATAATGTCATGTTGGGACGACCATCCTTGAGCCAGTTCCAGGCTGTTATATCTGTCTTTCATATGAAGATGAAGTTTCCAATGGAAGACGGAACGGGAGAGGTCAGGGGTGACCAGTATGCCTCACGACAGACTTACGTAGAGTGCATCAGGAGGAATGAGGAGGAAGAAAGACAGAGCAAAAGGGCTAGAGTAGAGCCGCCAAAGACAGACCTGGCCAATAGAGAGGAAGGGCTGATGATGGTCGAAGTAATCCCAGGGGATGAGAGCCGGGTCCTTCGAGTAGGGACAACCCTCAGTCCGGAAACCTTGACAGATCTAGTGGCATTATTGAGAAACAGCGCGGATGTGTTTGCTTGGTCCCCAGAAGATCTAGTAGGAATCGACCTAGAAGTGGCAGAGCATCACCTCAACATCAGCTTGGATGCAAAGCCAGTAAAGCAGAAGAAACGCAACTTTGGACCTGAGAAGGAGGCTGTCATAGAAGCTGAGGTGGAAAAACTGTTAAGGGCTAAGCATATCCAGGAAATACAATTCTCTGAATGGCTTTCTAATGCTGTCTTGGTTCCCAAGACTCAGGAGGAATGGCGCATGTGTATTGATTTCAGAGATCTCAATCGTGCTTGCCCGAAAGATCATTATCCTTTACCCAGAATCGATCAGCTCGTCGACTCTACTGCTGGATGTGAGCTCTTAAGTATGATGGATGCATCCCAAGGGTATCACCAGATTAGATTAGCCAGAGACGATTGGAAACGGGTCAGCTTTATTACCCCAAAGGGGACGTATTGCTATGTTGTGATGCCTTTTGGTTTGAAAAATGCAGGAGCCACCTATCAACGTTTGGTTGATAAGATGTTTAAGAATCAACTTGGGCGAAACATGGAAGTTTACGTGGATGATATGTTGGTTAAGAGTGTGAAAGTAACGTCGCATGTGGAAGACCTGCGGGAGACCTTTGATACTCTGCGACGGTATAGGATGAAGCTTAATCCTAGGAAATGCGCATTCGGAGTTAGAGCTGACAAATTCCTGGGCTACATGGTCATGGAGAGGGGTATCGAAGCAAGTCCCGAGAAGGTCAGAGCAATTATGGACATGCGGGCGCCCAAGAATGTTAAAGAACTGCAATGCTTAGCAGGGCGTATTAACGTGTTAAGTAGATTCTTGTCCAGGTCTGCAGAAAGGAGCTTACCATTCTTTCAAGCTCTAAGGAAGAAAGCAAGATTTCAGTGGAATGATGAGTGTGAGGTAGCATTTAAAGCATTGAAGGAGAATTTGGCTAGCATGACCTTGCTAACAAAGCCTGTCCTAGGAGAACCCCTCATTTTGTACTTGTGAGTAGGGCAACAAGCAGTTAGTTCTGTCTTACTTCGAGAAGAGGGGAAGATACAGAAACCAGTTTATTACTGGAGCAAGGTCTTGCATGATGCCGAAGTAAGGTATGTAGAGGTATAACGGGCTGTACTGGCCCTCGTAGGAACGGCCCAGAAATTACGTCCGTATTTCCTTTCACATAGTATAATTGTACGAACGAATTTGCCTTTGAAGGCGGTCATGGATAAGCCAGAGGCGTCGGGAAGACTGGTCAGATGGATAATCGAATTAAGTGAATTTGATATTAGCTTTGAGACCAGGACAGCAATCAAAGCTCATGCCTTGGCTGACTTCATGCAAGAAATAACTGGCCTTCCCGAAGAACTAAAGAAATGGACGATCTTCACGGATGGCTCTGTCTGTAATCAGGGCTGTGGATCTGGAATTGTTTTAATTGATCCAGAAGGCGTGTCTATCGAATTTTCTATCCGGTTAAAAAAAACATTCTTTAATAACTCTGCTGAGTACGAAGCTCTTCTAAGAGGTATTCAGATGGCGAAAGACCTGGGTGCGGATCACGTATGTGCCAAGGTCGATTCTCAACTTGTTTGCAAACAAATTAATGGAGAATTTGAGACAAGGGAGGAACATATGCAGAGGTACTTGGCTAAATTCAAGGAGTTGTCCAGGGGAATGAAAGAGTTAACAGTGAATGAAAGAGTTAACAGTCCTCCAAATTCCTAGAGAGGAAAATGGACGGGCTGACTTCCTGGCGAAGGTGGCCAGCTCGGCTTTAGAATGTCAAGAGAAGATGATTACCTTGCTACAGGCGGGCGGAGAATTTGGGACGGAGCAGGTAGGCTCAGTTATGGAGGGAGATGATTGGCGCTCTCCCATAAAGACATACCTGGAATAGGGAGTCTTGCCAGATGATAAAAAAGAAGCAACAAAGGTACGAACCAGGTCTGCTAGATTTTGTTTAATTAAGGGAAAGTTATTTAGAAGAGGGTTTGGTCAGCCTCTTCTGAGATGTTTAAGTAGAACGGAAGGAGCCCTGGTCCTTAGAGAAATCCATGAGGGATGTTGTGGTAACCACATGGGTGCCAGAGCTCTATCAAGTAAGATCTTACGAGCAGGGTATTTCTGGCCCCATCTAAGAGAAGAGACGGAAAGTTTCGTGCGCGCATGTGAGAAATTCCAGAAGAACTCAACGCTAATACACAGGCCTGCCGAGGAGCTCATGACAATGAGCTCCCCTTGCCCATTCGCCAAATGGGGAATAGGTCTGGTCGGTCCCTTTCCCATGGCCCCTGCTCAAAAGAAATTCTTGATAGTAGCAATCGATTATTTCAGTAAATGGGTAGAAGCGGAGGCCTTGGCCAAAATTACTGAAGAGGCAGTTATGAAATTCTTATGGAAAAACGTGGTATYTAGGTATGGTGTCCCCWGAGTTCTAGTCTCWGATAATGGAACACAGTTCGTGGGCTCTAAAATCAGGGCATGGTGTTKAAAAATGAAAATCGATCAGCACTTCACCTCMGTTTACCATCCCCAAGCTAATGGACAGGTAGAYGTCACCAATCGTATACTGGTTCAGGGAATCYAAACTCGTTTGYAAAGAGCTGGGGGKAAATGGGTGGAAGAACTGAGCACAGTCTTATGGGCCTATAGAACTAACCCTAAGGAGAGCACAGGGGAAACGCCTTTTAGCCTGGTCTATGGTATGAATGTTGTGATACCTGCAGAGATTTGCATGGAGACTCATCGAATTCAGAACTTCGATGAGAGGCAGAACGAGTCTTTGATGCAAGACGCTCTGGATTTAGTCGAGGAAGAAAGGGACAGAGCTGCCACAAGGATGGCCCATATCAAAGGGCGAGTAAAGACCATGTATGACAGATTGGATGCTGCGTGGCAGGGACCTTTCCGAATTATCCAGGTCCTATCTGGAGGAGCTTACAAGCTGGAAGGGCTGGATGGCACGACAGACCCTCGCGTTTGGAACGTTGTCAATTTACGAAAATTTTACACCTAATTGTAATGCCTTAGGTTTATTTGATTGAATGAATTCGCAGTTGAATAAATTTGCAGCCCATGGAAGGAGTAACCAATAAGAGATATTCAAAATATTGACGAATGTGCTTATTGATTAAAAAA
>BMAC01000700.1:427317-460128 GCA_014905375.1 Phtheirospermum japonicum
AATCACACAAAGATCCCTCCATCGTTGCAACGCCTCCGTCGATGAATGCTTCGATTTCACTTCCCATTTCTCACTCAATAATTTCTCCATCTTTTTCTCTACCTCTACTCTACAAACTTCTTAGTGCACCTTTTTTTTTTCTTTGTAAACTCATGCAATGGAATTTAAGAAAATTAGACATCGCACTCATTTGAAGCAAAGTTCCCATTTTCAATAAAACCTCATCAAGGAATCCCGTAAATCTCAGAGTTCCAAGAGATATTCGCCACATGCCATTAAAACGAACAAGCTCACTTTGATTAAACAAAACCTATCCGCAAACAAAAATCAACTACAAGATTACGCGAGAACCAAAAGTAAAAGACCCTAAACTCCGTATAAAAATGTCGGCATAAATATAATCCACAAAAAGACATCAACAAAAACTTTAGATTCAAAACAGACCCAATGAAAACCTTGACATTAATATCATTAAAACCAAAAAAAACATACAAAAACGTCACAACAACAATAATTACATAATTAATGCTCTCATTCCAAAATATCCTTCATAAAAACACTGAAATTTAAACCTGGGAATCCATCATTTGCTTGACATGTAGCAGAATTCTCAAACACTCGTCTTTCATCACTGTCAGCTTATGCTGATGCTTCACAGACGTCCAATCTGACACCATAACCCTAGCCCTTGTCTCCTGTGATACTCCCAAGATTATATCGGCATAAGCCTTCTTCAACGCCGTCAGTTTCTGCAGACCAGGAAATTAAATATTTAATCATTGCCACAGCACAAGCTCATCTTGTACGTATAAATTGAATAAAAAATAAGAAATCACAGAGAATCGGAGTTAGAGTTTGTAAGAAAAAGCTTTTCAAAGAAATAACTTTAAAACCAATGAAAAGAGGAGTAAACTCCAGTTTTTTCCTAGGAAGTACACCGACAGTGAACAAGCTCTTTTCTCCATCGTAAGAAATTGAGCTGCGATTCTTGAAATTGACAACTGGGTTACTCTCGACTTGATGTAGGGATATATTGTGTGCTTCGGAATAAGCCGGAAGGGCGCCGGCCGGGAGAACACCTTTTTCCTTAAGAAGGGGATCGTGACCATCGTATTTTGAATTGGAAGAAACTGGGACACAATCCTTGAAATTGATAGTTGTAGGATCTCCAACATRATGAGGAGTTYGTCTGGGAGGGTTGAATTCAACCGGAGGGACGCCGGACGGAGCTCCGCCATTTTTCCCCAAAAGAGGATCGGCGACCAAATTTTGGGGAAAAGGTTGCCCGCTGAGAATTGAGGCTGGATTTTCAAAATTAGTAGTGAGGGATGGGAGGTTGAMACCACCGGAGGTTGAGGCTTCGATTTTCCGGCTGCCAATCGGCGGCGACGAAGACCCAGCTGGCGAAATCTTTGGAGCATTTCGAAAATTAGATGAAGGGAGAGAGAAAGGGTAATGTTTGTGTTTTGTGTGGCTGATAAACTAGTTCAATTATTTAATTTTTTTTAAGTGTTTAATACCTAGAACGTATAAATATTAATACGTTCTGGGATGTTTAATTTACTAGAAGGTATTATTATTTATACGTTCTAAATAGAAAATTTCAGAAGGTAATTAGAATATATGTTCTAGATTATGGCACATACTAGAACGTATATTTAAAAGTACCTTCTAAATGTGGTCAGTCTCAAAATTTTCAGAACGTACATTTTAAAATTCGTTCTATGATTACGATTTTAATTACAAAAATGCCACCAGACAGTCATTCTAGAACGTAGACTAAAATTTCGTTCTAGATTGTCTGTTCTAGAATGTGTTTTTTGCACTAGTGTGTGCCCATCACTCGCAGAGCGGGTCCCCTTAAGAGGACCTCCGTCCTGAACTATTTTGGTGACGTGGCGGTTCGGCATGTGAGTGGGCAGTGTGCGCCTGAGGATATGCGGATACTTGTGAAGATGAGCGACCGCGAACTGTTGGAGTCATGGTGCCAGGATGAGGCGCGGGTAAATCCCTCACTACCTCTTCTTTACTTTTCCTTTTTCCTTCTTCCTCATGTCTGCGTTTTAACTTCCTTTGTATCCAGGCTGAGGCCAAGAGAGCCCTCTTGGCCATCAGGGTGACCCGGTCTATGACCCAACCTGATCTCCTCAAGGAGAACAAGACTCTGCAGGAGAGAGCGCAGCGTTACCGGGCTCTGGCCAAGGAGAGGATAGCTGAGATGAAGATGGCGAGGGAAGAAGTGGCCGAAATGAAGAAGGCTCAGGAAAAGATGTTGGAGACAGCTCGTTTCGAGTCGAGGGACGAGGATCTTGCAGAGGCGAGGTGTTTGGCGGACGAGACCTTGGCCAAGGCTAAGGAAGAGTGGAGAACCGAATTCTTGAACTCCGAAGAGGGCATGCGGCTGGTTCAAGCTAGCAGGGAAGGCATACTCTCTGCTTTTTCCTGAGGCGGTCATCTATTATCACTTTGGCTTAGACGAGCAAGCCAAGTGGACCTAGGCCAACCCAGGGGCCCCTTTTGACCGAGCCCTACCTCTGAAGAACCCTCCCGAGCCTACCTCCTTTGCTTATGTTCCCGAGCAAGATCGCCTTCATACTGTTGGGTCTGCAGAGTTTGTCGAGCATGTCTTCTCTGTTCTTCATTCTTCCGAGCCTGGGCAGTCTCAGCCAGACCTGACTCTTGCTTTAGTTGCTCCGACCTCTTCTCTCTCCCCAACCTTTGCAGGTCTGGGTGAGTTTCCAGGTGGGAATTCTCCCGGCCCCCTGTCTGAAGATGCTGTGGAACAGCTAGCGGTCGAGTTGGATGCCAAGATAAATGCCGAGACTTAGGCTGTTTTGTTCTGTTTTTATATGCAGACCTGTATTGTTGCCTGTGTGGATGTTCTACCTTTCACTGTTTCTGAATTTGTACTTCGAATAATTTTGACAGTAATAAATGCTCTTTTGTCTTGTAATGACTCTTGAGTTCCTAGGGTTTCCTGATTTTCCGGAAACCCTAGTACTTTTTGATTCCCTTTGCACATGCTTTTATTTCCTTTAAATATGCACATATATTCATCATTTATCTTCAATTTCTACGATGGCATCATCTCCTCTTCTTCAAGAACTTGATACCACCAAGCGAAAAAACATTTCACTTGTAGTCGAAAACTTCAAGCTTTCTGACAAGCTTGTCATGCTCGGAGAAAAAATAAGCTACCTTTATTGTCTGCTGGAGAAGAAAAGGCAAAAGAAACACCACTACAAAAGAGAACGGGCTGAGCTCCATCAAGTTAACCGCCAACTGCAAGAGGAGAGGGCTGACTTGACTGAATCGGTGAACTGCCTGACCGTCGCCACCGGCGAGGCTCATGAGCTTGCCGAATGGGCTGACAAATATCGTCGTCGTCTGCATGAGACTGAGTGTGAGCTTTGGCGTGTTCGCCGGGCTCTGGCCTCAGATCGGAGATCTATTCAAGGATGATCTCTTGTGTTTTTTGTATTTATTTCCTGCATTTTTGTAATCAAAATTGCCAACCTTCGTAGAAGGTGTAGGCAACTTGTACTTTGCGTTTCCCAGAACTTATGAAATATATATTTGCGAAGATAACATGAAAGATTTGCTTTTAATCGATCTCTTCTGTTCAAAGTTTGCGGATTGTGTTTTTGGACTTACCCTCTAAAGACTCCGATTTTAACCAGGTCTTGTTCGGGGTTGATCATCCAGGGCAAGCATCTCACAAGCTTTTGGCAGATAATCAGGTCAGGCATTATCGTTGGCCGTCTTGACATACCTGTTCAGGCAAGTTAGAATATTTTAACGGACTGATTTGACTTACCAATCAGGTTAGGAAGTTTGGGGCATCCGCCCTAGCCAATCCTGGCTTAAACTGATAATTAGGTCAGGAAATCAAGGGCATCCGCCCTTAGCCAATCCTGGCTTAAACTGACAATCAGGTCAGGAAATCGAGGGCATCCGCCCTTAGCCAATCCTACCTTAAACTGACAATCAGGTCAGGAAATCGAGGGCATCCGCCCTTAGCCAATCCTGGCTTAAACTGACAACCAGATCAGGAAATCGAGGGCATCCGCCCTAAGCCAATCCTGGCTTAATTATGAACACATACTCAAACTGGTGAACGAGAATAAACCTGCAATTTTATTCAATAAGATAAATAATCATCAAGAAATTACAATTATGTATAAAACTTTCGTAAATTAGCAACACGGGGGATCTCGATCCCATCCAACTCTTCCAATTTATAAGTGCCTCCCTCTAGGATTTGGGTGACTCGGAGCAGTCCTTGCCACGCGGCGTCTAATTTTCCTTTTGCCTTTCCCAAATTAGCTCTTCTCAGGACCAGGTCTCCCACCTGGAACTGCCTCTTGACCATAGACTTATCGTAACCTGCTTTTATTCTCCCTTTGATGTGTGCCATTCTGACAATAGCTCTGTCTCTTTTCTCCTCCACCAAGTCCAGAGCATCCTGAATTAATAGCTCATTCTGTTCTTCAACAAAATTCTGAACCCGATGAGTCTCCATGCTAATCTCAGCAGGCACCACAACATCCATACCATAAACTAGGCTGAAAGGTGTTTCCCCTGTGCTTTCCTTGGGATTAGTTTTGTATGCCCATAAAATAGAATTCAACTCATCCACCCATCTGCCTCCAGCTCTCTCTAGACGCGTCTTGATTCCGTGCACCAAAATGCGATTGGTGACCTCGACTTGACCGTTAGCCTGGGGATGGTAGACAGATGTGAAGTGCTGGTCAATTTTCATCTTTGCTCACCAAGCTCTAATTCTGGCGCCCATGAACTGGGTGCCATTATCCGAGACCAGAATTCTGGGGACGCCAAACCTGCACACAACACTTCTCCACAACAACTTCATGACCGCATCCTCTGTAATTTTTGCCAAGGCCTCAGCTCCACCTATTTGCTAAAATAATCAATTGCTACTATTAGAAATTTCTTTTGGGCAGGAGCCATGGGAAAGGGGCCGACCAGATCGATACCCCACTTGGCAAATGGACAAGGAGAGCTCATCGTCATGAGCTCTTCCGTGGTCTTATGTATCAATGAAGAGTTCTTCTGGCATTTTTCGCATGTACGCACAAAATCTTCTGCCTCCTTTCGCAGTTGTGGCCAGAAATACCCCGCCCACAAGATCTTACTTGAGAGAGCTCTGGCCCCCATGTGGTTGCCACAACATCCCTTGTGGATTTCTCTAAGGACCAAGGCTCCTTCTCTCCGGCTCAAGCATCTTAAGAGGGGCTATCCAAATCCTCTTCGAAACAGCTCTCATTTGACCAAACAAAATCTGGCAGCCCTGGTCCGTACCTTTGCTGAATCCTTCTTGTCCTCTGGCAAGACTCCTTTCTATAGATATGTATTTATGGGAGAACGCCAGTCATCTCTTTCAATCACGGAGCACACCTGCTCTGTCCCAAATTTCACGTCTGCCTTTAGCAGAGTAATCACCCTTTCCCGGCAATCCGTAGCTGAGCTAGCTACCTTTGCCAAATAATCAGCTCTGCCATTTTCTTCTCTGGGGATTTGGAGGACCACTAGGCCTTTCATATCCCTGGCAAGCTCTCTATACTTAGCAAGATATTTCTTCATACTTTCCTCCCTCATTTCAAATTCTCCAATGATTTGTTTGCAGACCAACTGGGAATCCACCTTAGCGCAGATCTTCTCCGCCCCCAAATCCCGTGCCATCTGAACTCCTCTCAAGAGGGCCTCATACTCACCGCATTATTGGACATAGCATAATTCAAGCGCACGGCGTACTCATTGGCCACACCTTCTGGATCAATCAAGACTATTCCAGCCCCACAGTCCTCATTCCCTACAGAGCCATCCATAAAAATTATCCATTCTCGCTTTTCCTCGGAAGAGCTGGTCATTTCTTGCATGAAATCAGCCAGTGCCTGGGCTTTGATTACAGTTCTAGCTTCAAACATGACGTCGAATTCGCTGAGCTCTATTATCCATTTGACCAGCCTCCCTGATGCCTCCAGTTTATCCACTATGGCCTTCAATGGCAGGTTGGTTAGTACGACTATGCTGTGAGAGAGGAAGTATGGACGTAGCTTGCGAGCTGTTCCAACCAGAGCCAGCATCGCCCTCTCTATCTCTACATACTTTGCCTCGACATCATGTAAGACCTTGCTCCAAAAGTAGACCGGCCTCTGTACTTTACCTTCTTCTCTAATTAAGACAGAGCTGACTGCCTGCTGTCCAACAGATAAGTGCAAAATTAGGGGCTCTCCCTGAATAGGCTTTGTGAGAAAGGTCATGCTAGCAAAGTGTTCCTTCAGCTTTCTAAACACATCCTCACATTCACTGCCCCATTCAAACCAAGCCCTCTTACGCAAGGCTTGAAAAAATGGCAGGCTCTTCTCTGCCGATCGCGAAATAAATCGGCTCAAGGCATTGATGCGACCTGCCAAGCATTGCATCTCTTTAACATTCCTAGGCACCTGCATCTCCATGATTGCCTTCACTTTCTCTGGATTAGCCTCAATGCCTTTTTCCGTGACCATATATCCCAAGAATTTACCAGCTCTAACCCCAATCGCGCATTTCTTGGGATTGAGCTTCATTCTGTACCTCCTCAAGGTGGCGAATGTTTCTTTCAGGTCTTCCACATGAGAGGTTGCCTTAAAGCTCTTGACCAACATGTCATCCACGTACACCTCCATGTTCCGCCCCAGCTGCCCCCTGAACATTTTATCCACCAACCTCTGATACGTGGCTCCTGCATTTTTGAGCCCAAATGGCATGACCACGTAACAGTACATTTCCTTTGGGGTGATGAAGCTAACTCGCTTTCAGTCCTCCTTCGCGAGCTTGATCTGGTGATAGCCTTGTGAGGCATCCATCATGCTTAGGAGTTCACAACCAGAAGTGGAGTCGACCAATTGGTCGATCCTCGGGAGCGGTGTTTCGGCCCAAATGATGATCGGTACTAGGAATACACTAAAAACCCACGAACTCCTACGATCTGCACCAAAAACACAGGTTAGAAAGGACCACCGGTGGTTTTCCGGTGGAAACCTCTCCGATGCTTAAGTCAGTAAGCGTTTGAGGTGTTTTCCAGAAAATAAGAAGGAATGCTCCAAGAATGACATACCTCTCTCAGCCTTGGGGCTGAGATATTTATACTTTCTCCTAGTGGGGACCCCAGCCGGGATCCCAGGGGTACAACCCGTGAATCAGGGGCCGTTTGCGTAACCAATTTCTGACAAGTGGTCCTACTTGTCTCCCTACAGGGAATCTGGAAAACAGGCCTTTCTTGTTCCAGGTCTTACCCAATCCTGGCTTACACTGACCATCCACTCAGGCAAAATCGAGGACATCTGTCCCTTAGCCAATCCTGGCATAAACTGACCATCAGATCAGTCGAGATCGAGGACATCCATCCTTTAGCCAATCCTGGCGTAAACTGACCATCAGGTCAGGCAAAGTCGAGGACATCTGTCCTTAGCCAATCCTGGCATAAACTGACCATCAGGTCAGGCGAAATTGAGGACATCCGTCCTTAGCCAATCATGTCTTAATTATGCACACGTGTTTAAATCAGCCAAACCTGCAATTTTATTCAATAGGATAGATAAATAACAAGGAAATATAATCTATGCATAAGATTTTCGTAAATTGATTATGTTCCAGGCACGGGGAATTTCGGTGCCATCCAGCTCTTCTAATTTGTATGCTCCTTCCGGTAAGGTCTGCACGACGCGGAGCGGCCCCTGCCATGCGGCCTCCAGCTTTCCTTTCGTTTTCCCTAAGTCAGCTCTTCTTAACATCAGGTCTCCCACCTGGAAGCATCTCTTACAAACCATCTTGTTGTAAGCTTCTCGGATACGCCCTCGTACATGCTCCATTTTTACCATCGCCCGTTCTCTTTTTTCCTCAACTAAATCTAACGCATCTTGCATCAGCTCTTCATTCTGCTTTTCGTCATAGCTCTGTACTCGATGGGTTTCAAGGCTAATCTCCGCAGGAACAACAGCGTCCATGCCATAGACCATACTAAAAGGGGTTTCACCCGTGCTTTCTTTAGGGTTCGTGCGATATGCCCAAAGTGTCGCATTCAGCTCTTCTACCCATTTTTCCCCAGATCTCTCCAACCGTGATTTGAGCCCTTGGACCAGGATTCGATTGGTTACCTCAACTTGGCCATTTGCTTGTGGGTGGTAAACAGATGTGAAATGCTGCTGAATTTTCATTTTAGCGCACCAGGCCGTAATTCTGGCCCCCATGAACTGGGTCCCGTTGTCCGATACTATCACCCTTGGCACCCCAAAACAACACACAATGTTCTTCCATATGAAGCCCATCATTGCCTCTTCTGTTATTTTAGCCAGAGCTTCGGCCTCAACCCACTTACTGAAATAATCAACGGCTACAATTAGGAATCTCTTTTGAGCTGGGGCCATTGGGAAAGGACCGACCAGATCGATTCCCCATTTCGCAAAAGGTCAAGGAGAGCTCATTGTCATTAGCTCTTCTACCGGTTGGTGAGTTAGGGGAGACATATGTTGACACTTCTCACACCTTTTTACGAAAATCTCGGCCTCTTTTCTCAATGATGGCCAGAAATATCCAGCCCTCAGTATTTTACTAGCCAGGGCCCGCGCTCCCATGTGATTGCCGCAGCACCCTTCATGGACTTCTTTAAGGACCTGGATACTTTCTTCTGAGCCTAGACATCGCAACAAAGGTGTTCCAAACCCCCTCCGAAACAGAGCCCCCTTGACAAGACAGAAACGAGCAGATCTGAGTCTTACCTTTGCCTTTTCACTTTTCTCTTTTGGCAGCTCTCCTTTTTCTAAATAAGCAATGATAGGGGAACGCCAACCGTTTTTTTCATTTACTGAGCAGATCTGCTCGGCATCGAATTCCGCATCCGCTCTTAGTAACGTAATCACTCTTTCCCTGCAATCTGTGGCAGAGCTGGCCACTTTCACCAAGTAGTCGGCTCTTCCATTCTCTTCCCTAGAGATCTGTGCAACTGTCAGAGATTTCACGCGCCTGGCTAGCTCTCTAAAGTTTGCCAAATATCTCTGCATACTATCTTCCCTAGTCTCGAATTCTCCATTTATCTGCTTACAAACAAGCTGGGAATCCACTTTGGCGCAGATCTGCTCCGCCCCTAGGTCCTGTGCCATCTGAACTCCTCGCAGGAGGGCTTCATATTCTGCCGCGTTATTGGATAGAGATTGATTTAAACGTATCGCGTATTCCATCGACACCCCTGTCGGATCTATTAAGAAAATTCCTGCTCCACAACCTTGGTTACTGACAAAACCATCTGTGAAGACCGTCCACTCATGTTCTTCATCAGAAGGGCTGGTCATCTCTTGCATAAAATCAGCTAGCGCCTGAGCTTTTATAGATGTCCTAGCCTCGAACACAACATCAAATTCGCTAAGCTCAATTATCCACCTGACCAGTCTGCCCGACGCCTCTGGATTGTCCATGACGGCTTTCAATGGCAAGTTTATCCGCACGATTATACTGTGCGAGAGGAAATATGGGCGTAATTTCCGAGCTATGCCCACTAGAGCTAGCATTGCTCGCTCTATTTCGACATACCTTATTTCAGCGTCATGCAAGACCTTGCTCCAGTAGTATACTGGCTTCTGTATCTTTCCCTCCTCTCGGAGCAAGACAGAGCTTACTGCCTGTTGTCCAACCGACAAGTACAAGATGAGGGGCTCTCCCTGGACAGGCTTCGTGAGCAAGGTCATGCTGGCCAAGTGTTCCTTCAACCTTCTAAAGGCATCCTCACATTCTTCGCTCCAGTCAAAACGAGCTTTCTTGCGCAGGGCTCGGAATAAAGGAAGGCTTTTCTCTGCCGAGCGCGAGACGAATCGGCTAAAGGCATTGATGCGACCCGCTAAACATTGCATTTCCTTAACATTCCTAGGCGCCTGCATCTCCATGATTGCTCGTACTTTCTCTGGGTTGGCCTCAGTCCCCTTTTCCGTAACCATATACCCCAAGAATTTACTAGCTCTGACCCCAAATGTGCAATTTTTAGGGTTGAGCTTCATCTTGTATTCCCGCAGGGTATTAAAGGTCTCTCTCAAATCGTCCACATGCGAGGTTGCCTTCACACTTTTGACGATCATATCATCCACGTAAACCTCAATGTTTCGCCCGAGCTGACCTTTAAACATCTTGTCCACTAATCGCTGATATGTGGTGCCTGCATTCTTGAGGCCAAAGGGCATAACCACATAGCAATATGTTCGTTTGGGGTTTATGAAACTGACTCGCTTCCAATCTTCTTTTGCCAACCTAATCTGGTGATAACCTTGTGAAGCGTCCATCATGCTCAAGAGTTCACACCCAGAGGTGGAATCGACCAGCTGGTCTATCCTTGGCAGGGGATAATGGTCCTTCGGACATGCCCGGTTAAGGTCTCGAAAATCGATGCACATCCGCCAGTCTTCCTGAGTTTTGGGGACCAGCACGGCATTAGAGAGCCATTCTGAGAATTGTATCTCTTGGACGTGCTTAGCCTTTATTAATCTTTCTACCTCAGCCTCAATTATGGCCTCCTTCTCAGGTCCAAAATTCCGTTTCTTCTGTTTCACTGGCTTCACATCTGGGCTAATATTAAGGCAATGCTCCATCACCTCCGGGTTGATCCCCACCAAGTCCTGGGGAGACCAAGCGAACACGTCCGCGCTCTCTCTCAACAAGGTCACCAGGTCTGTCAAGACCTCCGGGCTAAGCGTTGTTCCCACACGTAGGATTCGACTTTCATCGCCCGGAACAATCTCCACCAACATCAATCCTTCCTCTCTTCTTCCCAAATCTTGTCGCGGCTGTTCTGTCCGGGCTTTCTTACTCAACCTATCTTCGCTATTCCATCTAATGAACTCAATATATGTCTGTCGCGACGCGTATTGATCACCTCTCACCTCGCCAGTTCCATCCTCAGTGGGGAATTTCATCTTCATGTGAAAAACTGAGATTACAGCCTGGAACTGACTTAGGGAAGGTCTGCCAAGCATAACATTGTAAGAGGATGGCGCATCTACCACTAAGAAATGCACTGTCCTGGTCACACGATATGGCTCTTCTCCTAAAGTAACGAGGAGCCTGACCGCTCCTAATGGTTTCAGGGCTCCCCCTGCAAACCCTACCAAGGAGGTGGTCACCTCCTCCAGTTCGACGTCCAACTTTAGTTGTTTAAAGCAATCAAAGAACAAGATGTCGGTAGAGCTTCCCGTATCCACAAAAGTTCTTCGCACAATATAATTAGCAATGGTTGCCGTTATCACCATGGCATCCATGTGGGGGGCTAAAATACTGTCACCATCCTCTGACCCAAAATAGATATTTGGCGCAGACGCCATCTGACCTACCTCTCACGACTTTCTAATCAAATCTTTAGCAGCTCGAACATAACTATGTTGCGTCCTCTTAGAATGCTCTTCAAGCTCTCCACCAGTAATCATCTGGATTTCTCCATGAATGACCTGAGCCTGGTCAGATCTTCTTCCTTCAACTCGCCCCCTATCCTGATCTCTCTTGTTCTAAGGAGCATGATTGTAGCTGCTACGACCAGATCTGGCCTCCTCTTTTCTCATGCGGACATATTCTTTCAAGTGCCCTTCCTAGACCATTCTCTCCAACTCATCTTTCAAATGTGTACATTCATCAGTGATGTGTCCGTATTCATTATGGAAACGGCAGAAAAGGTCTGACCTTTCCTTCCTCGGTTTTTATGAATAGGTCTTGGGCCATTTCAGCTCTGGATGTCGTTCTATTGCTTTCAGTATCTCTCCCTGAGGGGTTGCTAGAGGGGTATACCTGTCAAAACGAGGTCTGCTCACGGGCAGCTCTGGCTTGGGCTTCTTTACCGCTACCCTGTCTTCCTTGTCATACCTTTCCCGCCTCTTTTCTCCTCCTCCTTGATTTTCAACGCTTCCTCCAGATGAATGTATTTCTCGGCTCTCTCCAAGAGCTCTCCAAATTTCAGAGCTGGTTTCACCACCAGCGACTGGAAAAATTCCCATCTCCTCAAACCTTGCGCCAGAGCATTCACCCACAGTTCTTCAGACGCGGAGGGCACTTCCAACTTAGCCTTTGTAAACCTGTTGATGTAGGCACGTAAGCTTTCATTCTCTTTCTGCTTTAAGCTGAAAAGCTCAAGCGGTATTTTTTGGTATTTACGGCAGCTCGTAAACTGGTGCAGGAAAGCTGAACTGAATTCGTCAAAATTACTGATAGATCTCGGCGGCAGCTGGATGACCAGAGCTGAGCTGATTTAGTGAAGGTCATCGGGAAGACCCGGCACATGACTGCGTCTGAGATATTATGCACAGCCGCCGCGATCTCAAATCGACTCAGATGATCCCAGGGATCAGTGGTCCCATTGTATTCGAAACCCAACGACCTGTAAGAGGCCGGAACGTCATCGCGCATGACTTCTTCAGTAAACGGGGTGCCCCTTATCGCCGGAACCACACCATCGCTCGTCATCTTCTTCTTAAATTCCCTCACCTCTTTCTGAAAACTTTGCATCTGTTCCATCAAGCCTGGATTATTCTGGCTAGATGTTTCGCTATCAGAGGTGGAGAAGTGCTCGTCCCTGTTCTAAAGCGGAGTTCGCCTTGCCGTCTGATTGCGCTATGGTTCGGTTTCCGTCGGTGGGACCGTCCAATCCGGCCGCACTCCTGAAGGTGGAGTTGACATCGCAGCAAATTTCCTCTACACGGCTGCTTCCACAGCCTTGCCTATTAACTTAGACAGTTGCCTGAGCAAAGCATCATTTAACAGCCCCTCAGTGACAGGCGGTGGTCCGCCTAAGGAGGGCGGCGCGGCACCTGTCCTAGCTGCGGCTGACGTCTCTGCCTCCCCTGGCCTTGCCGTCGACGGCTCAGCTGACCGTGGAATGCCCCACGGCGCAGCGGAGATGGGAGTTCCGCCGAGCTCCCCCACCAAGTTTCGCCTTAAACCATCTGAATCCATGCTCACGTCTTAGCTTTGATTTTCCCACAGACGGCGCCAATTGTTTCGGCCCAAAAGATGACTTGTACCAGGAATACACTAAAAACCCACGAACTCCTCCGATCTGCACCACAAACACAAGTTAGAAAGGACCACCAGTGGTTTTCCGGTGGAAACCTCTCCGATGCTTAAGTCAGTATGCGTTTGAGGTATTTTCCAGAAAATAAGAAGGAATGCTCCAAGAATGACATACCTCTCTCAGCCTTGGGGTTGAGATATTTATAGTTTCTCCTAGTGGGCACCCCAGCCGGGATCCCAAGGGCACAACCCGCGAATCAGAGGCCGTTTGCGTAACTAATTTCTGACAAGTGGTCCCACTTGTCTCCCTACCGGGAATCTGGAAAACAGGCCTTTCTTGTTCCAGGTCTTCCCCATCTTTTCCTTTTCATCACCTCAGTATCAATGTTATACCTGACTCTGACCAGGTCTTTTACAGGTCTTTCTTTCCCGTCTATCTTATTTCAGCTCTGTTTATAGGAATTAGGAGAAAGTATTGAGACACTTCCTCCGAGAATCGGCTTTCCCAAGGGCTCTATCCAGCCCTGGCTTCACACCAAGCTGATCCCGTTATATCTGTTTCTTAATTATTCTTATTCAAGGCAGATCTACCCAAAACTAGGTATGACTTATTTCGTGCGGATCAAGCGGGTAGTGGTCCTTTGGGAAGGCGCGGTTGAGATCGCGGAAATCAATGCACATTCGCCAGTCTTCTTGAGTTTTGGTGACCAGCACAGCACTGGAAAGCCATTCAGGAAATTGTATCTCCTGGATATGCTTGGCTTTTAACAGCTTCTCCACCTCAGCCTCAATGATGGCCTCCTTCTCAGGCCCGAATTTATCTGTTTGACCAGCTTCGCATTAGGGCTAATGTTAAGGCGATGCTCAGTCACCTATGGGTCAATCCCTGCCAGGTCTTGGGGAGACCAGGCAAACACATCAGCATTGTCCCTTAATAGCGGCACCAGGTCTGTCAGTACCTCGGGACTAAGGGTCGTTCCTATACGGAGGACTCGGCTCTCATCGCCTGGGACTGCTTCAACCAACATCAACCCTTCCCCTGTCCTAACCAGATCTGGCATCAATTGTTCCACCCGAGCCCTCTTGCTCTGTCTCTCCTCTTCACTGTTCCTTTGATACATTCAACATACGTCTGTCACGACGCATATTAATCACCTCTTACTTCGCCTGTCCCATCTTCCGCCGGAAATTTCATTTTCATATGAAAAACCGATATGACGGCCTGGAATTGGCTCAAGGCTGGCCGGCCCAGCATTACGTTATAAGAGGAGGGCGCATCCACTACAAGAAAATGCACCGTTCTGGCCACCCTGTATGGCTCCTCTCCCAATGTCACGAGGAGCCTAACCGCTCCCAAAGGCTTCAGGGCTCCCCCTGGAAATCCAATCAAAGAGGTGGTAACCTCTTCTAACTCAACGTCCAGCTTCAACTTTTGGAAACAATCATAGAACAAAATATCAGCGGAACTTCTCGTATCCACAAAAATTCACCGTACGTTATAATAGGCGATGGTTGATGTTATAACTAAAGCATCCATGTGAGGGGCCAGAATGCCATCACCATCTTCTGACCCGAAACAGATATTCGGGGTAGACGCCATTTGCCCCACCTCGCGCGATTTCTGAACTAGATCTCTCGCAGCTCGAACGTAGTTATGCTGTGTCTACTTAGAATGTTCCTCCAACTCTCCGCCCGTAATCATCTGGATTTCTCCATGAATGACCTGGGCCTGATCAGTCCGCCTTCCTTCAGTACGACCCCTATCTTGGTCTCTCTTACTCTGCTGAGAACGATCATAGCTGCTACGACCAGACCTAGTTTCCTCCTTCCTTATTCAAACATGCTCCTTCAAGTGCCCTGCCTGAACCATTCTCTCCAATTCGTCCTTCAAATGAGTGCATTGGTCAGTATCATGTCCATAATCGTTATGGAAATGGCAAAATCAGTCATACCTTTCCTTCCTGGGTTTCTGCGAATAGGTCTTGGGACATTTGAGCTCGTGATGCCTCTCTATTGCCTGTAAAATTTCACCATGCGGCGTTGCCAGGGGGTATACCTGTCAAAATGATGTCTCCCTCCGGATGGTTCTGGCTTGGGCTTCTTCACTACTACCCTGTACTCTCTGTCATACCTCTCTCTTTTATTTTCTCCTTCCTACTTGATCTTCAAGGCCTCTTCCAGATGAATATACTTTTCAGCTCTCTCCAGGAGCTCTCCGAATTTCAGATCTGGCTTTACCACCAACGACTGGAAAAACTCCCCCCGTCGAAGGCCTTGTGCTAACGCGTTTACAAGGAGCTCTTCCGATGCAGAAGGCACCTCTAGCTTCACCGTTGTAAACCTATTGATATAAGCACGCAAGCTCTCATTCTCCTTCTGCTTAAAGCTGAACAGCTCTAGTGGTATCTTCTGGTATTTCCTGAAGCTAGTAAATTGATGCAGGAAAGCTGAGCTGAACTCGTCAAAGTTGCTAATAGAGCGAGGCGACAACTGGCGAAACTAAAGCTGGGCTGATTTGGTAAAGGTCATCGAAAAGACCCGGCACATAACCGCATCCGAAAATTTGTGCAGAGCTGCTTCAATCTCAAATCGGCTCAGATGGTCCCATGGATCAGTGGTCCCATTGTACTCAAAGCCTAGAGATCGGTATGAGGCCGGTACATCATCGCGCATGACCTCTTCCATAAACGGAGTGCCTCGCCATGCTGGCACTGTGCCTATGCTTGTCATTTTCTTCTTGAACTCCCGCACCTCCTTCTACAAGCTCTGCATCTGCTCAGCCAGACCCGAATTAACCTGGCTTGACGTTTCGCTATCCGAAGTAGATAAATGCTCTTCTCTGTCCTGAAGAGGGGTCCGATCCATGCGCTGACCGTGCAGTGGCTCAGTTTCCGTTGGCGGAACTGTGCGATCTGGCCGTGCGCCAGACGGCGGTGTTGACATCTCTGCGAACTTCTTCTCCACAGCTGTCTCTACGGCTTTGCCGATGAGCTCAGACAGCTTCCTGAGGAGGACGTCATTGAACAACCCACCAGCAGCAGGCGTTGATCCGCCGGAGGGGGGCGGCATGGTGCCTAATTCTACTGCCGCTGCCGGTTCTCCCCCCTCGGGCCTTGCCGTGGACGTTTCTGCTGACCGCGGCATACCCCACGGCATGGCGGATCTGGGAGTTCCGCCGAGCTCTCCCACCAAGTTTCGTCACAAACCGTCTGAAGCCATAGAAAAAACCCTCACGTCTTAGCTTGATCGCCTTCCCACAGACGACACCAATTGTTTCGACCCAAAATATGACCGACGTCAAGAACAACGCCCGGAACCTTGAATGCCCTTTTTGATCTGCACATAAAAACACGTTAGAAAGGACCACCGGTGGTTTTCCGGTGGAAACCTCTCCGATGCTTAAGTCAGTAAAGCGTATGAGGTTTCTCTTAGCGAGCAAAGAAGGAATGCACAAAGAATGACATACCTCTCTCAGCCTTGGGGCTGAGATATTTATAGTTCTCCCAGGGGGGGACCCTTCTCCGGGATCTCGGAAACAAAGGCCGCGAATCAGGGGCCGTTTAGACAACAAGCTCTGACAAGTGGTCCCACTTGTCCCCCTACCAGGAGGCCAGGTCTTACCTACTTCTGGTCTCCTTTCTGCTGGCAAGCCTGCCTTTATATTTTTAAGGTTCATCTTACAGGAGGTCTTCCATTAGCTCAGGATAACTCCCGGGCTGAGATAACGCTGCTCAGTTCTACTAAGCTCAGGACAACTCATGGGCTGGGGTGATCCTCGCTCTGACCAGGTCAACCTCACCAAGCGTAAGCTGTCCTGAGGTCCCTTCTTTGGCTATCTGAATCCAGGTCTACCCCAATCCGGGTCGGGCCTATTCATGCCTCATCAATATATATATAATTGGGGTGCATAAAAGCTTGGTTCAAAATTTTGGTGCCATTGTCGGGGACAACAATAAGGAGTCAAAGATTTTTGTTCGTTTTATCTTAATTCATAATTTATTTGTATAAGTGTTCTTGGTTTGGATTTTGCCACTTGGTACGTTTATGTTCTGTTGAGTTTATGCAAGGTAGACGTTCACTTCGCCTCGATCTTGCACCATTCTTTGACGACATCCATCGTGCAAACCTAACAAGACTAAGGCCCGTTTCTATTCCCGAGAGCATTTCTTCTATAGCTACCGATATTTTGTCCGACGAGATTCCCGAGGCCATGTCGAGAAGAGCGAATCATGGGGATGGCCATACCGTGTTGTTCGATGCTTTAAATAATGATTTGCCTTTACCTCCCGCATGAAGACGTAGGGGAGAATACGGAAGCGAACCACAAAGATGCTATCTCGACTTGGCTTTTGTCCATGGACAACAACCCGTCGAAGAAAAATTGATTAACCATCTCGGGGGGATAATTGTGATGAGGGCAGGCTTGTAAAAGTGTCTTGTAACGTTCTCACATTTCGTGGAATAATTCCCCCTCTTGCTATTCAAAGTTTGCGATTTGCCTCCAAAGTTGCCCCGTCGTTTGTGCAGAAAAGTATTGGTTCATAAATTTATCACTAATCATTTCCCAGTCGAGCAGTGATCTTTGTTTTAAAGAAAGAAGCCAAGATCTTGCCTTATCTTTCATGCAGTAGGGAAAACATACCATTTGTAACTCATTGCGGTGAAGTCCCATGGTTGGGAATCTACTCACCTCGTCATAAAAGTAAGCTAAAAATTTTAACGGGTCTTCATGAGAAGTCCCGTGGAACGTCGGACGCAAATTAATTTCTCCAATAACGTGGTGGCGTCCGATGGAGATTTTGGAGACTTGACTGCTGCCGACGCCACCACGTTATTGGAGAAATTGAGCGAGAAGTCTAGACAAACCAACTCTCGACCTCGTAAATTAAAAATGAATGAAGTATCTATGACCAAGAAAGATAGCGATAAAGGAGTCAAGGTTTTGGTATGAGATGGTCAAGGGATAAGGGAGATGATCATGGAGTTATTTAACGAAGAGCAAGTCAAGCTTCTTCAAAGAAGACCATCGAGACATGTGTTCAATGTGGATCTCCGGACATTTGGCAAATACGTGTCCAGCAAACGACGAACAACATGAGGACGTTAACGTCATTTAGAATTTTTCAAACCAACCCAATTCTGGGCAGAAACCCACATTATGCGTCGGTGCAAACTGACCATGGTTCTGAAAACTTGACTGGACCGGCCGGTTCGACCGGTTCAACCAGGAACCGGTCACCACACCGGTCCGATTTTCATGTGCAAACCGGTAGACTCAAAAACCGGTCAAACCGGTCATGAACCGGTTGGACCGGTGAACCTGTGACAGGTTCAACCGGTTTTTTTGATTTTTTTAGTTTTTTTTTTATTTCTAATTTTTATATTAAATAAAATTTGACGGGGTCTTATTTTTTTATTTGGAGTACAAATAAATACAAATTATGATGGTTAATTTTATTTCATTTGGAAGTTGTTGGACTTGAAGTGATGATATTAGAATTGAACTATTTTATTTGATTTTTCTTCATTATATTTAATTCAACTACATTTTTTCTATGTTGTATTGTGGTTGATGAATTCATATTTATTCATATGGACTCTTTGAATTAAATTTTAAAATATTTTATAATCATATATTTTATTAATCTAATTTATTCTATTTATTTATAACATATTTAATAGTGGTATATATATATATATATAAACCGGTCCGACCACAGTCCGACCACGGTTGGACCTGTGAACCACTGAACCTGTAGCTTTACTAGTTCGATGACCGGTCCGGTTTTCAAAAAACAATGAAACCGACCCGCAGTACCCGCCACACCAACAATAAACAAATTTCAAATGCAGGGACAAGTGTCTACTAAAGTTCAATCAGATGATCAGCTATTGGTTTGGAAGCAAAATCAAGTGGCCTTAACCATTAGAAACCGGGATGGCCTCACGCAAGTTAGAGATGAGATAAAGGAGCTTTTCACTGAATTTAAGAAACTAGAGTTAGTGGTTGGTCAAATATCGGCCTCTGTGGCCAAGATTTTAAAGGAGAAGGATAAACTTCTAAGCCAATCAGAGCAAGCTTCCTTCGTAGCGGCAAGAAGATCGACAACGGTATAGTTGACCTAGATAATGGAATCGACGACGAGTACAAGACACCGACTCCTACAAAATAAGAAATTTCTAACCCGATGGATCAACTTCATAAGTCCTCTAATAGATATGTCCTTGTATCCATCAAATGGATAATTCCGAATGGTGCCCTTACCCGAGACGATGTTATTAAGCCGTCGCGGCCAAAGTAGTTGACGACCCCAATCAAGGATGTTGTTATTTTTCCAAGCCATTTGCGTCCAGATAAAGAGAAGAAAAGATTCATGGAAATATATAATATGTTGAAGAACTTCAATATAAACTTGCCTCTTTTGGATGTAATCAAAATGATGCCGGCATATGTTAAATTTTTCAAAGAAATTGCTTCAAGAGAGAGACGCTTGGCGGCAAACCAACATGTAGCATTGACGAAAGAAGTGAGCGCAATTTTCAAGAAACAACTGCCACCCAAAGAACAAGATCCAGGAAGTTTTTACATTACTATTTCCTTGGCTAATGGACAAAAAACAAGAGGGATGTTAGATCTTGGGGTAGGAATTAATCTAATGCCTTATTCACTTTATCGAGAATTTGATCTTGGAACATTGAAGCCAACAACCATGCAACTTTAGTTAGCCGGTCGATCAATTCGGCAACCTTTGGGGATTGTTGAAGATGTTTTAGTGCAGGTTGGAGAGCTTGTGATACCAGTTGATTTTGTGATTTTAGACGTTGGCGAAGTACCGACTGAGACCAAGGAGCATACCATTTTGATAGGACACCCGTTTATGTCTACTTCCCATACTTTGATTGATGTGCACAAAGGAAGGATGACAGTGACCGTTTTGGGCGAATCAGTATGTTTTCTCTAAAGGATATTCAAAACACTCATATCCCTTCCATGCAAGATGATTATTCGTTCATTGATCCCATTGCATCATGCGTCCACGATCTAAAAGGAATCGTGGTTTTGGACGATTTAAGCGTCGAGGACGCCGCCGAATTTTTGAGAAGGGTGGCTGATTTGCTAAAAGTTGACTTGAGTGAAATCACTGAAGATTATGAGGAGTTTGCCGAGTTTGATGAAGAGTTGTGTGAAATAGCTAACGCACCAGAGCTCGAGCCAAAAGTGGAGCTAAAACCACTACCAAGCCATTTAAAATACATTTTTCTCGAGCTCAACAACAAAAAACCCATCATCATATATTCTGGATTAAACAAACATGAAGAAAAAGAATTGACTGTGGTGTTAAGCAAGAACAAAGAAGCCATAGGATGGAGCATTAGCGACATCAAAGGGGTCAGTTCCACCACTTGCATGCACCAGATAGAGTTAGAACCTGATGCAAGGCCGGTAAGAGATGGCCAACGACGATTGACGCCGATATTGTATGAAGTGGTCAAGAAAGAAATTTTAAAGTTGAAGGAAGAAAGGATTATTTATGTGATTTCTGACAGTAAATGGGAGAGCCCGGCTTATGTAGTGCCCGAGAAAGGCGGAATCACCATAGTTTAAAATGACAAAGGCAAAATTGTCCCTACAAGACTGACCACTGGATGGCGTATGTGTATTGATTATAGGAAATTGAACGCAGCAACGAGAAAAGACCAGTTTCCATTACCATTTATTGACCAACTTCTCTATAAACTGGCTGGGCATGAATTCTACTATTTCTTGGATGGCCAATCTGGTTACTATCAAGTGGCTATAGCCCCGGAGGATCAAAGAAAGACCACCTTCACGTTCCCCTTTGGCACGATTGCATTCTGGAGGATGCTGTTTGGTTTATGCAACGCTCCAGCGAAGTTTCAAAGGTGCATGCTTTCCATCTTTAATGCTTTTATTGATGATTTTCTGGAAGTATTTATAGATGATTTTCCTATTTTTGGTGATTCCTTTGAAAGTTGTTTGTCTAATTTGGATAAAGTGTTAGAACATTGTATAGAGAAGAGTCTTACATTGAGTTTGGAGAAATCCCATTTTATGGTAAAGAGTGGCCTGGGCTAGGTCATGTTGTTTCTAGAAAGGGGTTGGAAGTTGACAAAGCTAAAATTTTTGTAATTGAAACTCTTCCCCCCTCTCGTGATGTTAAAGGAGTGCAGAGTTTTCTTGGGTATGCAGAATTTTTTAGGCGTTTTATTAAAGATTTTTCAAAAATTAGTCGCCCGCTATGTCAATTTTTAACTCAAGATACTCCGTTTGTGTTTGGTGAAGCTTGTATGAATGCGTTTGAAACACTTAAAGAAAAGCTTACATCAGCACCGGTTGTTGTTGCCCCTGATTGGACCCTACCATTTGAAATAATGTGTGATGCGTCCAATAAAGCTGTAGGGTCCGTTCTAGGGCAACGTGTCGATAAGTTACTTAGGTTTATTTACTATGCGAGTTATATACTTAATGATGCCCAATGTAACTACACGACCACTGAAAAAGAATTACTAGCAGTAGTATTCTCATTAGATAAATTCCGATCTTATATTTGGGAGCTAAGGTGATTTTGCATACTGTTCATGTTGCATTACGCCATTTATTTTTTAAACCACAAAGTAAACCACATTTGATTCGTTGGATTTTGTTATTGCAAGAGTTTGACGTAGAGATTAAGGATAGACGTGGCTGTGAAAATGTTGTAGCTGATAACCTATCTAGGATGGTAACTGAAAATGATAAGAATAAGCAAGGCATGATTGATGATTTATTTCCATATGAAAATGCTTATGCTCTTGATGCTTCGATTACTCCTTGGTATGCCGATATTGTGAACTTTCTTGTTTATATTGTACCTAACCACTTGAACTACCAAGAGAGAAAAAGGTTTTTGCATAAATGCAGGAGTTACTTCTGGGACACCCTTTCGTGTTTAAACGATGCAAAGATGGGCTGAACTGACGATGTGTTCCGGGCATTCTACACTTCTGCAACGATGAGATTCTCGTGACTGGTTTTTATTGGCTAACCCTGTTCGCCGATGCTTACGAGTATTGCAAGACATGCGACAATTTCCAAAGGACAGGGAATATAGGAAAGAGATATGAGATGTCACTATACCAAATCAAGTAGTGGAGATTATTGACGTCTGGAGAATTTAATTTATGGGGCCGTTTCCAAAGAGTGGCGATTTTGAGTACATCTTGGTGGGCCTAGACTATGTGTCCAAATTGGTGGAAGCTATCCCTACACGCAAGGCTAATGCAGAGATCGTCCTGAAAATTCTACGAGATAATTGTTTTAGTAGATTTGGGGTCCCGAGAACGATAATAAGCGATAGAGGGTGTCACTTTTGCAATAGAGCATTCAAGAGATTGATGAATAAGTGCGGACTACGACACAAGGTAGCTACCCCTTACCATCCTCAAATCTCCGGTCAAGTTGAAACAAGCAACCGCCAATTGAAGAGCATTTTAGAAAAGACGGTGGGTCCAAATAGAAAAGATTGGGCCACGAAACTTGTAGATGCACTGTGGGCTTATACGACTGTATACAAGATAGTGCTGGGTTTAACCCCTTTTCAGCTTGTTTACGAAAAGGCGTGTCATCTTCCGGCTGAGCTAGCGCATAGAGCGAGTTAGGCAATCCGCAAGCTGAATATGGACTTTGGAGAAGCAGTCAAATATAGGAAGCTGGAGTTGACTCATCTTGAGGAAATGAGAAACGAAGCTTTTGACTGTTCTTGGAGGCAGAAAAAGATGATGAAGGCACGTCACGACCGCCATATCATTGATAAACAGTTAGAGGTTGGTAATTTAGTGTTACTTTATAATTCATGGTTGAAATTGTTTCCAGGGAAGCTAAAGTCGAGATGGAGTGGGCCGTTCGTGATCAAGATGCTAAACAATTCTGGAGCCATCACTCTCTACGACGAAAAGAAAGATACAACTTTTAAGGTTAATGGACATCGAGTAAAACTTTACCGTGAAGGAGTGGTGACAAATAAGGATCGTGAAGTGGTGGAGTTTGAAGATCCACCTTCGGCTAAAGATTAACTTCTAGAATTACGTCGATCAAATGACGTTAAAAGTTGCGCTTCTTGGGAGGCAACCCAAGCGTTTGTTTTCTTTTCCTTTATTTTATTTATTTAGTTTTCAAGAAAATTGCTATGGTACGTTTACGCGAAGTTGATGTGCAGAAAAAGATGAAAATTTTGCCAATTGTGAAGACCTAGCGGTTATCTAGTGGTAACTCATTACCGCTAGACATTATCGCTAGCACAGGTGAGTAATGATAGCAATCAACCGCTAAACGGGATGCTAATTGTTAAGAAGAGGGTAACGGTAAGTGCTTAACGGTAATACCTAGCAATTAGCCTTACCGCTAAGGCAACCGCCAGCGTCCCGATTTTGTGAAAAATTTGGAGAAATAATTGGAAAACTTTTAAGAATTTATTTCTACAAGGTAAGATTTATCTTGGTTAATTTTTGGATGGTTTTTCAGTTAATAATATGTATAGATCTCCTACCTTCTAAGAGCTCTATTTAAAATAGGTGAGTTTAATTATTCTACCTTAAATTAAAGTTGGAGAAAATTTAGGATTCCTACTTTCAAGTCCAAGGATACCTATAAATAACCATTCCCTATGACTCCACCATTCATAATTCTTTCAATCTTTTCTCATACACAAGCCTCTCAATTCCAAGCTTAGTTTTCTTTTAATCAAACCATGAAACGCCGCCAGCAACAAACTAGTGCCATGAGAGAGCTGCAATTCGAGCTCGTCGAAGCTCGAGAGGAGATCCAGAAATTAACCACTGATTTTAACGATGCAATGATGACAATAGCGTATCTTGGAGGCGACATCTCTGCTTTGGGGAAAGGCCTTGCGGAAGAAAAGGAGAAATTGGCTGTAGAAGAGGAGTCTAGTAGGTTCTTCTTTCGCAAAGGGATGAACCTCATGCACGAGAATCACGGGTGATCGATGGATTCTCGACGCTCTAATTTGAGAATCCATCTCTGCAAGAATACGGAGCCGGTTGTAGGGCGGCGAGTTCTTCCCGAGTCGTATCTCTCGAGGATGGATGTTATCGGCTTATCGGTGTCTTATTTGCTCTTATCGTCGATTGAAATTAAACTAATCTAAACTAGGAAAGCAGTAGTCATTGATTTGGTTTGAGTTTTTATAACTAAACTTAAATTGAAATAGAAGTGTTGAAAGCATTAAAGTTTGAAAAGGAAATTAAAACTTATTTAAAAATGATTAATCTAAACAACACAAATTAAACCTAATTTAAAAACCTTAATTAAGCTAAACTATTCAACTGAGAAAGCTTATAATTTTAATTAAGGAAAAAGGAGGGAGAATTAAAGTCTTACTATTTATAAAAGCTTCTAAAAAGTTGAGAAATTGGTCTAAACAAGCAAACAACTTAAAAGCATAAGTTCAAAAGCTCAAAAGCTATAAAATG
Source organism: Phtheirospermum japonicum (assembly GCA_014905375.1). Classification (NCBI taxonomy): domain Eukaryota; kingdom Viridiplantae; phylum Streptophyta; class Magnoliopsida; order Lamiales; family Orobanchaceae; genus Phtheirospermum; species Phtheirospermum japonicum. Next base: position 451,846 of record BMAC01000700.1, read on the forward strand.
AAAAGAAAGGAAATTTGAGAGTCTAAACAACAACTAAACTATGATCCACACATCAAAACAAGGATTAAAGCAATAACATGAAAACAAAACAAGCTAAATAGAGAAATACTACCAAATACTGGATTCCACAAAAGCTTGACAGAGAAAGCTTGATCGTCAACAATGGCTACATCAACTTGAGAAATTCTTCAAAAGATACACCAAACTAAGCTTGAGCTGCTTGCTAACAAGGATCTAACAACTAGCTAAAAACCCAACTAATTAACTAGAATTTAAAATGATCAAATAAAAAGGAAAAAATGTTCAATGGTTGGAAGGAACTTTCCCTGGTGTAGAAAGTCCTTCTTCAAGTGGTGAAATGAGTGAAATGACGTTGGTTAATTTATCCTTCACGTAGGGCCAAAATCATCCAGAAGCAGCGAAAATCTTCTTTTCAGTCGATCGACTGTAAAGGAGTCGATCGACAGGCAGTCGATCGGTCATGTCGGCAGTCGATCGACTGCACTGTCCAAAATGGCCAAAGTCCCTGGAATCCAATCGATCTTGGGGTTTCAGTCGATCGACTAGAAGGGCAGTCGATTGACTGCACTTCCAGTCGGTCGACTGGATTGCTGCACTCAGCTCGATTCCTCGTTCTCTCCGCATCCGTCGGTTTATCGAACCTTGTTCGCTGTGAATCCTTGCCTGTCCATACGATCTCGAGTCGAGTGAAAATGGTACCAAACGAGCGCGGGCCCTGCTTGGACGTCCTATGGCCAAGAGAAAACGAAAGAGTGAAAAGAAAACTACAAAAACTAATAAAAAATGTACAAAAACTAAGAAAACCTAGAACTAACAAAAAAACGACCAACTCAACTCCTAAAATACCCAAAAGCAAGCGAAACACACGCAACGTGATGCAAAAACAGTAACAAAAATATGTACAAAAATATGCAAATCAACGGGCTTAGGGAGAAAATTTTGGAGAGGGAGGTTGACATCCGTTGGCTTGAAGAGAGCAACGGGGGCCACCTATGGAATATTGAATATTGGAAGTAGGAGCTTGGGGACGTCAACGCAAGAATTGCCGAGCTGGAGGAGAAAATTTATGGACTTAGTGGCTAAACCCATAGGATATTCCTAGCCTAGAAGCCATAGTTAGGAATTATCAATTTAGTCGAGTCGTTAAGATATAAAAGAAAATTATTTATTTAGAGTTTTATGTTTAATTTTTAATTTGATATTTAATTTATTGTTACGCGCTCGAGAATCAATAAAATTAAATTCTAAAGTTCGTGTGATTCAATTTATTTAATTTATGTTGAACGAGTTCAGATTTTTTTGCGAGTTTTGCAGCTCAGACCTAGCGGTTAGTCACACTGCTAAGCCAACCGTTACCCACCAACAGGAGTAGCTAACGGTGAGAACTAGCGGTTACCCTAACCGCTAGGTCATTCAAAGCCCGGCCCAAACCTTAAATTATATGTTGAGACTTATCATTTTATTTCGACCGCTAACCCTATCCCAGGAAGAAATACGAGACCGCTAACCCACAAAAACCAAATTCGTTGCCTACCACTACAAAAAAAGGGGAATTCACCCCGCTGTATCTCGACGAACGGGAGAAGAAATTCTGTTCTTAAATTCAGGCGCAGATTGAACCGATTTGGTGCTATTCTCGGAAATTTTGGGGAAGAAAACAAAGGAGATCGATTCCGTCAATTAAGGGGTAAGCGTGGCTCAACTTGACTTGATTAAACTATTGGATTGGGACTTATAGGATTAGGATAGTGTTTGGGTTGATTTGGAGTTGAAAATCGCCGGCGAAAGTATTGCACAGAAGGTTCTTGGCGATTTGTCTAGCGGTTACAGTAACGGTTACATCAACCACTAGGCGTTGCCGCTAACTTCTTAGAGGTCTGAAGTAACAATTAGGCTTACTGCTAAGCCTGACCACTAAGTGTTCTGCCGGTAGATTTTTGGGAGTTTTTTTTATACGACATTCGAAGCCTCATTCCGACAACTTTAGTGGATACGATGGCCTCATCTTCGCACATCAAGCGAAAGAATATGGCAAATAGGATTGGAGCACCATTAAAGGTCTACGAGGATGAATTTGATTTATATAACTCGTTGTTGAACAGGCAAATCGTAAATCTAGTAATCATAGACGTCAACTATTGACTCAATCAGGCTGTGGACGGCAACCCATTTGCCGAGGAATTTGTGGGTTACATCAAGAACCTCGACTGCATCCATTGGGCTAGGATGAGAGTCCTGGCCTATGAGAGACTCATGATCGAGTTCTATACATCGTTCGAGATTCTAGGTGATCATACATTATCATGTCGGTTTAGAGGGAAAGAGTTTAATTTTTCAGGCGATGAGATCGACTCGTATTTTGACATTGACGGTCAGATGTTGCTACGGGAGCATGATTACTATTATAACGAGAGTCAGTTTTGGGATGAGATCACTATTCCGGGCAGTGCGTGGAGGAATCGATACCCCCTCACTTTTGCGCAAGACAATACTTTATACGCCGCCTATCGATTTCTAGCTCGTTGCGTGATTGGGAAGGAAGAGCCGATGTTGATTAATAGGGATGAGTTGTATGCCCTATGGTGCATGGTGAAGGGGAGATGAGTTCAAATCTATCCGGTGATGATCCGGAGTCTGAAGGGAGTGAAGAAGATTAGCGATGAGAGACTCGTTCCGATGACTCACGGTGCTTTTATTACGAGACTTGCTGAGATATGTGGTTATTCGCCGAGGGACAATGATGTGCGGCATGATTACCGGCCACTGGAGTTTGGCTGGAGGATAGTTCGGGGCCCCGGGAAGCCGAGGGGCGAGCGGAGGCCAATGACGATGCTGTGGTCGAATGATGAAGAATTGGAGGGTGAAGAGGCGACGAAGTTAGCAGGGACGAAGACGAGGCTCACTTAGCGAGGGAGGATTCGTGTTTTTCTTTTGAGCAGGCCCATTTAGCGCATGAGGAGACCCGTTTAGTGCACATAGAGGCACGCAGGGCGAGGGAGGCAAGCGAGGCGAATAGAGATATGTTGACCTCCTTGACGGCCGACTTTGCGAGATCTCAGTTGGATATGATGAGTCATTGGCCACCGTCACCGCCTTCTGACTTCATGGATTACGCGCCTTATCAGGGACCTTATGATAATATGCATCCAGGCAATTGACCATTGTCCTTTATATTTTATATTTTTTGACATTTGATTGTTTAACCTTAATATTTTTATTGTTATTTGTTTTCTTTGTTAGTTGTGTTTTTCTTAGTTTTTGGTCGAGCAAATTCAATTCACGACAATCGAGATGACAATATGATGCCACGAATTCAACATAGAGCGGCTCGACCCTTTTGGTTATTCAGGGACGTTTTCCTTACCTCTCTTTTCTTTAATTGTTCTTTATTTATGGCAATACGGAGATTGCCGAATTTTCGAAAGGGGGGGATGGGGTCGAGCCATTTGTTATTCTCATTTATGCTTAGTTGAACTCGTGATTTTATTATGTGATTAATCGTGACTGATTGCTATTCCTGCGCGATATTGTGTTTGTCTGCCTTGCCTGTCAAAGTTAATTAAGTATGATTTGATGTTTTTGTCTTTAAGCGTGTATAAGTGCATAAAGAATTTCAAAATTATTATTTATATATTGTAAAATGGTACTTGGATGCAAACAATTTCGCAAAACCTTAAAAGCAGGGTCAATTCAAAACTTTTTCGTGCAAAAGCTAGTGAGTAGCCTGAGTGTTTATCATCTTTGCATGTACTTGAGTGAGTTCTGTTTGAAATCGCTGTGTGTAGTTAGCTTTGAACATGACAAGGCACAGAAAAAATCCTTATTTCAGCCATATCCATTTATATTAGCCACTATAAATTCCAAACGAGCCCCTCATAGCCAAATAATCCATTTTCTATAGCCATGAGTATTTTTTGAGTCTCCTACGATCATAAGAGTTAGTTATTTTTGTTGGTTATTTGTGTTTTGGAGTATATATCAGGGTTTGTTTTTTGAGAAAGTTGTAATTAAGGATCACCATCCTTCAATAAAAATAAAAAATAATAACCCCATAAAAAGTTAAAAGGGGGATAAAATAAAAGAAATAAAAAAATAAAAGAATAAGAAGGATGGTGAATCATGTTGAATCAATGCCTACGCTTATAAAGGCTTGTGTTTTGTGGTTATTTTTCTTGAAGCCTAATGTTTTAGAGCCAATAGTTGAGTTATAATCAGGAAGCAAATAATAAACTTCTAAATTGTTTAAGTGTTTCGAGCAGAAGTCGGTTTTGGGGTGCGAGTTGAGAAACAGCCTATGTATAAAGGCTATGTTATGAGAGTTTAGTGAGGTTTCTTTTGAATGAGGTGAAGCACATTGCTTTGTGATTAGAGTAATTTGGTGAGTTATTGATCACGTTAGATCGTGAGTTAGCCACACGACTTATATATTCCATACCCGTCCAAAGAGCCTACATTACAACACGAAAAGACCTTTTTTTTTTATTATTTGTTGGTTACACACTTAAATGCGATGGAGAAGTTTTGATTTTCCGTAATTGTTTATTGTACTTGTATTTTGATGAATTGCGTGTAAACACGTCCCTATAAAAAATTCTTGAGTGCTTTTGAGCGTACACATATATATTACCCTTTGAGAGGATGAATGACTTGTTTTTGGAGTGACAATGTAATAACGGTCTAGGTTTGAGGTTGCGTTACAATTATCAATATTTTCAAAATTATCTATGTAGCACGACACGACTCTTTGTTTGAGCTTATTTTCATTCTTGTTACTCTTTAAAATGATCTTTTATTCGGGGACGAACAAACTAATAAAGCGTGGGGTAGTTGATTAACACATATTTGTGCTCATTTTTATTAGTAATTTAGTTAGTTTTTCCTATTATTTTTGGTATAAGTTGGATAGTTTAAGCTTAATTTCGTATATTTGTATTTCCAGCTCACTTTACCGCATTTTGATCTTAATTGATGCAAATAAGTGAATTATCTATGTTTTTCACCTTATAGCTAAGTAACCGGAGGAGCTCAGCATGTAAAGATGAAGTTTGATGATTAAGAGACGAGAATCGAGTGTTCCGGCAAAGAAGTAGCAAGTTTTTAAAGCTAACAGTTATCTTTAGCGGTAGACCTTACCACTAGTTACCACTGTTACAGCTAGCGGTTACCACATCGTTACCCACACCGTATCCTAATCGCTGAAGGTAGACAAAGAGCTTAGCGGCGCACTTAACAGTTACAACCGTACCGCTACCTCATCGTTAGGGAAGAACATAGACGCAAAAAAGAAGAGTTGACGGTTACTCTTACCGCTATCGAGCCTAGTAACCGACCTACTTGACTTGCTCTCCAAGATTTCGGAATTCTATAATTACCACACCATTAATCCGACTTTGGGGCGTGCAAGAGTCATTATAAACTTACCATAAAGTATTTCTAGGGTTAGAAACATGTTTTCAACACCCATTAACATAATTTGACGATCTAGATTAAGGACTCAAGGTTTGCAAGTTCCGAAGACCATTCGAGAGTGCGCAGCCCGTTTTACATCCAAGATCCATCGTTTTCTTCGGAGTAGCTGGAGAACTTTCTGCAATTCTTAAACTTAATAAGTGCTCTAATCCTTTTATTGTTTTCTTAGTTTAATTTTCATATTTCAAGTATTGGATAATTGTTTTTACTTGATATTCTTGAGTTGGTTTATGAACTTTGCTTTTGTTGAACAAATCAAGCTAGTAGTTTTCAGTTTTAATTTAGTTTATCTGATTCATGATTGAGTATTGTAGATTCGAATCCATTTATGTTATTTATGCAAATTGATTTATGCTATTTAATTTCGATCTTGCTTAGAGATTCATGTTATTTTCTTGCTTCATGATAGTTGAATATAAATATGCTTTTTAAATCCGTTTATGCAAATTGACTTATGCTATTTAATTCCTATTTTGCTTAGAGATTCATGTTATTTTTTTGCTTCATTATAGTTGAATTTAAATATGCTTTTTAGATCCATTTATGCAATTTGATTTCATTTATAATACTTGGTCATCGCTACGTTTTAAATTTCAATTAATTTACTCTTAAATAACTACGTAGTTTTTAAGTTAGGTTTTTAAAATTAGTTAAATATATGTTTTAAATTCTAGTTGGTAAGTTTAGTTAAGTTAATTAAAATTTAAGTTTATGCACTTGTGTTTAATCTCTTAGTTGTTAATCAAAATCCAAAAAACCCCAAAAATATCCGAATTTACGTTTTTATTAAGCAAACTTCTAAGACCCCAAATTTTGTTGTCCTTGAGAGACGACTTGAGTCAACTTTCCACCCTACAAGTATCCTCGTACTCTTGCGAGCAAGATTGAGTGTTTTAATTTAAATATATATATAATTGGGGTGCATAAAAGCTTGGTTTAGATATGCATCAAATTTTGGGTATTGCGTTGATATGAAGGGATTGATATTATTTGGGATGAAGAGTCACGGCTGTCATGTGTTAATGCAAAGGTTGATACCAATTTCCTTTCGAGAACTGCTTCCCCATCCCGTGTGGAAGGACCTCACAGAGCCGAGTTTGTTTTTGAAGAGTCTCAACTGCATAGTGGTTGAGACTAATGATATGCGTCGTTTTGATCGTGATATTTCTCTAATTTTGTGTCAGCTTGAAAAGATCTTTCCAACTAGTTTTTTCGACTCCATGGATGATTTGCCAGTTCACTTAGAATACGAGGCGAGAATTGCAGGCCCAGTGCAATATAAGTGGATGTATCCATTCGAGAGATTTCTTTGCAATCTGAAGGACAACGTGAAGAACAAGTCAAGGTTGAGGGCTCAATAGTAAATGCATATCTCATCGAAGAGGCATCAACTTTCACTTCGTACTATTTTGAAGATCAGGTCTTAACGAAAAGGACAAATTTTCCCCGTAATGATGATGGACAAAATGGTGAAGATGATGATGACGATGTTCCCTCGGTATTTAAAAATAAGGTGAAACATTCGCAGCATCAGGAAAAAGATTCTTGAGCAAAAAAGAAATCGATGCGACGAGAAATTACATTTTACTGAACTGTGAAAAAGTACAATATTTTATCAGGTTCAAAATGTTATCATTTATATTTTTTAATGAAATATTAATCATATAATAAATTAAGATAATTTTTTATTTTATTCATACGCAGTGTATTCACGGAGGTTGTAAAACAGCCTCAACCAAACATTACAGACGATGGACTGGACAAAAGATTTGAAAGTGAATTTGCCGATTAGTTTGAGAGATATGTGAGTTTTTCTAAAATGATTACATACAATTGTGACATATATATGCCATTAGATCGATATCTTAATAAATAATATGTGACTCAAACTTTTGTTCACCCCGTTTTTAATAGTTAATTTAAAAGCACGTCAGTTTGCTCGCAAGTGTACGAGGTAACTGTAGGGTGATGAGTTTGACTCGAGTCGTATCTCTCGAGGAAACAACTGTTCGGTCTTATCAATGTTTTTCTCAATTACGAATAACATACATATACAGTTGGGGATTTGAATAGATTGATTCGATRATTATYAACTAAGACGATAATTAAACTAAAACTAATWAAACTAATTACTTTAAACTAGATTATCAATTACGAACTAACCAGTAAACTAAGGCTGATTAAACTAATTATTCTAATTTATCAACTAAGAGGAATAACTAAATTATCGATTAAAGCTACGAAGATTAAAAGCTAATTAACGTATCTAAAGAATGAATTTAAGAAACTATCGCTAAGCAATTGAATCATACGAATCCAAGAATCATTAACTAAGCATAAACTAAATCGCATAAGTAAACTAAATTAACCAATATCCAATATCCAAGCATAAGAAACAATTAAACTAATTAAAACTAGAATTAACTAAGAATTTATCTAAACAATTAACTAGAAAATTATCTAAGAGTTTAGAAAACTTATTGAAACTAAGGAAAGCAATGAAAAGCTCCAGCTATTCCGGAGTTTGAACGTTGATCTTGGGCGAAGAATGACTTCCGAACTCGAATTCGATGTGTTGTTCTTCAATCCTCGATCTCCGTCTTCAAATCTCGTTGTGAGATGTGGAATTATTGTTTTTATGAGCTAAGGAAKCTTAGGGTAGATGTATCTATCGTGGTACTCCCTGAAAACTCGAAATATGAAGGGTTTTTATAAATATTACAAGTCTTGCCGCACAAGAAACCCTAATTTCCGAATTCTGGGCTGTCGCGTCGACGTAGCGTCGACTGACGC
>BMAC01000700.1:474832-486700 GCA_014905375.1 Phtheirospermum japonicum
AGGTTAAGGGGGAATTCGGGAACACCAAACGAGCCGGTGTCCTCCAACGAGGAACCACATAAAAACTTAATAAAATTCTATTAAAAACTTTCAAAATCAACATAAAACTCTGACTAAAAATATTAAGAAAAACACGACAATCTCTCGACGATCCTGATTTCACAAACAATTACTCATCATCCTCATTTCCATCGGCCTCCTATCCCTCCTCAAACTCGCACTCTCCACTCTCAAATGGGTCTACGTCAATTTCCTCCGGCCCGACAAAAACCTCAAGAAATACCGGTCGTGTGCCCTGATAACGGGCCCCACGGACGGCATCGGCAAGGCCTTCGCCTTTCAGCTTGCTCGAAAAGGGCTCAATTTGATTCTAGTCGGGCAAAACCCTAATAAGCTCGACGAAGTCTCAAAATCCATCAAATCTAAATACGGGTCGACCCAGATCAAGCCCGTGGTGGTGGATTTCTCCGGGGACTTAAACGACGGTGTTTCGAGGATCAAGGAGGCCGTTGAAAGGCTGGATGTGGGCGTATTGATCAACAACATCGGCGTATCCTATCCTTATGCCAGGTTCTTACATGAGGTGGATGAGAAATTGCTGGGCGATTTGATTAAGCTTTACGTTGAGGGGACAACTAAAGTTACATAGGCTATTTTGCCAGGGATGATAGCCCGGAAAAGAGGGGCGATTGTCAATATTGGGTCTGGTACTGCATTGTTATCCCTTCTGATCCGCTTTATTCCAACTAAAGCGTGAGTAATTTTCCCTTCCTTTTTTTTCTGAGAATATCTTATTTTGCTTTTGTTGTAGTTAATTATCTTGTGGATTGCATCTGTTAAGAGGTTTAGGGAGTGTTTTCAATCACTAAAAAAATTTAATTGAGTTTGCTTTTACTTCTGCTTCATTTAATCAGAATTGAAATCAAAAATTTTTAGAGATTTTGATTTTCTTTTGATTATTTAAGACCTTTTATTATTATTATTATTTGACATTTCTAGATGTATTAATTTTTAGCTTATTTCACTAAGCTTAAAACTAATCAAAGTGTAGCTTGTTATGGATCTCAAACGAATCTGAATATTTTTCTTTTCTTTACTATCAAATCAATCGATTAAGTTTTTTGGATTATACTAATTGAAAGGTTCTAAGAAACTGAAGAAATATTGTTTATTGTTTATGCAGCACAACAACAACAACAGAAAATAATAATTAAATTATAAAATAAAATAAAATCGATTTGCCTTTCTTGCTATAAGATTCATTTGTGTAAGATCGAACTTTTTTGTGTCCTTTTCAGATATGTCGACCAGTTTTCAAGATGCCTCTATGTCGAGTACAAGAATAGTGGGATCAATGTGCAGTGCCAGGTAAAAACAATAAAAAAATCTGCAGTCGGATTCAGTTTATATTATTCGCGCAATTTTTTTTGATTTTTTTACGATGTGGCTTAAATGCAAATTAATGGAGGATCATAAAAGAATGCTGCATGATTACTTGGTCCAAATTATCTATCTTAATTACTAGAAAAATATAACTTCCCATTTTTTTTTTAAATATTTTTTTGACTTTTGCACAATAAATCACTTCTTGTAAGTAATATGCACAGATCATGTATGAAGAGGCAAGTCAAGTAGCGAACGATGCCGTCAGCAGCATAAGGACCGTGGCATCATTCAGTGCCGAGGACAAGGTGATGAAAATGTACGAGCAAAAATGCGTGTGCCCGTTGAAGAGTGGGGTCAGGCTCGGAATAATTTCCGGATCGAGTTTTGGGGTCGGCAATTTTTTGCTCTTTTGCACCCAAGCGTTTTGCTTCTACATTGGAGTTGTCCTAATTCAACACGGCAAAGCATCGTTTGTATAAGTGTCAAGGTAATTCGAACTTTATAAAAAAATAAAAAAAAAATCGAATGCGAATTTTTTGTTTGGTCTAACATAGAATACTGCAGGGTTTTTTTTGCCCTGACGATGTCTGCAACCGGAGTTTCCCAAACGAGTGGAACGACTCTGGATGTTAACAAAGTTAAATACTCAGGTGCCTCGATATCCGAGCTCCTCGACAGCAAACCTACAACCGATTCGAGCAGCGACGAAGGCACGACGTTGGCTAGTGTCAGCGGTGAGATTGAGTTCCGACATGTGAGCTTCAAGTACCCGACACGGCCCGATATACAAATCTTCTGAGACTTATGCCTAAGCATTCCATTCAGAAAGGTATTTGCAACCACTTTTAAAAAAGTGATTCTCATCTTTGTTTAACGAGGTATGGCGGTGATAGGATGTTGGGCGATGGTTTCGGTGATGGCGTGGGCGATTCAGGCGGCGTGGTTGACTGGAAAAGAAATGGCGGTCGATTGTGTATGGTGGGGTTTCTTTTGGGTTTTATTTGGGAAGTAGTGATGGTGTGGTGATCGGTTTTGGCCGGGATGTGGTGACTAGGAGGGCTGCCGGAATTGGATTCTAGGTGGAGGCTCATTAGTTCGGTTGTCGTTTCGGCTGGGGTGATGGCTGAAATTGGAGGTGGCCGGCAGTGGTGATTTTTACTTCTGGCGGATTAAGTCGGGGCTGGATTAATTTGAGGATATAGCATGGTTCGTTAAGTTTTATGTCCCTTCGAGCTCCAATCATTTCGACTTGCTGAAGAAAATTAGAGGTACGATTTCAATCTTAATAGAACCTCATTCTACAGTCATCATCTAATTAAAACCTAACTAGAAATTAATCAATACTAACTTTTTTCTACAGAGCTCACGAGATCAATTATCGAAGATCTATGTCACGGTCGGTCGCCAACTTTACAAATCTACCAGTTCAGCTCCTATTGCACTGACGCTACTGAAAACTGGTCGGGTGTCTTCAGTTTATCATTTTATTATTATGATTATTGGCTTACTGATGTAGTTGATGATGACGATGTTTTTCATTTTTATTTTATTTTATTTATTTTTTTTAATATCGTTGACTGTGGTGTACAGTAAACTGGTGTGGGTGTTTTTTGTGAAAATATCTGAATAGTTATGGTTTGTGAAAATTGTTAGTTTAATGAACAAGTGATTTACTATAGTAAACTGGTGCGGGTGTTTTTTGTTGCAATTATGCAGTTGTTGAAGCTATGATTTGCCAAAAGGGAAGGAGATTCTCATGCTGCTTAGAGAAAGTCGAGTGTGTAGGTTGGGTGAGTAACACGTCGTCTGACAAATAGGTTATGTGGATGATTGTTGAGTTTGAGGAAACCAGTTTTAGGAGATCTTCATCTGTTGGTGGTCAACTTCTATTAAGTACTTCATGGGCAAGCTGAGAATTGTTTAAAATTCAAGGTATTTGCTGAGATTTGTTTAATATTGTTAAAATGACATTGTTTAAAATCGCCTGGCCTTGCATTTTTTTTTTTAATTATTCTTGATTTTGGTTTGTTTGTTATTATTTGGTCAGAGCTTCAAGTTGGCAACTGCTTAATTTGATGATATTCATTTTCTTTTTCTTTTCTTGCGGTGTGCTTGTGATGACCATGATGGTTCTGGGTTGAGTTCAGTTATCGAGACTGATATATTCTTTCTGAATTTTGTAATTTTCAGCTAGCTTTGCTTTTTTACCTTTTTGTTTTTTTCATTTTTCTTCTTTTGTGCTACCTATTTTTTTTGTAAGAGTGTTTTGTGGTAATTGTTTATGATTTTCCCCCAGACCTGCATGAAATTTTATCTGCTTATATATTCACATTTCCGGTTCAATAATCAGAGACAATTAAATAGAACATAGAGACATAACTAGCTTATTTGTATAATTTTGAGTACATATCCTAATTAAATGGAAACAAAAATGTAATAAATCGGAAAAAGTGGAGCAAACATTATGGAGTATTTGAAAATTCAAAAGAATAGTGATTTTAAGCAAACCATTGTTATATGACACATCAGGGTTATTTCAAACAAATTATATGCATTACTTGCACTTTTGTATAATTAAGATTTAATTAAGCAGGCATATATCCTTAACTGTTTTTTTTTTTTTTTTTCAAATAGATTAATCTTGCAGACTAAGGACTCATGAAGAGGAGGCTAATTTATCAAACCAACAATCCATTCGATCCACACCGTGAGCCCACTCTGTGTTTTGAATTTCTGAGTAGTGGAAAGATCGATGTGAAGCCGTTGATCAACCACAGGTTTGGGTTCTCTCATAAGGAAATTGAAGATGCTTTTGAAACGAGTGCACGTGGTGGTATAGCTATCAAGGTCATGTTTAATCTGTAGACGTAATTCGGTAAAAAACAAAAGAATAAAAGGAGAATAAATGTTGTTCGTGTGAAAATTGATGTTTATCTCATGGTGTAATATAAGGCATTCTTTGTACTCTATTTGTTATACATATGAGATCAGAAGATTCTTTGGTCTTTTGTTGTCGTGATAATTGTTACTGCGGTGGATTTGAAAAGGTGCACCTGCTTTCATTTTTATTTTTTTTAAAAAAATTTTTTCCTACTTTCTAGAAGGTATTTTCAAGGACCGCTGTAAAATGTTCGTTCTGAAAACCGACTTTCTAGAAGATATTTCTCAAGAACCGTCCTATAATCGACCGCCGTCGTTTTTTACGACGGTTGTTAAATCGCCGTAAAAAGCATCACTTTCTACGCCGGTTTTAGGACAACCGCCGTTAAAAATTTACGGCGGTGGATTTAAGGGCGGTTCCAAAACCGCCGTTAAAAAAAAAAAAAAAAAACGCCTTTAAAACCCTGTTCTGTAGTAGTGCTTGGTTCATCATCATCGTCATCTCACCGTCAGATAGACAATGAAAATGATGATATGATGGAGTTATCGGCAGGGACTTCATCGAACGTTCCAGCCACCCCATCTGATACTAGTAAATCGAGAGGACTCATGCCACCACATCCTGGTATGATCAAAATCTTTGTTGTCCACCCGAGGTAAGTAACTTTAATTTTATTTTTGTAAGTAATAAATTCTTTATTTCAATATATTGCAACAATCAACTCTATATTTTACCAGGATAAGCAGTGACTCGTCGGAGTTACTGACGATTCTTCGGTTGATCCACAAGACTCGTGTACATCCTGATGGGTGGAAGTACGAGCATATTCCCGATTCTCATCGTCAGTTGTGGTGCCCGAGGTTTTGGTAATTAATCTAATATTGTTTTCGAAAGTTATTATATATAATGATTTTTATTAACCAAATTATTTTGTTTTGTTCTGCAGAGGCACTGTTATTAGGACCCAAGTGTATATCTTGAGGAGGTCGTACAGAAGAATTCTACAGTTCTATGGCCGGCTCGTGGCGCAGCTGTCTCCACTGGTGGAAGGCGAAGCGGAGAACGGAGGGTATGGTGCCCACGTGCGTCGACGAGGTAATCTAGAGGAGATGGGTGGTCGAGTAGTAAGAGAATAAGAAGCAGTCTGAGCAGAGACGAGCAGGAACAGGATGAGCGAACCCAGCGGACCTGGTATTGGGATATCCAAGCACAGAGGAGGGCTTCGGGCCAGTCATGCACGTCAGCTCATAAGTAAAATTAAAATATGTTTGTAAATTTAACTCGTAAGTAATTAATTAGTTCATATTGGTGATAAATTTAAAAATAATTTAAATATTATATACAGCGCGAGGATTTGGGTAGGGAACCCAATGCATTCGAGCTTTTCTTGACTATGAACTAGAGACCCGATGGCTTTTTCACTAATCCTCAATCGTAGCAGACTTTTGCAAGTATTTTTTAGATGTAATTAATATAAATATATATCTTTCATTTCTAATAATCGTAACGGTATACATAAATCAAAATATTACAAGAAGAGTATCAGAGACGTTTGGAGGAGGCTCGTGCTTCATCACCGAAGCCTGCTACTGTTGACGAGAACACGGTCTATCTACAAACCGTTGGGGTGAAGAAGGGTCGTCGGTTTGGCATGGGATATTTAGGAACTCTTCTAACTTCGAAGAGTTGCAGAGGCGGTACCTCCTCTGTTCCTGATAGCCGTGTCTCAGAACTCCAGATGCAAAAGGAGCTTTTCAAGAGGCAGGTCGAGAGTCAGATCCAGGCGAGCGAGCGTACACATCTTGAGCAGCACCAGGCCATGCATGAGGAGCATGCACGTCAGCAGCTCCAGTACGAGGCGGCTCTTGGGACCGGGTGATACACGAAGTCGCCGCAGCGATGGCAGCGCGACGTCGACGGCCGTTCTCTGATGCTCCAACTGCTGCTGCTGCTGATGATGATGTTTCTGCGGTTTAGTTGATTTAGGAACAAATAATATTTATATTTGTTACTTCATTTATGTTTTATACATTATACTATAAAATTGCTAATTAATTAATTATATTTTATTTTTAATTTTATATTTTTTTAGGAAATGCAAATTAGTTTTCGTATTGAATTATTGATTTGTGAAATAAATACATGTAAAAATATCAAATAAAATAAATAAAAATAAAATTTAAAAATAAATTTATTTAAAAATGTTGAAGGGTTGGGTCCGTCAGCATCATTTGAATGCTGACGGGTAAAGCCATCATTATTTGAATTTGCTGACGGGCCATACTTGTCAGCATTTGCAGACGAGATTAACCAACCCGTCAGCATTTGCCGACAGGTATCGGATTATGCCCCGGGCTTTGCTAACAATACATACCCGTCAGCATGCCGTCAGTATTTACTAATTATTATATTAATCCCGTCAGCATGCCGTCAGCATTTACTAATTATTATATTAATTCCGTCAGCATAGCATTTGCTGCGCCAAAAATGTTGACGTGACCCGTCAGCAAACTGATATTGACGGCCCACGCCCGTCTGCATTCGCTTGTTTTTTTTGTAGTGAGACTTACTAAATATAAGAATATTATAAAAATTCTAATATCTACATAATTTATTATATTTCCTTTTATTATATTTTATCTATTTTAATCTTTTCTTTTTTTATATATATTTTTCTTTGATTATATTTTATCTAATTCAATATTTTCTTTTATTCTTTTAATATAAATAGATAAGAAGTCATATATAATTAGAGAAAATATTCAAATACTTGTCTTAATTTAAAAAAATTACTTATAAGATAATATTAATTAAAAAAACTTAATCATTTATTAATAATCTAAATACGTTGCGTTGAGAATAAAAGTTAAAATATATAATATAATTAAATTACGAGTTATTTCAATAATTTAAGTATGTAACAAAATGTTATTAAAGAATTCAATTTAAATATAAAAATATAAATTTATGTAATAATAATTAATAAATATTATTTAGATATAAGTACAATACAACACGGGTTGAAAATATAACATCTTTTGAATTTCTACAAATATGTAACTAGGAATTATTATAGAATTTAATTTAAATATTAAAATACTAAAATATTTAATAATTATTATTCAGTAAAAATTAGATACGGGTTAATCATGTAACAAGTTTTGAATTTATATACGTATGTAAATATGAAATTATTAATGAATTTAATCTAAAAATTAAAATAAAAAATTATTTAATAATAAAAAATAATAGTTAATAGATAGTAACTAGCCATTTGTAGAAAATACGAGATAAGAATACAATATCTTTTGAAATTTTTTTATTTGTAAATTTATAAACTCTATAAAGTTTATAAATATTTTTTATATTTTTCTTTTGATAAATCCCGTGTAACACACACACACGTACACACACACACACACACACACACATATATATATATATATATATATATATATATATATATATATATATGTGTGTGTGTGTGTGAGAGAGAGAGAGAATATACATTGATACACTAATACAAAAGTACATATAATTCATCTAAAGTTTACAGGACAGTAACAATACATATATCATTCAACTTGTACATATCATCTATTAGCAGATAAAAATCCACCGTCCAACAGTTACCAGAATTAGTATAGTTAGCAGAGTCATGCTGTAATGTTTCTGTAGCTTCTGAGGGTAAACTGAACCAAAGGAGTTCCTAACTTATTCAAATCTATCTATATGTAGTTCACCGCCTCCGTTGATGTACTATGTACTAGCTCTTGTAAATGTAGTTTATTGTCGTTTGTTGTTATATTACCATCATCAAAACCTCCCAAATTGTCGCGTAAACAACAAAATTTGACAGAAGAACCAAGTGAGCTTTTTTATTCTTCGTTACCTGAGACGACAACATAGTAACTAACGTCAGTTAATAACCGAATTTGGCATATAAATGAATTGCTTATTGTGATCTTGGCACCATAATGAACAATGAAATTCAAAAATCAATACTACTAATTTCTTTCGTAGGATATGTGCAAATCCTGCAAAAGATATTTTCATTAATGGTACCCATACAGTATAAAATCTCACAAAGTTTCATATAGAGTAGGTTCTAGGTAGAATTAAGAGTATAAAGAGACTCATCGATTCGCATATTTGATAGCTAAAAAAATCTAAATACGAAAAGGATTATTGCAACAGCAATAAAAAAAAAATTAAAACTGACTCACCTTTAAGAATTAAAACTACATTAATTATAATTTGTTCTGTCATTAAAATGAGATGAATACCATGAAAAAGCCAAATTAATAGACAAAAGGATGAAATATAACAGAGGGGCACAAATTATTGACACGTTCTCTCAGGCATTGAGAAAGAAGAAAACAATGAGATAAACACAAGACAGAACGTTGACATTTCTACATGAAGACTTAAAGAATTATATCAAACTTTATTTTTCATGTTCACAAATTACACCATCCCCATGTGTAATAATAATACGCGGAGTACTACTTGTTCACTGACATTAATAATATTTGTTCACATATAAATTTAAGTAAAGTCTAGTATAATTTTTATATGTAAAGATTGGTTTCACTGGCATTGCATTGCTTAATGTTTGACTTAATATATTTAATTTCAAACAGTTCAACAACAGAACATTGAAATTATTCCAGCAAAATCAGCATCATATAGAAATTAAGTTTAAGTAATATAATCGGAAGATAGATATCTAGAAACACTCAGATTGGTGGTCAACAATATGAGTTATAAGTACACTCAAATGTGTTATAGCCTGGTCAAAGAAAAGGATGGCATCTCCTTCGTAGGGACTGGAATTAGCTTTAGACCCTTCTTTTCTTCCGTAAATGACAAAAAAAATATTTTGCTTCAGGAATTAATCTGTCCTATTCAAGAATTAGTGCCAGGAAGGCAACAGGTCACATGAAAAATAAAGACAACTTAATACCAAGTTGACATGGCTAATATTTCTAATATGATTACTTTACTTCTCAGTAAAAGAATAATACTCCACAAACTGAAATTCCACCATTAGTAACCGGAAGATTCAAAGCAATACATCTGGCATCGATTTTAATGTCATGAAAAAAGCGTGAACCTACCTTTATAGCCTCGTCCAAACTGCCTTCTTTTTCCCGCTTTTACCTTCTGCTCTTTTTGTTAGAGCACCAACCTGAATCCCTCAGACAAGAAATCATCCCTGAAGAGGAGATTTGTGAGGTCAATCCAAGATCAAATAACCAAGTTATGTTTTAAAATAGATGATAGGTGCATAAAAAATTATTCAATCAACCACATTTACAATGATGATCTCATCCAAGTGATCAAATAATAATCTGAGACCAAGAAACCCAAATTTATAATAGCAGAAACAAATATAAAAATACGTCATAAGAAGATCATAATTTCTCTTGATAATGGAAAACCAAATAGGAAAATGACCCTGATCTACAAGTTACAAGTAACTCGGAACCAAGAAATAATATTCATGGTTGACCAGCCAATCATACCCATGGGTCAGTTCAGTCCCTTCAGTCCCTTTAGAATCAGGCAAGTCAACACCAGACAAGACAATACACATCAATACCCATATAATCAGACATCTAAATATCCAAATTATCCATAAATACTACAAAATTCACCTCTTGTTCCTCGTCTTTTCCTTCTTCTCCTTGTTTTTCCTTTTCTCTTTCCCCTTCTTCTTGACGTCCCGGTCATCAAGCACAACAAGGCTCTCTACACAAACCTCAGCGTAAAACACAAAAGGCATACCTTCAACATCAACATTATCAACACTCTTCTTTTTCAAATCATACCAAATAAGCCTCTTATCATCACAGTCCAACAAAACCCTATCACCGTCCCTCGAATACACCAACGGCTTCACAAAATCGTTCCGTTCGATTGCCGGTGGACCAATAGTCAGCATCTTAATCCAAGATTCCTTCACTCCGTAGTCCTTCATCACCCAGATCGAAACCCTATTACTCCGGTTACAGCAAACCGCCGAGAGACAACCGTCGATCACATCCAAGCTGACGTCAGCGTCCCTGATTCGAATAGCCGGAGGCATCGGCAACTGATAATGACTCTCCGTCTCAACGCTGAAAGCCATAATTCTAGCCTCGTCAAAAGCCTCGACAAACGTGTGCAAAGCACCATTGACGTGCACGCGCCAGTAACCCTTCAAAAAAGGAAGCGGATAAGGAAAGCCGTCGATTCTCCTCCAGCAATTCGACCTAAAGCTGTAGATTTCAGTCTCCGACGAAATCCAGATATGGCTTAGCTCGTGCCTGAACTCCACAACCCTAACGGCCTTGTAATCGTCGTTTCTCGAATCGTACCCGAATCCGTACAAGGTCTTCGAGTAACAGTTCAACGGAGTGTGGTGCTCAGTGGCACGATTGGGCAAAACCTTGTATCCTCTTGTGAAGGGGTTGTACAGGACAGGTGGGTCGCTCATCACGAGGACTATGCCGTTGCAGGAATTCGAGATTCCGTCGACGCTCTTGTAGTAAAACGGCGGATTGACGGCGTGAGCCCGGTCGAGCGAGTCCAGATCGACGGTGTAGAGGCCGAGGCCACCGAGAAGGAGATGGCGATTGGAATTAGAAAATTGGGAGTGGCGCAAGTGAGATTTGATGAAATTATCGCTGTCGATAAGGAAACACCACGATTTCGCGACGGCACGGGAGCGCATGAGAGATTTCGCCGGGAGGCGGCGGAGGATGTCTTCGATCAATTCAAATGGGAGACTGGTGGTTGCCATTTTTGTTTTCTTCTTCCTTTTGCTGTGTTTTTTTTATCCCCCAATTTCAGATGGGCTTTGATTTGAGGATGTTTTTAGAGTGTAGAATAGAAGCTTTGAGATGTGGTGAGTCATACCTCACAAGATACGCGTGGGGTGGGGGAGGATGCGAAAAGGACAGGCTGAGGAAAAATAATGCTTTTCCCGTTTGAAGACTTTGAAATTGACGATATATTTTTGTTTAAAGACTTTTTCTTTTTTCCAGTCACCTAAGAAGGGCGCTAGACATGACATGTGGTGGATTATTAATTAAACGAGATTAATGATATAAATAAGTGGGGGCATAAATGAAAGAAGAACATGCACGGCTAAAAAGAAGCTACAGCATCCAGTTGGGAGTTGGGACCAGGCAATAGACAATTGGTGCTAAATGTATGTATATTCATCCTGGTTGTCTAAAACTTCTCTGAAGAGTACTTTCAACTATACACAGGACAGGGCCGGCCCTGACCCTAGGCCCAGAGGGCATGGGCCTAGAGCCCCCAAATTTTGGGGGCCCAAAATATATATTTACTTTTATATATATATATTAAAAAAAAAAATTCAAATACCTTACTTACCTTATCTGCGTGTGCGGCCCCTGTTTCATAAAGACAAAATCTACCTTTTCAAATCCTTTTACAAACCTCCCTCCCTCCCTCCCGTCTCTGTTCTCAAATAACCCCAAGAAAAAAAATAATTATTTCATTAAAAAAAAAAATCACAATCGAAAAGTTAAGTTCATCTCTTACAAATTGGGAATTGAGCTTTTTAGGTAATGTTTTTTTCAATTTTT
>BMAC01000700.1:503210-554996 GCA_014905375.1 Phtheirospermum japonicum
AAATAAGCTTTTCACATGAACGCACGCTTTATCACTTTTCGTGATTTGTGTTGGAGTATTATTATTATTATTATTATTATTATTATTATTATTATTATTATTGTTTTTTTTGTATAAACAACTCAAATCCCGAAACCCACAATCGATTTCCCTCACATTTCTTTTCAACTAACGACATACCCTCTCATCTCACAATTTATGGAGACACAAGAGCTAAAATCGAGCTCGACTAACAAAAAACGGGATAAAGGCTCAAGGGGGCTCATTTGGGATTTTTAAAGTAGCTTAAATATATGGATATGGCCGGACAAAGGGTGATATATGTGCCTCGAGGTCATTTTCGAATTCAATCATGTACGAGCAAAATCAAACCTCCTCAATGCAATTTCCATAAAAATGCAAGCAAGCCGATAAATCACACAAGGATACTCACTAGTTTGTACCGAATTCGGGAGCAAAATCAAAAGAGCTTTTAGAACTTTGCAATCTTTTCACGAGAAATGTTGATTATATATATATATATATATATATATATATATATATATATAGGCGGTTTTGTGGACGAAGCACAAAAATTCAACCCATCACACAAGATGCCATAAACATGTAAAACCCCGACAAGTAAACTATTCAAACTTCCAAGCATGTGGAGTTGCTTAAACATGTAATAAACACACAAAAGACACAAAAATTGACTCAACAATTTAAAAGCGCAAATAGTAAGCGTCACTTCGCCAAGAACGTAATAAAACCAGTTGTTGCTGATATCTTCTTCTCGGTTCCTTCTTCCATAACCTGAGCTCGGAGAAGGAAGAGATAAGAGGGCCCTATTGCCAAGGCTCGAGTTAAGAACAACAAAATATGCTTTCGACACCCGGACCCTAACCACCTACCCACCCCACACTTAAACCATGCGATACCCGTATTTTAACGAAAAACAAGTAAAAGGAGGGTGAATAGAAACTTCTCAACCGAGCGAGTTTAGGTCGAGCTTGGTGGGGTCCACCTAGGCATCTAAGCAATCCAAGCAAAAATCAAGCATGGCTAGTATCTCCCAGCTTCATGAACGCTACTAACTTATCAAATCGCCCAAGGTTGAAGTCGAAAAACCAAATCTAGAAAAGAAAAGCACACGAAATTAAAAACTCAATATGTACACGAATCACAACAAAATATATTTTTTTATTTTTCAATTTTTCAAATATTTTTGGATTTTTGAATTTTTGAATGTTTTTGGATTTTTCAATAAAAGAAAAAAAGAAAGAAATGGAAAGAACTTGGGTTGCCTCCCATGAAGCGCTTGTTTTACGTCATTAGCTTGACGTACTCCCTTTTTGGTCAAGGCGGGAAGATAACGGGAGGGTCCATAAACACAATCTTCTCCTTGTCAGGAGGATCCACTCTTTGGAACGTCCTCGGCGTATTGCATATCACATATAAGATCCACCAAAAAGCAAACGTTCCAAATGGGCAATTGAAGCTCATCTCGGCTAGATCCTCGGGTGGGATGGTGATTTTAAAGTGAACCGATAACTCGTCCAAGAAACGATAGGAATAATGGCCGACTAGCTTGTTCATCCTTTGATCGACAAACGGGGGAGGGAAATGATCTCTCTGGGTAGCCGCATTCGACTTCTTAAAATCGATCAACGTCCTCCAACCCATTGTATCCCTTGTGGCCAACAACCCTCCATCTTTATCCTTAAGAGCAAACAAGCCAATCGTCTTGGGCACCAAGTCAATGGGCTTCACCCACTCGATTTTGGACATTACGAACATCAAGCCCTCCAATAGCAACCTCCTCATCCCGGCTCTCACCATATCTCCAAGACTCGAATTCAAAGCGCTAACTCCCGGTCTCCAACCAATATCCCCCTTAAGAATTTTAAGCACGTCAACCGACCTCTCTTCCTCCTCTCGATCCGAATTTTCAAAGATGATAATTGTCTTGCTCACCTCTTCCTCCTCACGATAATCATCAAGTTTTCCAATCCCATCATCAACAATCTCCACCCCAAGAGAATCTTCAAATTCTCCACACTTATCATCCATAACCCCCACCTCCCCCTCTAAAAAGTCATCGTTGCCCTCAACGACACACTGAGAATCATATACACATAAATCGGGGTCACATAGAGGCACAACGGACTTATCATGTAGAACAAGGGGCTCAACAACCTCGCAACAATCCTTAATATCGACATCCGGTCCAACCTCCTCCTCATTGCTCCTCTCTTCCCCACAAACTCGTTCGACCATGGCCTTTATGAAGTCCATATACACCCACTCTTCGCAAGATTGTGTCGAAGTGAAAGGTAAGGGGTCAAGAGGGGTAAAAACACTCAGAACCGAAACCACGGCCTCCTCCATCGGTGAGATAACCGAATCAACCACCCCACACTTTTTAAGGAACGAAACCGGAAAAGTAGGCGAAGGTAGGGGGTCGATGAGATAAGTAACAAGAGGATCGTAAGGCGGCAATGGAGTAGGAAAATCGGGTCCCGCACAAGGAGGAGTCAGTCCCGAGCTAGACATTTGAGCGATTTGAGCCTTCAATGCCGGATTAGGAATTGAAAGTGCATATTGGTAGGATGCCTCGGTCGTATGCCCATAATAGAAATGCAAAGCAATTAAGGAAATAAGCAAGAACTCACCAAGTACAAGCATGCATGCACAAGGTACAACTATGCATAAAATCCTAAATAATGAAAATTAAGCAAAAACTGAAAGCATCAATTGAAAGAGCAATAAAAGTTGACATGAAAGTTCAAAACTTTAAGGAAAATAACAAGTAAAGAAGTCTAGATCTAGGATTTAAGCTAAGACTATGCATGAAAATAAAAATCAAAATAAAGCATAGGAAAAACTCAAAATCATGACGATCAAGGACCCGATCTATAGACTAGGTGTGTCACTCAACTAGAATCCATAGTCAATTCACATGTTTCATCATGAAATCAAGTAGCTAAGAGAAAAGGCATAATATGAAGAACAAGCATGAAAATGAAGAACAAGCATGAAATTAAAGCATAAAACATGAAATTGAAAGGAAACTTACTTGAATCAAGAAATGAAACAAGCTTGAATGTAAATTGAATCAAAGTAACAATCCAAAGGAGTATTTGGATTCTTCTTAGGCTTACAAACCCAAGGAGGTGCTTGAAACTTAAATCTAATCTAGGAAATGAAATTACATAAAAGCTTGAGATCCAATCTAAAACCTAAGAAAAGAGGAAATTATCAAGAGCTTGAAAGTAATTTGGTTTCCAAACCCTAGCTTAGGTTGGGAGGGGAGTGATCCTTCAAAGGAGAAAGGTGTGAGATTTATATACTTGGTTGTAGGGGCAAAAACGTCAAAAAATGCTCAAAATGGCCGAACTCCCAGCGATGCAGTCGATCGACTGCCCATCCTCGAACAGCCAAACTCTCTGTCCAGCAGTTGATCAACAGAAAACTAGTCGATCGACTGCCAAAAATAAGGAATCAGCCAACGATGTCCACATATTAAATGTAGCCCTTCTTCTTGGGTATCATTTGGAGTCTGATTTGCGTCATTTGGAATTTTTCTCCGAGAGTTATGGGCTCCGCACCAAAACCTGCCACAAGCGAGGCGACGACGAACTGTCTCCACTTAAAGCTGATTTTTACCATTCTTAGAATCGAAATTAGGAATTTTTTTAAACACAAAAGTTTTAGACAATTCTCTCAGCTTTTCAATGGTATAAAGTGGAGGCAAATGGAAATAGTTTTTCTTGAGTCATGCTTGCATTACGACAACTGAGACATCCACAGAGCGAATATAATCCCTTTTAGCCACCTACAAAACAAGAATTCAAACTTAAAAACTCAAAAATAGCACAAAAACCTCACACTTAGTAAACTTAAAGCCAAAAAGATAATAAACAAGAAAAAGACCTAAAACCTAATGAAAAATGACTCTAAACTACTAGAAACGACGTTAAACTCTAACTAAAGACACAAAGAAAAACACAACAATTACATGCAAAACACCGACCACCCTCAAATACCAGGTACTTTCTCAATCTTTTATATTAATTTTCCGATAATGTCATCTTCGTCTTCTCCTTCTGGTGCTATTCACTTCGATCCCTCTCCTCCGGCGGGGTTAGCCTCCTCAGACTCGCCGTCGTCCCCTTCGATGGCTGCCGCGACCGCCTCCTCGTCATCATCCTCACTTGAATATCCTCCACCTGTCCCAGATCATTCTAGGACTTCCTCCATTCTTAGAGATAAATCCATTGAGGGAATTCGCCACAAATACAAGTTCCCTGAACAATTTGACCCTTATAGCCGTCCATTGGGTATTCTGGCGTGTCAAGCGCCGGCGGGCCATCCGACTTTTTACGCCGGCGAATTCCAGCCATGCTCTACGCTGGTCTGGACCCTACTGCCCATACCTTTTACTAGCTCTACCAGGCTAAGAGCTCCCATCCCGGCTGCTTCTATCTCAGCGCCAGACCTGGAGTTCAGTTCTTATATGGGCTCCCTTCCTCCAACAAAGCCTGGAGGAAGAAATTCTTTTTTTTTTATACTGTGATGGAGATTGGGGTCTTGACCCCAAACCCATCGAGAAGCTACCTTCTTACCCCCACCTTTCCATGGTAGACAAGTCTCCTCGTCTGCAAAAAACCATTTCTACACTTAACGAGAACCCTCTCCACGTATCTCAATTCCTCCTTCCCTTTGTCTTAGAATTTTTTAATGAGCGAGTAGAGACATGCCCCCTGAATCGCGAGATTGGTAAAAAGTCTTTTTATCCTGATCTGTTTCTTCATACTTGTTTTTAATGAGTTTTTAATCCTCCTTTCTCCTTTTCAGTAACCATGATGCGCCAAATGATAGCTTCTCGCAAGAAGTAGGGGGAGTTTCTCCAGAGCAGGGGTCCCAATAGGTTGCTCCCTCCTCCTCTTCTCTGATTCTGGGCTCTAGCCCTCCTCTTGCCGGAGCTTCTGCTCGCCCGACAGCAACAGTGGCCTCCGCCTTTGACTCGGAGGAAGACCAGACTCCCTTGGTCAAAAGGCGCAGTACCACCCAAGCGGCGCCCTCTAACCCTAACGCCAATCTCTTCATCCACACTTCAGTATTGAAGTGTTCAGGAGATGTGGCGCTCCAATTCATGCGGGGGCAATGTCCTTCTTCAGATCGTCGCGTCCTAGAGAAAATGTCTGACCGCGAACTCCTGGAGTTGTGGTGCCTAGATGAGGCTCGGGTAAACTCCCTTTTCATTTTCCATTCATCTTTTCCTATCTCATTCATGTTATAACCTACTTTTCTAATGGTTAGGCGGCTATCAAGAAGGCTATCTTCTCCATGCGCGCCGAGACTTCCATGATGTAGTCTGATGTGATCAAGGAGAACAAAGAGCTGCGTGAGAAGGAGCAGCATTTTCGTGCTCTGGCTATGGAGCGAGGGGCTGAGCTGAAAAAGCTCAGGGAGGAGCTGGCCGAGGTGAAGAAGGCCGAGGAAAAGGTGGTAGAGATGGCTCGCAGTGAGGCGCGAGACGAAGCCCTAGCGGAGGCTAGGAGCCTAGCTGATGAAGTCCTCGCGAAAGTCCGAGAAGGGTGGGAGACTGAATTTCTAAACTCTGAAAAAGGTTTGAAATTAGTCCAACACACCAGGGAGGAGGTCTGAAAAGCCTTCCTGGGGTCCAAGGAGCTCTACTCGTTGCTCGTTCCAGAGGCTATGGGTTACTATTATTTTACCTTTGACGCACAAGCCAAGTGGGCCGCAGACCATCCTGGGCTTCTCTTTGATCGGGACCTGCCCTTGAAGACTCCTCCTGAGCCAACTTATTTCACTTATGCTCCGAAGCGAGATCGCCTGCATACACTTGGGGTAGCTGAGTTCGTGGAGCATGTCTTCTCCAGCCTCTATCCTTCTGAACCAGAGCAGTCTCAACTAGACCAGGCTCTCGCTCTAGACCTTCCTATTTCTACTCCCTCCTCCACCTTAGCAGGTCTGGGTGAGCTGCCAAACGGGGCTTCTCCGGGCGCTTTGGAAGAGGAAGCTGTGGAGCAGCTCGCAGAGGAGCTGGATGCCGAGCTCTAGGTCTAGGGTCTCTCTCTTTGTTTTCTTTAATCAGACCTGTTTGTTTGCCTGTGTGGTCGGTCTGCTTTTATGTACTCATATTCTGAATAATATTTAATTTATAATAACTTTTTATCTTGTAATGACTCTTGATATCATAGGGTTTCCTGGTTTTCCGGAAACCCTAGTACTTTTATTCCATGGCACGTGCCTCTTTTTTATTTATATACGCGCATTTCTGTTTTGTGATCTTTCAATTTCCACAATGGATTCTCATTCCTTTCTTGAAGAACTTGATACTTTGAAACGAAAAAATCTCTCTCTGTTTGTCGAGAATTTCAAACTTTCAGACAAACCGTCGGCTCTCCGGGAGAAAATCAACTACATGTGCCGGCTCCTAGAGAAGAAAAGGCAGAAGAAGCGCCACTACAAGTGAGAGTGGGCGGAGCTCCGTCAGCTGTATCGTCAACTGCAAGTGGAGAAGGCTGATTTGATGGAATGAGTAAACCGTTTGACAGTTGCCGCCAGCGAGGCTCACGCCATCTCCGGGCAGGCTGACAAGTATTGCCAGCGCTACCACGAGACCGAGCGTGAGCTGTGGCATGTCCGGCGAATTCTAGCCTCTGATCGGAGAGCTTTTGCATCTCATAGATTAATGTTTTCTGTGCTTTTCAGCATTTTATGCTTATTTTCTGCACTTGTAATCAAACTCGCCAGTTTTCCCTTCGTAGAAGGCGTATGCATTTTCCCATTGCTGTATTGCCAGAAGTTTTATGATGAACGCTAGAATATTTTCATCAAAATCTTGGCCAGTCTTTTGTTTTATTCTTGTTTTATATGTTCAATCAAATCAGGATTTTCACCCTAATCATTTCCGGCTTGAGACTTACCATCAGGTCAGGAAAATTGGGACATCAGTCCTTGACCACTCCTGGCTCAAATTGACAATCAGGTCAGGCAGATAGGGGTATCCTCCCTTAGCCAATCCTGGCTTAATCTGACAATCAAGTCAGGAATTTGTATGGGCATCCGCCCTTAGCCAATCCTATCTTAAACTGACAATCAGGTCAGGAAAATGGGGCATCCGCCCCTTGGCCAATCCTGACTTAAACTGACAATCAGGTCAGGTAAATGGGGCATCCGCCCTTAGCCAATCCTGGCTTTAGAGAGATTGATTTATTGGCAAATAAGGATGAACATGCATTATTATATAAATAAGCTCTACAGAATAACATTATACATAAAATCTACGTAAATTTGAAATTTTCCATACCCGAGGTATCTTGGCCCCATCCATTTTCTCTTGCTTGTAAGCACCGCCAGCCAAGACCTCTGCGACTCGGAATGACCCTTGCCAAGTGGCTTCCAACTTCCCCTTGGTTTTTCCCAGATCAGCCCTTCGCAATACCAGGTCTCCCACCCGGAAGTATCTCCTCCGGACTGTCTTGTTATAAGCCGCCCGAATTCGTCCTCTCACATGCTCCATTCTGACCGCTGTGCGATCTATTTTTTCTTCAATTAAGTCTAGCGCGTTCTGCACGAGTACTGCATTTTTATTTTCATCGAAGTTCTGTATGCGGTGGGTTTCTAGGCTGATCTCTGCGAGGACAACGACGTCCATGCCGTAAAACAAGCTGAAGGGGGTTTCACCCGTGCTTTCTTTGGGATTATTACGGTAGGCCCAGAGTATCGAACTTAACTCCTCCACCCATTTACCCCCTGATCTTTCTAAGCGCAACTTGATTCCTTGGACAATGATGTGGTTGGTTACTTCAACTTGTCCATTCGCTTGCGGGTAGTAAACAGATGTGAAGTGTTGTTGAATTTTCATTTTAGCACACCAAACTCTGATTTTGGCTCCCATGAACTAGGTACCATTGTCCGAGTCCATGACCCTTGGAATGCCAAAACGACATACAATATTTTTCCATATGAAATCCATCACTTTCTCTTCCGTAATTTTTGCCAGAGTCTCAGCCTCGACCCACTTGCTAATGTAATCAATAGCCACAATCGAAATTTTCTTCCGTGCTGGGGCCATTGGAAACGGTCCGATCAGGTCTATCCCCCATTTCGCGAAGGGACAGGTAGAGCTCATTGTCATGAGATCCTATGCTAGCCGGTGAGTCAAGGGACACATCTTTTGACATTTCGCACACCATTTGACAAAGTCCTCAGCCTCTTTCCGCAGCGATGTCCAGAAATAGCCGGCTCGCATTATCTTGCTGGCCAGGGCCCTCGCTCCCATAATATTGCCGCATCAACCCTAGTGTATTTCTCTTAGAAGTTGGGCACCCTCCCGCTGGCTTATTCATTTTAAAAGAAGTTTTCTGTATCTCCTTCTGAATAGCTCTCCCTTTATGGTGCAAAACCTGGCTGACATGATCCGTAGCTTATTCGCTTCTCCTTTATTACTTGGCAGCTCTCCTTTATCCAAGTACCTTTTGACAGGATGGCGCCAATCGTGCTCATCCTCCTCCAGGGCGTGTACCTCTTCTTCCCAAAACTCGCGGTGTGCCATCAACAAGGTGATTATTTTTTCCTGGCAGTCTGTTGCTGAACTGGCTACTGTGGCCAAGTAATCAGCTCGCCCATTTTCTTCCCTGGGATTTGATGGATTGTCAATAAGCTCAATGCACTTTCCAACTCACGAAATTGGGTTAAATATTTTTGCAGATGCTCTTCTCTGGTTTCAAACTCCCCATTTATTTGTTTACATATCTGCTGCGAGGACGCTTTGGCACACACCCGATCTGTGCCCAGGTCCTTTGCCATCCGTATTCCTCTCAATAAAGCCTCATACTCCGCAACATTATTGGAGAGAGGATAATTCATGCGTACATCGTACTCCGTAGTGACCCCCTCTGGGTCTATCAGCACTACCTTTGCACCATAACCGAGGTTACTAACAAAACCATCGGTGTAGATCATCCATTCCTTCCTCTCTTCGGAAGGGCTGGTCATTTCTTGCATGAAGTCCACCAACGCATGAGCCTTAATTGCCGTTCGTGTCTCGAAATTGATGTCGAACTCACTGAGTTCAATGATCCATTTCACTAGGCGTCCCGAGGCCTCTGGTTTATCCATGACTGCTTTCAAAGGTAAACTGGTCCTGACCACAACGCTGTGTAAAAGGAAACAAGGGCAGAGCTTGCAGGCTGTCCCGACCAGAGCAAGCATGGCTTGTTCTAACTCTACGTAACGCAGCTCCGCATCGTGCAAGACCTTGCTCCAATAGTATACTTGTTTCTGCACCTTCCCTTCCTCCCTGATCAGGACTGTGCGAACCGCTTGCTTCCCCACAGATAAATACAAGATCAAGGGCTCCCCCTGAATAGGTTTGGTAAGCAACGACATGCCAGCCAGATATTCCTTCAAATTTTGAAATGTGTCCTGACATTTGTCGTCCCATTGGAACGGAGCTCTTTTCCGTAAAGCTTGAAAAAATGGCAGACTCTTCTCAGCCGAACGTGAGATAAACCTTCTCAGGGCTGCTATTCGTCCAGCTAAGCATTGCATCTCCTTAACATTTTTCGGAGGCTGCATATCCATGATCGCTCTGACCTTCTCCGGGTTTGCTTCGATGCCCTTTTCCGTGATCATGTAGCCCAGGAACTTTCCAGCTCTTACCCCAAACATGCACTTCTTAAGGTTGAGCTTCATCCTATACCTCCTCAGGGTATCAAAGGTTTCCCTCAGGTCATCTACGTGTGAGGCCAATTTCATACTCTTGACCAACATATCGTCTACATAAACTTCCATGTTTCGCCCGAGCTGATTTTTGAACATTTTGTCCACCAATCACTGGTATGTGGTGCCCGTATTCTTAAGCCCGGACGGCATGACCATGTAGCAATAAGTTCCTTTCGGGGTAATAAAACTGACGCGCTTCTGTTCTTCCTTGGCCAACCGAATCTGGTGATATCCCTGCGAAGCATCCATCATGCTTAGGAGCTCGCAACCCGAAGTGGAATCAACCAGCTGGTCTATCCTTGGTAGTGGATAATGATCTTAAGGGAAAGCCTTGTTAAGGTCACGAAAATCTATGCACATTCGCCAGTCCTCCTCTGTTTTTTGTACCAAGATTGCGTTGGAGAGCCACTCTGGGAATCGTATTTCCTCAACATGCCCATCCTTCAAAAGTTTATCCACCTCTGCCTCAATAATGGCTTCCTTCTCGGGCCCAAAGTTGCGCGTTCTTTATTTTACTGGCTTTGTTGTTGGGCTGATGTTGAGGTGGTGTTCAGCCACCTCTGGGTCTATCCCAACGAGATCCTTGGGAGACCAGACAAAAATGTCCGCACTACTTCACAGTAGGGCCACAAAATCTACCAACACTTCAGGGTTGAGGGTCGTTCCAACGTGGAGGACTCGGCTATCGTCCCCCGGGCCTACCTCCACCGTCATCACATTCTCTTCGCTCCGAGTTAGCTCAGGTCTGTCTTCTTCTGTTCAGGCTCTTTTGGTCTATCTCTCTTCTTCATTCCATCGAATGCTTTCCACATATGTCTGACGCGATGTATATTAGTCTCCTCGAATCTCACCCACTCCATCCTGAGCCGGGAATTTAAATTTCATGTGGTAAACCGAGATCACCGCATGGAATTTGCTTAAGGATGGTCTTCCTAACATAACGTTATAAGAGGAAGTTTCATCCACCACCAAGAATCAGAACGTCCTGGTCTGTCTGAACGGCTCTTCCCCTAGCGTTACCAAGAGGTTTATTGCACCCAGGGGTTTTAACACTCCAACTCTACATCCAAGTTCATCTTTCTGAAACAATCATAAAATATGATGTCTGCTGAGCTTCCTGTGTCCACGAAGATTCACCGAACATTGTAGTTAGCAATGGTAGTTTTTATGACTAGGGCATCCATATGGGAGGCTAGAATCCCATTTTCATCTTCTGAACCAAAACAAACATTCGGGCTTGGGGCCACCTGTCCGATCTCTTTTCACTTTCTGGTCAGGTCTTTCGCAGCACGTACATAGCTATTCTGGGTTCGTCTGGAATGTTCATCCCATTCGCCCCTGTAATCATGAGGATCTCTCCCCGCACTTCCTGCGCCTGGTCATTTCTTCGCCTGGCACTACGGTTGTCTGAACTACATTTGTTTTTCTGAGACCGACCTTTTATATAGGAGTCAAGCCTGGGCTCTTCCCTTCACATCCGCACGAACTCTTCTAGGTGCCCAGCCTGCACAATTCTCTCCAACTCGTCCTTCGGATGAGTACATTGGTCTGTGTCATGTCCGTACTCATTGTGCTACCGACAGAATTGGTCAGACCTTTCTTTCCGCGGCTTTTGAGAGTAAGTTTTGGGCCACTTAAGGTCGGGGTGCCTCTCTACTGCTTACAGGATCTCTCCCTGAGTTGTCGCCAGGGGCGTGTATTTATCGAAGTGAGGTCGTCCTCCCACCAAGCCTGGCCTGGACCTCTTCACCGGCATCCTCTATTCTCTGTCGTATCGGTCTCTGTTCTTTTCTCCCTCTTCCTTGATTTTTAAGGCCTCCTCCAAATGGATGTACTTCTCTGCTCGTTCCTGGAGCTCTCCGAATTTCAGCGCTGGCTTCACTACCAACGACTGAAAGAAATCTCCCCTCCTGAGCCCTTGTGCCAACGCGTTAACCAAGAGATCCTCAGATGTTGATGGCACCTCTAATTTTGCATCTGTGAATCGCTTGATGTATGCGCGTAAATTTTCATTCTCCTTTTATTTCACGCTGAACAGTTCCAGTGGCATTTTCTGGTACTTCCTGCAGCTGGTGAATTGGTGCAGGAATGCTTAGCTGAATTCATCAAAGTTACATATAGAATGCGGGGGCAACTGGCTAAACCTGAGTTGGACCAATTTTATGAAGGTCATTGGGAAGACCCGGAACATGACCGCATCCGAGAATTTATGCACCGCTGCTGCGATTTCAAACCAACTCAGGTGATCCCACGGGTCTGTCGTCCCGTTGTACTCAAAGCCCAGGGATCTGTAAGAGGCTGACACATCATCACGCATGACCTCTTCGGTGAATGGCGTACCTCTCCGTGCCGGTGCTGCCTCCGTGCTTGTCATTTTTCTCTTAAACTCCCTAATCTCCTTATGCAGATTTTTCATCTGCTCGGCAAGATCCGGGTTATCTTGGCTCGATGTTTCACTATCAGAAGTGGAAAAATTCTCTTCTCTGTCCTAGAGAGGGGTCCGAACCGTGCGCTGGCCGCGCAACGGTTCTGTTTCTGATAACGAAACTATCCGGGCTGGGGGTGTTTTAGATGGTTGCGTAGAGAACTCTGCAAACTTCTTCTGCACAACCACTTCCACGACTTTTTCGATGAGCTCAGACAGCTTCCTCAGGAAAATTTCGTTCAGCGATCCACCATCAACAGGTGTGGATCCACCAGAGGGGGGTTGCGTGGTTCTTGGTCCGGATGCTGCCGACGGTCCCGCCCCTACTGGACTCGTCGGTGACGGTCCTTTCGACTGTGGCATGCCCCATGGTGCGGAGGAACTAGGAGTACCACCCAGTTCCCCCACCAGATTTCGCAGCAACCCGTTTGAAGCCATTCTCTATCTCACGTCTTAGCTTTGAACTTCCCACAGACGGCGCCAACTATTTCACCCAAAAACTTGACTATGCCTGAAACCCAAAGTCTTCACCTACCGTAAACCCGACCTGCACCCACAAATACGTCAGAAAAGGACCACCGGAGGTTTTTCTGGAAACCTCTCCGATGCTTAAGTCAGATAAGCGTATGGAGTATTTCGGGTTTTGAATAATGCAAATTGACAAAAATCGAAAGCATGAATAGAAAGAACAATAAAAACTGACGTCAAAGTTTAAAACTTTACGAGAATTAACAAGTAACGAAGCATAGATCTAGGATTAAGTATGAAACAATGCATGAAAATTAAATTCAAAATAAAGCATGTAAAATACTCAAAATAAGAACGATCTAAGACTCGATCTATGATCTAGACGTGTCACTCATCTAGATTCCATGGACGGTTCATAAGATCTAACAAGTAATCAAGGAGCTAAGGCAAAAAGCATAAATTGAAGAACAAGCATGAAATTGAAGAACAAACCATGAAAAATAAAAGAAAGCCTACTTGAATTAAAGAGAGAATCCAAAAACTTGAATTAAATGGCAGCAAGTCCAAGGGAGTACTTGAATTCTGCTTAGGCTTACAAACCCAAGGAAAGCTTCAAAATTAAAATTTAATAATTCGAGAGAGAATTTTTATCCAAACCCATCCAAGAGTTGGGAAAAATGAGAGATATCTCACAAAATGAGAGTTGGGTCCTATATTTACTAGGTTTAAATGGGCCAAATTAGCCAAAAAGGCTTGAAATTTTGGGTTTGACCAAAATTAACTGGTGTTGACAATCCTAGCCACTTGGCTCGACCTTGGGCTTGATTTGGCTCGATTTTGCTCAAGGTGGCTCGACAATGGCCGATCCTGGGCGAGCATGGCTCGGCAGGTGGCTGGCCTGGGCGGCTGGGTGTGGGCGTGGCCTGGCGTAGGCGCACGCGGGCTGGGCGCTGGCGTCGACCTTGGCGTGGATGTTGGAGGGCGTGTTGGCTCGGGGGTAGCGTGGGATTGGGCGAGCACTGGAGACGCTTGGCGCGAGGGTTGTCGCGGAGTTTGGCAAGCGCTGGCGATGGGCGCGCGTGGGCTGCCTAGGCGTGCCTGGCAGGGTTTTTGGCCTTATAGTTGGAACATGCCATGCCTTGGCGTGAATTTCAGAAAGGCATGGCTAGGGATGGCTACCATTCCAGAATGTTTGCCCTTTTTTGGAGTTGCTCTTGGCACCGAATTTGGCACGGCTTGGCTTGAATTCTAGTCCCCAATGACTTGGCCTATAAAATAGGAGTTTTGAACATAAAAACCCAAGAATTTCACCAAACCTCAAACTAATTAAAGCCATTTAACCCAATCAAAGATAAAATCAACAAGAAACACAAAAAACAACAAAAACGATAAGAAAAAATGAAAAACCTAATAAAACTCGATTCGAAACCACTAAAATCAACATAAAACCTTAATTAAAAACACGATAAAAATACCACAATTACATGAAAAACACACACGATCTGCGAATCCACATTTGCATGTAATTGTTCTGCTCCCAACTTCTTTGCCATCTGGACTTCTCTCAACAATGCTTCATATCCTGCTCCATTATTGGATAAAAGATAGTTCATCCGTACTGAATACTCATTGGTTACCCCCTCTGGATCTACCAATACTATTCTTCAGCCACATCCCAGGTTTCTAACTGAACCATCTGTGTAGATTGTCCACTCTTTCTTTTCCTTGGCAGAGCTGGCCATTTCTTGCATAAAATCAGCTAATGCCCGAGCCTTAATCGCTAGCCTTCCTTCAAAATGTATGTCAAACTCGCTTAATTCAATTATCTACTTGACTAACCTCCCTGAAACCTTTGGATTGCTCATTATTCACTTCAGAGGTAAATTAATGTGAACTATGATCTTGTGGGACAGGAAGTAAGGTCGGAGTTTCCGGGCAGTTCCGACCAGGGCTACCATGGCCCTTTCCACCTCTACATATCAGAGTTCAGCCTCATGCAAGACCTTGCTCCAATAGTACACTGGTTTCTACAACTTTCCCTCTTCCCGGAGCAAGACCGTGCTTACCGCTAACTTCCCCACAAACATATACAAAATCAACGACTTTCCCACAATTGGCTTAGTCAACAAGGACATATCTGCCAGGTGTTCTTACAGCTTTTGAAATGCCTCCTGAAATTCCTTATCCCACTGGTATCGGGCCTTTTTTCGTAGTGCTCTGAAGAATGGCAAGCTCTTTTTCACCGATTTAGAGACAAACCTGCTTAAAGCATTGATTAGTCTAGCCCAACATTGGACTTCTTTGACGTTTTTTCGAGGTGGCATATCCATGATAGCCTTGACCTTTTCTGGGTTGGCCTCTATCCCTCTTACCGTAACCATGTACCCTAAGAATTTTCTTGCTCTTACCCCAAACGCAGACTTCTTGGGGTTTAGCGTTATTTTATACTTTCTCGGGATGTCAAAGGTTTCTCTCAAATCATCCACATGTGAAGTTTCCTTAATGCTCTTAACCAACATGTCATCTACGTACACTTCCATGTTTCTCCCGAGTTGGCTTTTAAACATTTTATCTACCAGCCTTTGATACGCAGCTCCCGCATTTTTGAAGCTAAACAACATTACCACGTAACAATATGTTCATTTTGGTGTTATAAAGCTAACCCGCTTCCAGTCATCCTCCGCCAACCTGATTTGATGATAGCCTTGTGAGGCATCCATCATGCTTAACAATTCACATCGAGATGTGCAATCCACCTGCTGGTCTATCCTTGGCAGTGGATAGTGATCCTTAGGGTAGGCACGGTTGAGATCTCTAAAGTCGATACACATTCACCAGTCCTCCTCTGTCTTTGGTACTAGTACAGCAATGGAGAGCCATTCTTGGAATTGTATCTTCTTAATGTGTTTAGCGTGTAATAACTTGTTCACTTCTGCCTCAATGATGGCCTCTTTCTCAGGGCCAAAGTTCCCATTTCTCTATTATACAGGCTTTACTGTAAGGCTTATATTAAGACGATGTTCTGCCACTGCTGGGTCAATTCCCACTAGGTCTTGGGGAGACCAAGCAAAAATATCTGCACTACTCCTCAAAAGTGCGACCAGTTCTACCAAAACTTCTGGGCCCAAGGTCGTTCCTACCCGCAGGATCCGACTGTCATCTCCTGGGATTACCTCCACCAATATCAGGTTTTCCTCCTGCTGAATTTGCTCAGGTCTGGTGTCCTTTAATCTTGCTTTTTTGCCCTGCCTTTCTTCGTCATTGCGTCGAACACTCTCCACATATGTCTGGCATGATATGTACTGGTCCCCTCAAACTTCGCCAACCCCATCCTGAGCTGGGAATTTTAGTTTCATGTGATAGACTGAAATTACTGCCTGGAACTTACGCAAGGATGGTCGCCCCAACATGTCATTGTACGATGAAGGTGCGTCCACCACCAAAAATCGTACTGATCTGGTTTGCCTGAACGGGTCATCCCCTAGCGTGACCAGGAGATTTATTGCTCCAAGAGATTTCAAAGATCTCCTTCAAAATCGACCAACGAGGTCGTGACCTCCTCCATCTCTTCATTCAAATTCAATTTTCGTAAGCAATCGTAGAATATGATATCTGTCGAACTTCCCGTGTCGACAAAGATTTACCTCACATTATAATTAGCAACAGTGGCCGTGATGACTTGGGAATCCTTATAAGGGGCTAAGATACCATTCTCATCTTCAGACCTATGTACCTGCTGGGCTGGTTTTCTCTCTGAGCGCCCCACATTTCGCCCTTGCCTYSRCTGYTACTGATCCTTCTTKGGGGMGTCWGCTCTGAAGCTATCCCTTCTTGTTCGTACGAACTCTTTGAGGTGTCCCGCTTGTACTATCCTCTTTATATCGTCCTTCAAATGTGTGCACTCTTCTGTATTATGGCCATATTCATTGTGATATCGACAGAATCAATCAGATTTTTCCATTCTTGGATTCTGAAAATATTTTCTAGGCTATTTGAGGTCGGGATGTCGCTCAATTGCCTGCAGAATTTCTCCCTAAGGTGAAGCCAAAGGTGTATACCTGTTAAATCGAGGACGACCTCCTACCAGATCAGTCCTGGGCTTCTTCATTTGTGCCCTATATTCCCTATCAGGACGTTCTCTCCGCCTCTCTCCATCGTCCTTTATCGTCAAGGATTCTTCCAAGTGGATGTACTTTTCTGCTCTCTCCAAGAGCCCTCCGAATTTTAGTGTCGGCTTTACCACCAATGATTGGAAGAACTCCCCCTTCCTGAGCCCTTGGGCCAGGGCATTGACCAAGAGTTCTTCAGAGGCTGAGGGCATGTCTAGTTTGGCATTTGTGAACCTTTTGATATATTCACGCAGGCTTTCGTTCTCCTTCTGCTTCAAGTTGAACGACTCTAACGGCATTTTTTGATATTTCCTACAACTGGTGAACTGGTGCAGGAAGGCAGAACTGAACTCATCAAATTTCTTTTGGAACGAGGAGGTAGCTGGCTAAACCAAAGCTAGGCTGACTTCATAAAGGTCGTGGGGAAAACCCGACACATGACCGCATCGGAAAACTTATGCAAGGTAGCTACGATCTCGAATCGGCTCAGGTGATCCCACGGATCCGTTGTCCCATTTTGTTTGAAGCCCATGGAATGGTAAGATGTTAGGAGATCATCCCTCATGACCGCCTCCATGAACGGAGTGCTCCGTCGTGCATGGCCTGCGACCGTGCCCGCCATCTTTCGTTTAACTTCCCTAACTTTTTTTTTGCAGGTTCTGCATTTGCTCAGTGAGGTATGGGTTGGTTTTGCTTTCTAAAGTAGAAAAGCTCTCTTCGTCCTCCTGAGGGGGAGCTCTAGCCATTCATTGGGCCGTGCACGGTGGCTCCGTCTCTGGCGGCTGGTTCTCCTTGGAGGGTGGTGTCGAAAGTTCAGCAAATTTCTTTTCCACAACCACCTCCACCGCTTTCCCGATGAGGTCGCAATCTGACCCATGTTAGCCGCAGTCCTGAAACCTTTTGATTAGCTTCAATCCATCCAATTCCAATTATATCCCCATGACATACCACCGGGCATTTGCGCGACGCAATTGATTGCAATTTTATCTTCTATTGGTTTTGTTTGCTTTTTCTTAAAAATTAAAAACAAAATGAAAAAAAAAGAAAAATTAAATATTCCAAAAGTTTTTAGTTATTTGTTAGTTTGTTTTGTTTTTTTAGGTTTTTAACCAAGACACTTCCAATCACGAGATTCGAAACGAAGGATGATTGCGCAGAGCAGTTCAACTAATTAAATTTTAGGGACGCTTTCTTACCCTTTTCCTCTTTTGATTTGTTTTTATATTTATGGCAATCAGTAGATTGCTAAATTTTTAGAGGGGTGGTGGTGGTGGTTGAGTATGATTTATATTTGAAAAATTGTGCAATTTGAAATTTTTTACATGATTGATTGCTATTTCTGCGCTGAATTGTGTTTGTCTGGCTTCCCTGTCGAAGTTAACTATGCATGATTTTAGATTCTTGTCTTTTGAGCATGCATAAGTCCATAATTATTTTATAATTTATATTTCTATATATTGTAAAATGGTACTTGGACGCAAACAATTTCGCAAAACCTTAAAAGCAGCGTCAATTCAAAACTTTTTCATACAAAAAGCATGTGAGTAGCCTGAGTGTTTATCATCATTGCATGTACTTGAATGATTTTTGATTTGAGATCTCTTTGAAACTGATGTGTGTAGTTGACTTTGAACATGATGTTAAGGCACAGAAAAACCATATTTTCGGCCATATCTATATATTTTAGCCACTATAAATTCCAAATGAGCCAATCATAGCCAAATAATCCATTTCCTATAGCCATGAGTGTTTTTGAGACTCCTACAACCATTAAAAGCGTGGGGGTAGGAGTTAGCTATTTTTATTAGTTATTTGTGTTTTGAAGATTTTACCAGGGATTTATGAAAAGTTTGTAATTGAGGACTACCTTCCTTCAAATAAAAAGAAAAAAAAAAGAAGAAAAAAAGACCCCATAAAAGAAAAAAAGGGG
The DNA here is from genome assembly GCA_014905375.1 of Phtheirospermum japonicum. Lineage (NCBI taxonomy): Eukaryota > Viridiplantae > Streptophyta > Magnoliopsida > Lamiales > Orobanchaceae > Phtheirospermum > Phtheirospermum japonicum. The sequence goes on from BMAC01000700.1 coordinate 521,884, forward strand.
GGGGATAAAATTAAAAGAAAGAATAAGAAGGATGGTGAAGAGTGTCGAGTTGTTGCCTATGTTTATAAAGGCTTGCATTTATTGTTTATTTTCTTGAAGCCTAATAGGCAATGAGTTATGTTGTAAGAGAAGCGTATCATGAGCTTCTAAGTTTTTTTAAGTGGTTTGAGCGAAAGTCGGTTTTTGGGTTACGAGTTGAGAAATAGCCTATGTGTAAAGGCTACAATATGAGAGTTTAGTGAGGTTTCATTTGAATGAGGTGAAGAAATTAGCTTCGTGATTAGAATAGTTGGGTGAGTTATTTATCACGTTAGATTGTGAGTTAGCCACACGACTTATATATTCCATACCCGTCCAAAGAGCCTACATTGGAACCCGAAAAGACCTTTTCCGATTCTTTGTTGATAACGCACTTAATTTGCGATTGAAAAGAGATTGATTTTTGGTTCTTATTTGTTATGCATGTATTTGTATGATTTGAGTGTATACACATCCCAATAAAATAATTCTCGAGTGCTTTGAGCGTACACCCATATATATTACCCTTTGTGAGGATGCATGATTTTGTTTTTGGAGTAACAATGTAATAAGGGCGGAGTGTTTGAAGTTGCGTTGCACGTATCTATATTTTCAAAATTATTTATGTAGCACAACACGACTCATTTCTTGGATTAATTCCCATTCTAGTTAGTCTTTGAAACTATATTTTGTTCGAGGATGAACAAACCAATAAAGCGTGGGGTAGTTGATTAACACTTATTTGTCTTGGTTTTTAGAAGTATTATAATTTACTTTTCTTATTTTTTTGGTATAAGTTAGATAGTTTAAGCTTAAATTCGTATATTTGTACTTCCAGCTTATTTTACCGTAAATTGATCTAGATTGATGCAAATAGGTGAATTATCTCTATTTTTCACCTTATAGCTAAGTAACCGGAGGAGCTCAGCACATTAAAGTTGAAAATTGATGATTAAGAGACAAGAATCGAGCATTTCGGCGAAGAAGTAGCATGTTTTTGAAGTTAACATTAGCTCCTAGCGGTAGCCTTACTGTTACACCTAACGGTTACCATACCGTTACTCACACCGTTACCTGCACCGTTACGCAATCTATGAAGGTGGACTAAGAGTCTAATGGTAGGTTTAACAATTACACTCCGTACGGTTAACATCACCTTTAGGAGGCAACATAGACATTAACAGTAGCTTTAACGGTAGCCTCCTTACCACTAAGTGCTACCGTTATCGGGCCCAGTAACCGACTTATGTGACTTATTCTCCAAGAAATCAGAATTCTATAAATATCACACCATTAATCCGACTTTGCAGCATACTATAGTCATTATAAGGTTACCAAAAAGTATTCCTAGGATTAGAAACATGTTTCAACACTCTGGGACGAATTTCCAGGATCTACGATGAAGATTCAAGATCCCGAGCTCCAAGACGAAGACTTTCGCTCAAGATCCGATTTTTCGACCAGGATCAACCATCCATAGTCCGAATTCGCAGAGATATTTTCAGCACCTCATAGTTATTAATAAGTTTTCTAAACCTTAGTTACTTTTTAGATTAATTCTTTAGATAATTTATGTTCTTAGGTATTTATCGCTTTGTTTTGGATTTTTGAATCGTTTGAACCATTGAATCGCTGAGTTTGGAACCTTAGATTTTGTTTTTAATATAAATTTAGTTGTTGCGTTTTTAATTTAGTTCATGCTTGGTGATGATATTGTTCATGCTTGGATATTTATTGCTTAAGTTTAATTAATTAATTGTTAATTTGGTTCATGATATGCAATTGCTTGAGAATTTTAGAATTACTTTGTTCACGAGAATTCATATGCTTGATGATTGAATCCATGCTAGTTAATTAATTTAGAATTAAGATTAAATTTTCAAAAACTCCAGATTAATAATTCTAGTTAATTTAAATTAAAATTTTAGTTAATTAATTAGGTTAAAATAATTTGTATAAGATAATTAGTTTTTGCTTTTCAATTAAAGTAGTTAATAAATTCAAAAACCAAATTTATACAAGTTCGCGTGTTAAAATTGTGATTAAACAAACATTTGAAATTCCGAATATCAGTCCTTTGAGATCGACACGAGCCATCTTACCCACCTACAAGTGAACCCGTTCTCTTGCGGGCATGATTTAAAAGTTTTGACAAAATTATTTATAAAAATAGGTGCATTAAGCTTGAATCAAAATGGAGATGTATCCAAGCCGGTGGAACAATTGCATAAAACACCAAACCCTTACATTCTGGGATCTTTGAAGGGGAAGCTCACGAACAAAACCCCCACTTCTCCGGTAGTTGAAAGAGTTCCATTTCCAAGACGCCTACGACCGGCAAAAGAGAATAATAAGTTCATGGAAACCTTCCTCTTTTGGATGTGATCAAGATGATGCCGGCATATTTGAAGTCCTTCAAGGAGCTTGCTACAAGACATAGGCATTTGGAGACAAACCAGTACGTTCCACTAATGAAGGAGGTGAGTGCGTTATGCGAGCACCCACTGCCTACAAAGGAGAAGGACCGTGGAAGCTTTTGTGTCAATATTACATTGGAGAATTGGTAGCAAGCACGCGGAATGCTTGATCTTGGCACGGGAATTAACTTACTACCGCATTCCCTTTATAAGCAATTTGAATTAGGACCTTAAAACCGACAAAAATGCATCTCCAACTGGCGGATCGTTCAATTCGACACCCATTAGGTATCGTTGAAGATTTTTTGGTGCGAGTGGGTGAATTGATTATTCTAGTTGATTTTGTAATTTTGGATGTTGCGAAGATGCCGAGTGAAGCAAAGGGGCATACTATTCTTTTAGACCGTCCGTTTCTATCTACCTCCCACGTAGTGACTGATGTGAATAAGGGGAGGATGAGCATGTCGATTTTAGGAGAGATGGTCACTTTTTCTTTGTGAGATATGAATAATTGCCCTGCGCCATTGATGTAAGAAGATGAGTGTTCATACGTCGACCAGATAGATGCTTGCGTCCAAGAGCCTAAAAGCATAACGGTTTTCGACAAGATGGTAGTCGAGGACGACAATGATTTTCGAAGTTGGGAGGAGATAGCTGAGCTGTTTGGAATTGATTTTCGCGATATAGAAGCTTCCCTCAAAATAGCCGACCCCAACGACAAATATGATATGAAGTTTTGCGTAAGTGATCTGGAGGAGTTAGGAGTTCTACCTCAAGACAGCCATTAATCGTTGAATAAGCGTCGAGCAAGTGACGTAAAATGTTACGCTTCTTTGGAGGCAACCCAAGCGTTAGTTTTTCTTTTTCTTTTCCTTAATTTTTCTTTTGCTTTTTTTTTCTTTTATTTTTGTTTTGATTGTGTCAATTTCCGTGGTATATTTATGTGTGTGTTGATGTGCAGAAAATTCATAAATTCGCCGAAACAGGAGACTTAGCAGTACTGTAGCGATAACCATTACCGTTACCCCTTTCCGCTAGTATTTTCTAGGCCTAACCACTGAACGTACCGCTAAGACGTAGCACAGGGGATAATGATTAGCGACGTACAAAGCAGGTAATGGTTGCTTCAGCGGTAGCCGTTACCATAGGGGTCACCGCTATCAGCGTCTGTTCGTCCGATTTTTACGAATTTGTTTCCGCCGATCGAGGTCGCAATCCGACCCATGTTAGCCGCAGTCCGGCAACCTTTTGCTGAGCTGCAATCCAGCCAATTCCAATTATATCCCCATGACATGCCACCAGGCATTTGCGCGACACAATTGATTGCAAATTTATCTTCTATTGTCGTTGGGGTCGACTATTTCGAGGGCAGCTTCAATATCGCGAAAATCAATTCCAAACAGCTCAGCTATCTCCTCCCAACTTAGAAAATCATCGTCATCCTCGAATATCATCTCGTCCAAAACCGTTATGCTTTTAAGCTCTTAGACGCAAGCATCTATCTGGTCGACGTACAAACACTCATCTTCTTCCATCAATGGCGCAGAGCAATTATTCATATCTCGCAAATAAAAAGTGATCGTCTCTCCTAGAACCGACATGCGCTTATCCTCCCCTTATTCACATTAATCACTGCATGGGAGGTAGATAGAAACGGACGGCCTAAAAGAATAGTATGCCCCTTTTCTTCACTCGACACACTACTGCAGAATACGGAATTAACGACGGTTTTTTTAGGGATTTCACGGCAGTTTTGAACCGTCGTTGTAGCAAACACCGTTGAATGTAGGCACCTTTTACGGCGGTTCTACAACTGCCGTTAAATCCAACTAATTAACGGTGATTTCCAGAACCGCCGTTGTTTAATATAAATTTAAAAAAAAATTACTGGTGAGCTCAACTAGTCTAGCTCGTTTGGCTCACCAACAGCAACCCTTTTCTTCCCCGCCGGCGCACTCAATGCATCAACCGGCGCCGGCAATCTCCACACAACATCCACCCTTGGTGTCTCTCCCACAGCCATTCTCCATGCCGCTGCATCAACGCTGCATCCCCACCGGCGCACTCTTCGCAGCAGCCAGCGCGGCGATCTCCACCCCACAGTCCATGCGAGTTCCAGCAAGCTCCGACGTCCAAAGGCATCCTTGAGAAGGTCCAGGCAAACTCCGATGATCCGAAGTCCAGGCGAACTCCAATGAACTGTGATGATCCGATGTCCAGGCGTCCAGGCGAACTCCGACGTGGTCGCCCTTGGTCCAATGACAGCAGTCGATCTCCGGCGACGTCGGCTTCTGGCGAATGCAGATGAAGATCTCTGGCGACGTCGGCAGCCCTTGGTCCAAGATGAAGATGAAGTGATGAACATGAATGAAGAGGATGAAGATGAAGGCATGGATGTGTTTACACGGATCGATGACATGGCGAATGCAGATCGTCGGATGAGACACGGATCAACGGCCCAAGATTTTTGCTCGATAAGGACGAGTATCGGTGACATGACAACTTTCTATTCTACGGTGGTTCTAATAAAACCGCCGTAAAATGTCATCTTACTCATGGCGGTTCTAATAGAAACGACGTTAAATCTACCAAACTAATTAACTTATGAACTAATTAACGACGGTTTTTAAGGAACCGCCGTGAATACTTGTATCAGGTAAGGTTTTACGGCGGTTTTTATATAACCGCCATAGTATAAGGTAAGGTTTTACGGCGTTTCATATAAAACTGCCGTGGAATAAAGAAATCGACGGTGGTTGTCAGAAAACCGCCGTTAAAATATATATTTAATGACGGTTCTTGAAAAACTGACGTAAAAATATATATTTAATGGCAATTTTCCAGAAAACCGCCGATAAAACATATTTAATGGCGGTTTTTCCAGAACCGTCGTTAATAAGCCGCCTTTGTATCCTATTTCTATAGTAGTGACATCTCCCCATCATCCAAAACTACAAAATCAACTAGAATAATCAATTCACCCACTCGCACCAAAAAATCTTCAACGATACCTAATGGGTGTCGAATTAAACGATCTGCCAGTTGGAACACATTTTTTTCAGTTTAAAGGGTCCTAATTCAAATTGTTTATAAAGGGAATGTGGCAGTAAGTTAATTCCCTCACCAAGATCAAGCATTCCGCGTGCTTGTTGCCCATTCTCCAATGTAATATTGACACAAAATCTTCCAGGGTCCTTCTCCTTCGTAGGCAGCGGGTGCTCGCATAACGCACTCACCTCCTTCATTAGTGGAATGTACTTATTTATCTCCAAATGCCTATGTCTTGTAGCAAGCTCCTTGAAGAACTTCACATACGCCGGCATTGTCTTGATCACATCCAAAAGAGGAAGGTTGATGTTGACGTTCTTCAGCAAGTTATAAAGCTCCATGAACTTCTTATTCTCTTTCGCTGGTCGTAGGCGACTTGGAAATGGAACTCTTTCAACTACCAGCGAAGTGGTGGTTTTGTTCGTGAGCTTCCCCTTCAAAGATCCCGAAATGTAAGGGTTTGGTGTCTTATGAAATTGTTCCACCGGCTTGGACACATCTCCCTTTGGTGATGCCGGTGTTGGAATCTTCGTCATATCTTCGTCCCATTCATCATTTACCTCGACTCCATTATCAATCACTTTTCCACTACGTAGGACTTTAATCGTTGAGGCTTGCTCTGTTTGACTCAAAAATTTGTTATTTTCCTTATTTGATCTTGCAATGTCAACCGCTAATTATCCTACTGTCCTATCCTTCCTTTCCATATTCTTAGCAAGATCAAGTGCTATCCTAGAGAGATTGTCAATACTATTCACCTTTTTTGAGAGTTCGTCTATCTTTGCATTCACATTCACAAGTCCCTCTCTATTATGAAGCGTCTCAGTCACTTGATTTCGTTGCCAAACTACCAATTGATAATTTGATTGAACCGGATTTGATGTCTGCCCCTTCGTAGGCGGTGGCGGTGGGGGAAGGTACTGTGGGTTGGTCTGTGGCTGCATCGGCGCATAATGTGGGTTCCCAGGACCTCACTTGAAATAGGGAGAATCACGTTGTGCCTGAAATTGGTTTGTGGGTTTCTTCCCAAAATTGTTGTGTTAGAAATTTTGAATGGCATTGACCTCTACGTTCGTATCATCATCAAAAGTCACTGAACATGCTTTCACCCCATGTCCAAATGCTCCACAAATTCCACATATCTCTTGTGAAGGTTGCGATTATTTCTTTATCATCATGTTCTTCAACAACTCCACTTGCTTTGTCAGTTTATTGAACTTGTCATCCTCCGCTCGCGCAACCGAGACCTCATTCACTCTAAATTTTTGAGGCCTTGAACTCATTTGCCTTGACTTGTCACTCATAAACTCAAAAAGATCCCATGTCTCCTCCGTAGTTAGATCTCCAAAATCCCCAGCCTTCGTCTCCACGTGCTTCTTGAAAATTGGCAATAAGCCTTCATGAAAATAAGTATTCACCAACTTGGGACCATTGTTATGATGCGGACACGCAAGGAGAAGTTCTTTGTAGCGCTCCCAGGCCTCATGGAATAATTCACCTTCTTGCGAAAGGAAGGTGTAAATTTCTCTCCTTAATGTTGCTGTCGTTTGGGCCGAGTAAAATCTTCTAACAAACTTCTTGAACACCATATCCCAACTAGCTAGGGAGTTAGGTTGCAATGACAAAAGCCACTGGTTTGCTTTATCCTTCAAGGTGTTTGGGAAGAATCTCATCCTAAGTTGTCCTACTGTTAGAACCCTAGCTTGAACACTTGATAGTTGCTGGTAAAATTCCCGAATGAAATTGAGTGGGTCTTCATTAAGCAAGCCGTAGAAAGTGGGCAGCCTGTTTAAGTCATCGGTCCGTAAGGGGTAGTCTCGGGCCGCTTGCCCTAAGACTATTGGTGAGCTATATGGTCCAATGGTTGGGCACGTGAGGTCACCTTGTCTACGCACATTTTGATATTGAGGGGCTCGTCTCCCTCCCAAATTTTAAAGACCTCCGAAGTCCTCCCTATTCTCATAGTACTCATCATCTTTGTTGAATTCATTATCCTCGTACCCATCCACGTGACCATCATTCATCATATCATTATATCGTCCACCTCTTCTATTTTGGAAATGGTTCGGTGCTCGCCCCCGACTTCGATTGTCATTATTTTGTTGGTTGTTCGGGGGCGGGGGCCTGTCATTACCAACTTGATTGTGCAAAATCTCCTCATTTACCCGTGCAAGGTATGCCAGAGCTTCGTCTTGATTCCTAAATTGATGTAGATACTTGATTTGGTTCCTTGGAAATGTGACTTGATGATTATCTTGGTCTTGGAGTCCCTCGTTATTTGCTTCATTAAGGATCACGTGTCTTCCTTGGTTCTCATCATTAACGATCCCTTGGTTGTTCCCATCGTTATGTACTTGATTGATATTAGGATCATTAAGTAGTGGATCTTCATGATGAATGTCGTCCTGGGAGTCTCCAAAGTTTTGAGCATCAGTAGGTGGCATTCTATATGGTTGGTAGCGTGAAGGGGTAATATTGTCATTCCCTTGCCCTCGGCCACCATTCGTTCGTCTTCCTCCTCTTCCTCCCGGTCCTCAGCCTCCAATAGGTGTAGTATTTGACATGTTGGCCGAATTTGTATCACGACTATTTGCTTCGGGGGAATGAAAGTCTTCTTGGTCTACCAACTCATTCAATGTTGTCTATAAATGGAGCAAGTCTATTTCGAAGGTTACGACGACCATTCATCAAAACACAAAACATCAACGCATCGAGTGTCAAACAAAGAACCTTTATACAAATAGACGGAAAAGCAAATAACAATTACAAACATTATCAAAACCTATCTCAGTCCCCGGCAACGACGCCAAAATTTTGATTCAAGCTTAACGCACCTATTTTCATAAATAATTTTGTCAAAACATTTAAAGCTTGCCCGCAAGAGAACGGGTTCACTTGTAGGTGGGTAAGATGACTCGTGTCGATCTCAAAGGACTGATATTCAGAATTTCCAATGTTTTTTTAATCACAATTTTAACACTCGAACTTGTATAAATTTTGTTTTTGAATTTATTAACTACTTAATTGAAAAGCAAGAATTAATTATCTTAAACTGATTATTTTAACCTAATTAATTAACTAAAGTTTTAATTTAAATTAACTAGAATTATTAATCTAGAGTTTTTGAAAATCAATTTAATCTTAATTCTAAATTAATTAACTAGTATGGATTGAATCATCAAGCATATGAATTCTCAAGAACAAAGTAATTCTAAAGTTCTCAAGCAATTGCATATCATGAACCAAATTAACAATTAATTAATTAAACTTAAGCAATAAATATCCAAGCATGAACAATATCATCACTAAGCATGAACTAAATTAAAAATGCAACAACTAAATTTATATTAAAAACGAAATCTAAGTTTCCAAACTCGGTGATTCAATGGTTCAAACGATTCAAAAATCCAAAACAAAGCGATAAATACCTAAGAACATAAATTATCTAAGAATTAATCTAAAAAGTAACTAAGGATTAGAAAACATATTAATAACTATGAGGTTCTAAAAAAATCTCTGCGAATTCGGACTATGGATGGTTGATCTTGGTCAAAAAATTGGATCTTGAGCGAAAATCTTCGTCTTGGAGCTCGGGATCTTGAATCTTCGTCGTAGATCTTGGAAATTCATCCTAGAATGTTGAAAACATGTTTCTAACCCTATGAATACTTTTTGGTAACCTTATAATTAATATAGTATGCTGCAAAGTCAGATTAATGGTGTGGTATTTATAGAATTCCGATTTCTTGGAGAATAAGTCACATAAGTCGGTTACTGGGCCCGATAATGGTAGCACTTAGCGGTAAGGAGTCTACCATTAAAGCTACCATTAATGTCTTTGTTGCCTTCTAAAGGTGATGTTAACGGTACAAAGTGTAATTGTTAAACCTACCGTTAGGCTCTTATTCCACCTTCAGCGATTACATAACGGTGTGAGTAATGGTATGGTAACCGTTAGGTGTAAAGGTAAGGCTACCACTAGGAGCTAACATTAACTTCAAAAACTTGCTACTTCTTCGCCGGAATGCTCGACTCTTGTCTCTTAATCATCAATCTTGAACTTTAACGTACTAAGCTCCTCCGGTTACTTAGTTATAAGGTGAAAAACAGAGATAATTAACCTATTTGCATCAATCTAGATCAATTTACGATAAAATAAGCTAGAAGTACAAACATACGAATTTAAGCTTAAACTATCCAACTTATACTAAAAACAATAAGAAAAATAAACTTAAATACTTCTAAAAACAGGGACAAATTAGTGCTAATCAATGAGGTCAGATAATTGCTTCAAAAAGGAATCATTCTATGATCCTCCTTCTTGTTGGGCTCCTCCAGGAGGGGGTTGCGTTGTGCTCGGCCTAGCTGCTGCCAATGGCTCTGTTGTCTCCGGTATGCCTGTTGGCGTAGCAGAACTTGGTGTTCCACCCATTTCCGCCACCAGGTTTCGTATGAGTCCGTCTGATGCCATACTTCCTTCTCACGTCTTAGTCTTGCTTTCCCATAAACAACGCCAATTATTTCGCCCTGAAAATTATGACAAGCACCTGCTCCTTCTTTGAGAATGCCCTGACCTGCTTCAACCAAAAATACATTATAAAGGACCACCGGGGGTTTTCTGGTGGAAACCTCTTCGATGATTAAGTCAGTTAAGCGTTGTAGATCGGAATAAGCAAAATCAAGAGAAGAATACTTTAGAATGTCATACCTCTCTCAGCCTTGGGGCTGAGATATTTATAATTTTTGCCAAGTGGGGCCCTTCCGAGATCCCGGAATTGGAACCCATGAATCTCGGGCCGTTATTCAAACTGGCTTGACCAGGAAGCTTCTGCCAAGGGCAGGATAGCTCTGTCGTTAAGCTTTCCGGATTTCTAACCTGATCTCCCGAATACTTATCCAAGGCTTCTGATCAGGTCGGGGCGATATCCGGGGAGCGGCAGATCTGTCTTCCGCCTTACCTATCTTTTCTTGAGTCTTTAGGTCAGCTAATCCCCACCAGGTCTGCCAGGGCAAAACAGACGTGCAGGATGCCTTGACCAGATTACTCTACTTAGGGCAAGTAGAGGCGTGCCCCCGTTATCTTAGCTTTTCCTTCTTCCTGTCCTGGGCAGGATAGATCCCTCCTTTGATTCATGGGCCCAGATCAAGATCAATCTTCATCCCATCTTCCTTTCAGAATCAGAGTGGCAACTCAGGTCATCCCAACCAGATCTTATTCTCTTATACCTCTCGATTTCTCCAGGTCAGGCATATTTGGGTCGTACCAAACTATGAAATGTTCTTCTATTTTAAAAACAAGAATGTTATTATGTAAATTTTTATCGGCATAGTTTGTTAGTTTTTTTTTAAAAAAAATATGCTCTTTATTCATTGAGTATGAATATATACACTGAGCTTGTAATAATAATAAAACATGTGAAACGAACAATATTACTGAATTTATAAATTTAGAACTAATAACAAATAACAAGTAATGACTTTTTAAATGCTTTTAAAATAGTTGTCCGCATTCTTCAAGAGAAAAAAAAAGGTAAAATCATATTATGTGTTTTCTCATTTAGGTCGTATTGTTATAAATTTTTTGTAGAAAAAATATATATTATTGTATATCTTCCTAAGTTGTGTTAATTTTTACTTTACGAGGTTATGATAATTTTATAAGAATTCATAATATTATTTTAGAGAACGTTAAATGAATTTCACCAAAACGTATTGAAATCCGCATAATTACAAAGTACACAATTTTATAATATTCTATTATAAATTGACGTAGTCCATAAAATCAACGAAGTTATATAAGTTAAATAATTCATGAAACTCTATAAGATCTCATGTTGGGGATACCCCTAACCTAAATGAGGATAAATAAGTTATTTTGTAATTTCTTTAGATTTATGTAAAATATTCAAAAACTACATTTATTTTGGGTCAAATGGAGTGTAATATTACTTCCTCCATCACATTCTATCCGTCGCAAATGACCATTTGACATAAATTGTGAAAGATAATTGGTGTTATAATTATAGGTATCAAATGACAATAATATAATTTTATCTAAAGTAATTAAAAGTGTAAATAATAAAAGTAGGGGTAAAATTAGTAAAGTAACATTTAATTCTTATTGAGAAAGTAAAAATTAAAAATAAATTTATTTTGAAAATATGAATATGACACACAGAATGGGCAACAGATAGAACGTGACGAATAAAATATTTTTAATGCAACGCAGAAATGTAAAATGTTCCGAACATTTCTCATTGATAGTGAGATTTTGGAAAAGGTATTTTGATGCAATGTAGAAATTATAATAAATATTAGGATAATTCTCATATATTACACTCAGATGAATATTAATTCCCAAATAATTAAGTAATTTATTTCATTCCATTTATGACAAATAAAACCAATTAAAATTGTGGCCCTAAACTTCCATCATTGGATTGGCGGAGGCTGTTGCTGAGAATTTTGCTTGAGGAATTCGATGATTGTGGCCCTAAACTTCCAACCTTGAACTTGGGCTCCCGAAGATTTGGGAAACTACTGGGCTTTTAGGCTATAGAGAATCTGGGCCAAAAGAGATTTGGGTTGTGCCATAAGGTGTTTTAGTTCATGTTATTAATGTTGGAGAAAAATTCTTTTTACCTCCTGAACTATGGCCATTTTGATACTTTGCCTACTAAATTTTTTTTTCGTGCAAATTACCTCCTAAACTGTTTGAATTTTGCACTTAATCTCCTGAACTCCCTTTTTTGTGGAACTTTTGATTTGAGATCACTCGTGTGACATGCACGCTTACATATAAGGGGTAAAACCGACTTTTCATCTCTTACTTATGATTCCTACTCAAAACAATGGTACATGAGCAATCGTGTAACCTGTTAAATAATGTTCACATTAATATATGTATACACGTAGGATCTGGAACCTACGTACTGCTCACGTGCCATTATTTTGAGCGGGAGTCATGAGGAGGAGATGGAAAATCAATTTTACCCCTTATATGTTAGCGTGCATGTCACACGAGTTAGATCCGGCTAGAATTTCCATCACAAATGGAAGTTCGGGAGATTAATTGCAAAATTCGTACAATTTAGGAGGTAATTTGCATGAAAACAAAGTTTGAGAGGCAAAGTGTCAAAATGGCCATAGTTCAGGAGGTAAAAAAAATTCTCTTAATGTTGTGCTGCATAGGTAGATGTGTTGAATAAGTTAGTTGAACACGTCCGAATTGCAATGGCTTTACAAAAAAAAAAAAAAACAAAAAAAAAAACCTAACGTTACAGGGAAAATGTTAGTATGCAATTTAATATGATTAAATTTTAGTAGTGATAATATGTAATTTAACAAGTTTATTGTAGAATTTGATAGTGTTATTATGGAATTGCATATTTGTATGAAATTGAAATTAAAAAAACAAAAAAAAGTTATATTTTAGTATGAGTTAAATACTACATATTTTCATAACACTCATTTAGACTCATGTACACTAGTATGCCATATTCCGTAAAATAATAAAACTATATAGTGCGAATTTCCAAAATGATATATAGAATTATTTGTGTAAATGAATAGTGAGTATGAAATTCAATCTTGAAATCTCACGATAAAGTATGAAACTTAGTAGGGTAAAATTGTGTATGTAATCTCACGATATAGTATAAAATTCGACCGGCGTTGATGACTGGTGACAGCCTAGTATGAAAATTACATGAAATATTTAGAATCTTGGTTGGATTAAATTTGGAAGAAAGAAAAAAAATGAAAAAAATTCAGTTAGTAAAGGTAAAATGATACTCTTACGTAGTAATTTTGAATAAATGAGAAGATAGGATTTTAATTAATCATTTGAGATAAAATATTTCTCTAATGGTGGGAATCGCCCCATAAATATTTAAAATTATTTGAGAGAAGTTATTGATAAATGCATTCATTTGACGTGTCACCAAAGTGAAAGAAAATATAAAATCATTTAGCAACCAAAGTGAAAGAATTTCAAATCCCTATTTCGCTTATTTGTTATAAGTAAAATTAATACAATCAAAATAAATCAAGTGTATATTATGCAAAACATATATAAATAGCAACAGAATAGTAAGAATAAAACACAAGGTTTTAAACTTTTGCTTATAAGAGCAAAATCTTTATAGTCATTCCTCATGGAGAGTTTTTTACTAAAATACGTGAATCAATGATTACACTTGAAATCATAAGAAACTAGAAAAACAACTAAACTCATAATGAGAAAGGTAGTTCTAAATAAGTGCTACCCTTCCAAAAGTGTAAGAATCACAATTACCAGGATTGGATCCTAATTAAAACAAAAGAAAGGAGTAAAATAATTCGTTCAACAAGATATTGATGTAGATGTTGTCACACACACTACAACACCTACCTCTGGGCAGAATATCTGTTGATCAAACAAAATACTCTCAACTCTTGATATTTTATCTCCATAATTCGTGGCATCTCAGTATTGAAGTTGTAGAGCAAGTTCTCATCTTTATATAGATATTTTTGCTTTTAAAAGAGACCTAAAAAGAAGAAAATAAGATATACAACCCCTCCATTTCTTATTAAGTGTCCTTTTAAAATTTATGATAAGAATTAAGGGATATATAAATTTGGCTAATATACCTATAATCAATTAATAATATTCCTAATTCATATTTCTTCCCTCTTACCTCATAATTATCTTATTAATATAGTATTCAATAGATACGTTTATCCTTCATCCTTTCTAAAGTTTCATTCCTTCTATCAGCAAAATCAACTCCATTTGCTAGAAGAACTTACCTGGACCATACAAGCCTGTTACATGAAACGCACCAAAACTAAAGCAAGCCACCCTGAAGAGAAATACATGATTTCCAAAGATTTTAGGCAAATCCAAGGTTATAAATCTGCTCATTTTCATCAATTAAATATTATTTAATTACTTGAAAATTTTGTTTTAGTTTAAATTATCAAATTGCAAATAGTTATTTACTAAGGTCTACTCTAGGGGAAAGAAAATTACATCATAATCTAGTTCTAATTATTTACAAGATAACTACCATATAAGATAAATATCAAATTTCCTTAAACAATTAATAATCTAATAAACTTGTCCATAAAGTTAAATAACAAGTAGAAAAGAAATAAGAATATAGGTGATTAAATAATTTTTAATCTCATACTAAAAGAATACAAGTCTATTTTAGTCTTATATGTAAGAAAACGTATAGACTCTTCAATCTCCCCATTTTGCTTTCTTGCCAAACCACACATGATGAAAATTAAAAGTATAATCTTGAATAATCATATAAGAACTTCTCCTAACTTGTTGCATTATAAATCAGAATATCAAAGATTATAAAATCAATCGTGTAGCTATTAGAAATATCAAACACAAATAACTAGCAACAAATAAAATATCTATAGAACAAGAGATCATAAAAACCCAAAGTAAAGAATACTTCCTTTTGGTACGGTAGTGGTAGCTTCAAGATCAAACACTTTCTGATCCTCTTCATCACAAAACCCTACAAGCAAACTAACATTAGAAGAAATAGTAGAAGACCAAACTGGCCCTAAACGTGCTACCGTCATATTAAAATTATATACAATTATATGCACTACAACATCCGCAGTAGCAAAATATCCCCCTAAATTAAACATTTCTCTACTAACAACATATGCACCAACAACTCATCATCAACTACTCCCCCTTTTTTTTTTTGGCAAGAATGATAGTATTTCTAATGTAAGCCAAGATAGTAAGCATGTATAGAGCAGTGTAATGTGCCATAACAGACTCCGCAAACGGCACTTGTTCCTTTTAAAAATATCGAGACACGATAACAAGTACACCGGGCATGAAAACTGCAAAACCAGGCATGTTAGAAAGAATATTAGTGACACCCGAAGAAACATTATAAGCATCACTAGGAGCAACATTAGGAAAATCAAAGATAGTGCGACCAGAACCAGAAGACTCGTTTCATCATTAGAACATATCACTGGAAGATCAACAAGATGCTTCTTAACATTCAAAATGAAAGTGGTGACCATAAATAACATTGGCTAGCAAGTAAGAGGAGCACAAGGGATCTATCCTTGAGACAGCAAAACTCGGTAGGTAAGAGTAGGAAAGGGCAAGGACCACATCGACGGGGTAGTCGTGGCAAAGAACATCACTTCATTAATTACTTACAAGATGAAATTACATGGCATCCCAGTACCAAGATGATACAGCAAATGAGCATGAGTCTCAATGACTCGAGAACTATTCATTTAGGGAACTTAGTTTGCACACATATATTCTTTTAAAATCTATACAAGGAGGACCACCTTGAAGAACTGAATATATAGAACCAATGACCATGAAAATCACCCACTAGAAACCAAGTCATAATATTAAAATCAAAGGCAACAGTTCTTATACATAATCAGTCTCAAAGAAAGCATTGATTACAGAAGGACTGAAGTTACAAACATTAACACGTATATAAATCGACTGAAATTAGGGAACCGACGATCAAAAATCTCAACACTTGGATTGACATGAAACTAATATACCACAAAAGCCTCAAAAGGCATAATATTATCCACATTATGCAATAAACCATTTTGTTCAAACTCTAAGAAAGAAAAGACGTTAAGTGTATACATTTTTCTTCAATCAAGGAGAAACCATCCAACAACATAAAACTATCCAAAGCAGCCTTGTAATAAATAGGTTTAGAAAACATGGTACCCATAACTTAATCATAGCTGAATGTTGGCTCGGGTGTTGATATATCCTGAACAACATCTCCTATAATATTTACAGCAACAACTGCAGTAATATCTTTAAAAACTAAACTAACCTTATTATCCCTGGCATAACTATCAACAAAATCATCAGTAAGCACACGTAGTCCATAAGTATCCTCAAACAATTTTTTTCATCACTTTAAATATTGAGGATAGTACTTGACCGAGAGTTAGGGTGACCAGAAACATGCCTTTGCTCTTTTTAAGATGTAACAACACATGAATAATAGTTTTACCATCATCAATTAGGTCAAAGATCGGATTAACAGAAGAACAAGTACACCTTACTATCAAAACCAAGTTATTTGAATCAAAATAATTAGACCTAACCTCCATAGGAATATGTGATGTAGAATCATCAGGAATGTCAGTAATAACTGCAGAAATATTTGGTGACATCTCCCATTGTCTTCGAATTTCCTCCAGACCTCTTTCTCTTTTTGAGAAAAAAGTCTCACTTCTTTTAAACACCATCAATAGATTCAAATGACTCAAAAAGCATCAAGGCCATAGGAATGGAGACATTTGAAAATGCGAGAAGACAACATGTAATTAGGTTAGAGAGTCTCATGAATAGGCATAAACTTTGGAAGATGCTCCACATCAATCTTATTGTTCTTGTCATTATGTAACAAGAAAACATATGCTTCGATTTTTTTGGCAGTAGAAACTACATGAGTGGATGAAATAGGAGGTTATGGCGGCGAGTGTATAACCATAGAGTGAGACAGTAATAGAGTAGAATCAATGGTCAGAGCAATAATAGTCAGTGGTGATTGAGTAACTAGAGGTGGTGAATTAAGGAAAAAAGGACGAAATGGCCACTTGAGTTCATAAGATGTTACCCTAATTTCTACAACACCCTTTGGCACATCTTGTGTAGCAGATCCAGCAGTTATTGAAGTAGTCATAGATGGCAATGATGGATTGCGTGGAGATTCAGACATGGTAGCGGAGCTTAAGCAGGTCCGCGACAGAGGTGAAAGAAAATGAACTGTTGCTTAGATTTTAAAATAATGACTTGACACCTGAAAAGATTTTATCTATTTTTGCAAGATGGATGTCAATAAAAATATCACATGAAAACAAAATCTCCCACATATTTGAAAATAATGTGAAGATGCGTGTCATAATAAGAAACCACATATATATAGATATAATAAACCCAAGATTCCTAAAAAAAAATACTAAACCTAGAAGAATCATATTTGGAAAGGAATCTAGAAATATAAAAGGAAACATATCTAGGTTAAAGTAACTCATGATATAGAAACCTAAAATTACCAAAGAAATAACATCCACCTTTGACACATGTCACTATAAGATATGAAAACTCTTTATTTAAAATTGTACCAATACTGCCATATCGAATATAAACATGTATAACACCACACAAGATCCAATTCCTGTAAAATCTTCCAAACATAGAAGAAATTTACATCCACACTTTACACACGGGAGAAAAATTTCAACAAACAAACAAATATCATCAAGTGATGCATGTCCTTATTTTTTTGACTAAAATATGATAAAGAAAAGATTTCACACACAAAATTGGTAGAAACACAACTACTACACACTACAGTCCTTGATGTGATGACATCATGTATGATATTCGACCACAAATTAAATGAACTAAAACTTCTTAACCTAGTTAATGACATAATCATTTTAAGTTGCATATGCGAATTATGTATTTTTTGTATAGGAGTAGTAGTACCTCCATCTTTGTAGTAATAAAACTAAATTAACATTTTATAAGAAATTGGATCGATTCCTAACAAAAGAAAGTCAACCAATGCCACCGCCCTGCCTTAAAGCTTAAAGAGAGAAGCCCGGTAAAGCCTAATTCAAGAATGTTGAATCCTGGACAGGAAGAAGGGGCTAGAAAGAGTCTAGTAGCCCTTATCCATAGCAGTGCAGTCGTGAAGCATTGAAAGTGCAAGCTTTTCTATTTAGCTTCCTCCGCTCCACTAAGAGTATCAGTTACTCAAGAAAGGCTGATTCTTATTCAAGTAAAGAAGACCGGGAACCCTTGTATGTGAATGTCTAGTCCATCTTCCTCCCAATTTTGATTTCAATACTGGACCTCGTACATGGTACTTTAGAAAAGAAAATGCATTTTCTAATTTGATTGAGCAATTACTCTTCATCCTTTTAGGATGGCTAGGACTTCCTTCATAACACAAAATACTCATTTGGAAGAATCGGGATAAATGCTCGTTTCTGCAATAGACAACACACATTATTTTGAAAATATTCAACTCATTTAGACAACACACTTTAGGAAAGAATGTACAATAGCTGGACACAATGCAAGGTATTTCTAAAAATAAATAAATTAAAACTTAATATAAATTGTAAAGACAAATGTGAGGTTAGATGTCACAACATGCAGAACAACATTCATACATACCACCTATAGAGAGATTTTCTAAAGAAAATCTCTCATGCTCCAATGCCTTGTTGTTAATATCTACATGCTAATTTTCAATGTTAATATACTCCATGTGTACATGAATTTCTCAACTAAGTCTCGTATAGTGTGATATTAAAAAACGACGTGTTTTTTACGAGAGTTTGAGAAGGTTTATTTGATATGTCAGTCACACTAGAGTTATCATCAGAAATAGTTAATATGTTTCCAAGTGAACTATTCCCATTAACAATTTTGATTAATCACAATAATTGGGAACAACAACCAAAGATCATACAACCCAAATTCTCCTAGCATAGATGACACATTAACATGTTCATTCGTAGACCATAAACCACATTTTTGCCAAAATACACACTCTCTCAATGCAATAATTTTGTCATCTTTCAAGATCTTGACAACATAATTTAGTTAAAAAGATAGAGAAAAATGGAGAGATCTTACAATACTACATTCCGTAGATATACACCTAAATCTTACCATGCCCCCAAGATAACTTACCTCATTAGCAGAAGCAGTGTTAGAAATAAAAAAACCATCATCAACATTCTCCTTCATTGGCTTTTTCATTTGGATTTGCAATAAAATCCCCATCAAAATATTTATCATAATCTGGTATTTGTGAAGACGGAATATAAATAATAGGTAAACTTGAAATAAGTAGTGGACTGGAAACATGCTAGGAACTGGGAATAGGACGTGTTGATGTTGGTGAAGGAACACGAGGAGCAACACTGCAATCATGAGTTTGCTTGAGTTTCAACAAGAAAGAGGCAAGGGGTGCCCCATCATCCGCCACAAAAAAACAGCAAAATTCCGAGGGATTTTTCCCTCGGTTTGGTCAAACCGAGGGAAAACTTCCCTCGGAAAAACCCTCCTCGGAATTCTTTTTCGAGGGCATATTTCCCTCGAAAATCTGAAACCGAGGGAATTCTTAGGGAAACATTCCCTCGGAAATATCTCCGTGCAATCCCTCGGAAAACCGAGGGAAAACCGAGGGACATTATTCCCTCGGAATTCCGACGGCGCAATGTCCCTCGGAACACCTAGGGATTTGTGTTCCCTCGGAATTCGAGGGAAAAATATTCCCTCGGATTTTTGATATTTCCGAGGGATTTCCGAGGGAATATCCCCTCGGTTATATTTTTTACATTTTTTTTACGTTTCCGAGGGATTACCGAGGGATTTTTCCCTCGGTTTTAATTTTTTTATTAATTTTTAATTTTAATTTTAATTTCTGTTCAATTATTAAAATTCCCAAAAATTTGAAAAAAGTAATTAAAGAAAAGACAAATAAATAAACCAATTATTATAAAAAATATTTGAAAATTTAAGAATAATTACATGCGTTCGACACAGTAACAAAGTTTATATGAACCGTAAAAATGTCCTATGGATGGGGAGGGGGTACTGCTGCTGTTGATGGGGAGGGGGCAACTGCTGCTGGAAACGAGCATATATCTCAGCCATCTGTGCCATCCTGGCATTCATTTGCGGCTGAAATTCCTCCTGCTGGTGGCGCTCCTTCGCACGTTGTCGCCTTTCCTCGGCTGTCTCCTGCTGCATTGCCTCGAGCTGCACCCTCTGAGCCTCGACCTGCGCCTCGAGCTCTCTGACGTGGCTCCTATCAGCCTGGGAGGAGGTGGAAGAGCGGCCCTTTAATAAACCCTTCGTAGCAGCCACCATCTTCCCATACGCGCCGGTGCCGTAATTCCGTCCCTTGCTCGAACCGACGATGTCGAGGAAAACCAGGTCCTTGTCAACCTCGCTACTCCCCTCCTGGGAAGAAGACGCACGTTCCTGTTCCTGGGTTAGCTGTCGCTTGTACTCCTCCTGAAATATAACTCGTTATTAAAATTCTACGTTAAAATAAAAGAATAAGTTAGAAATAAGAAAGAGACACACATTAATCTTAGTAGATCTCGTAACGGTCCACACGCCATCTTTCTTTTGGTGCGTACGTTTAAAAAGATCGTAGCACGTAGCCGGCGCACCCGTCTCCCGCTCCTGTATTCAAATAGAATTTTCAAATAATTAACATTAAAATTAAACAAATAAATATTAAATTATTATATTCTAAAACTACTTACTATATCCAAGGCATAGTCGATAGTAGATCTAGCACCCCCCGTGTGCTTCGACATCCCAGTCCCCGGCCTAGCAGGCTCGCTCCTCCTGTTCCAGCTGCACTGCTCGGATTTTGCCTTGTTATCGGGCTTATCCCACTCAACCTTCCAAGCCCTAGTTGAAATAGATGATATAAGATACGATATAAATTATATGTTATAAATAAAAAATTCTAATTTAATAAGAAAATATTTAACAAAATCGTTTACCTATAGACCTCCTCGGTGAGGCACTCCGGCCGACCACCACCATGGGAGGCAATATGCTGCTTATACTCGTTAAGCTGCCTCCCGTAAAGGGCTCCGATCATCGAAAAAAATACCTTCCGTATGTCTTTATCACTATACTCCTCCGGGTCCCAATAACAAACCTCCTGCAAAATAAAACAATAATTATAATTCAATTGAAACATATGATTGTGTTTTTATGGTAAATATTAACAAATTTGGACACAAAATAATAATTACCTTAAACATCTCCCACCATAACGCCTTAGTCTCCTTAGGGACCGCCTTATAGCACCACCCGGCGGGATGGAGATCCCTCTCAAAGATCATACGAAGTATAGTTGACACCTTGCCCCCTGTGCTGTGCAGCCTGTATTCAATTGTGTTTTTATTTTTTTACAAATAAACTTTAATCAAAATGATAATTATAATTTTAAAATCATTGATCTACTTACTTCGTCCCTGCAATATAAACCTGAGTCATACCCCTCTGCGGTGCGACCAACTGTCGTCGGGTCCGTGATGTACCCGCGTCAGACGGGGTCTGTGATGGTGTATGCGATGTCAGCGTCTACATCGGGGTCTGCGTCGCTGGATGATCACTACCGAGAACCATGTAGTCGGTGTAGAAATCAGCTAAACGATTAGATGACCCCATATCTAATAACCTACGCTACCGTATCCTCAACGAAACGACATCTGATAAATTTATTAGATAATAATACGAGCATTTTACAATATACCAGTATATATTAGACACCAAATGTATTAATAAATCCAAATTAAAAAAAGTAGTTATAAAAAAGTGTGTTTTACAATAAGAATAAATTACATATATTTCAACAAAACTAATCACTTTCGCTATTAAATGTATCATTAAACTTATCTTCATCCGTATCTTGACCTGTATCTTGATCGGTAAGTAACTCTTCTTCTGTATCATCATTTGTCTCGTTATTACCAAGTTCCTCCACATAATTATCATTGAGGTCGTGCAACTGAAAATCGACATCGTCGAGTTGAATCGGAATGCGTGCATCTATAGCTTCCTCTTGAAATGATTCTTCTGGTAGAGGCTCGATAATCTAAACATTTGATCTCGCCTTGATTTTACACGTTGCCCACCAGTCCAATTTGGCTCCTCTCAAGCTTGGGTATGCACAGTAGTATACTTGTGCAGCTTGGGAAGCAAGTACAAAAGGTTCATATCGATTGAACCTACGCTTATGATTGATATCAACAATTTTATAACTTGGATCGACTTTTTTGCCTGCACTTGTTGGATCAAACCATTCGCAATTGAACAATAGTGTGTTTTTCTTCATTCGGCTAGTGTATTCGAGTTGCACAATTTCTATGAGACGACCGTAATAATCATATTCGGTGGCCCCAATAGTTGACCCTTTAATACATACTCCACTGCTCGATGTTGCTTTGTTAGATCTGTGATCCAATGTGTGAAATCTATAACCATTTATCTTACACCCGGTATACATTTTCACACATCTTGATGGACCCTCAGCTAGACTCCTAATGTTCTCGTCGATCACATTGTTCGAACGATCTCTAGACTATGACATTGACAAATTATTTTTAATTTTAGAAATATATTATATAAATAGATACCATAATTATATGATATGCATCTCGGTATCGAACGTCTTACATAATGTTTGAACCAATTGGCAAATTCATTTTCCAATTGTTCGTTGATCCGATCTTCATTAATGTTTGGGTGGAGACGTTGAATGCTCTTCGTGTAAATACTACATATAACGTTACACAATTCAGGAAAAAAGTATTTGTACATTTATATATATGTATAAATTGACATTATAAATTGGAATGAGTATTCATACCTAACATATTGTTCGACCTCCACACAATTTAGCAACACGTAGATCCTTGCGGTGTTGTATTCTTATTCACTTAGAAATCTTTTTCCCTTTGCACCAAACGTCTCTCCACATTTTATAAACACCGAGGGAATTTCATCACCGTCATCGACACAATTCTGACCGTCGTCATTTCTAGGCATATTTGTTCTTTTAGTTGAAACGTGATCTTCAAAATAGTAGGAACTAAAATTTGAAGCCTCGTCGACCAGATATGCATTTGCTATCGACCCTTCGACACTCGCCTTATTTTTCACGCTGTTCTTTAGTTTGCGAAGATAACTCTCGAACGGGTACATCCATCTATACTGGACTGGGCCAGCAATTCTCGCTTCATACGCAAGATGAATGGGTAGATGCTCCATTGAGTCAAAAAAACTTGGAGGGAAGATCAGTTCCATTTGGCACAATATTAACGGGATGTCAKGCTCAAGTCGACTCATATCTTCGGTGCGAATGACTGTTGATGTGAYATCTTTGAAAAACAAACTCAAATTCGGTTAGAGCCTTCCACACGTTCGGAGGAAGCAGTTCACGAAAGGCAATTGGTATCAACCTCTGCATGAATACATGCCAATCATGACTCTTCATCCCGATCAGATGAGATTCTTTCTTGTCGACGCAACGCCCCAAATTTGATGCGTACCCATTTGGAAATCGAAGAGATTTCACCCAATCGCAAACGGCAGCTTTCGACGGCCTGTCAAGTGTGTAACAGGCTTTAGGACACTTTCCTGACCTATCTGGCGCGAACTCTGGGCAATTACAATACTCGTTCAACTCTTCCCTAGATTTACGCGTGTCCTTGGTCTTCCCTTTGATATTCATCATCGTATTGAAAACATTGTCAAACACATTCTTTTCGATGTGCATAACATCTAAATTGTGAAGAATTAGATTTGTCCTCCAATATGGCAGATCCCAGAAAATGCTTCGTTTTCTCCAACCAGACGTTTGGGATATTTGCACGTTAACGCGTGCTGCATCAAGTTTAGTGACTTTCAGAAGCTCCAATCTTTCTATTTCTGCCAAAACTTCTATCCCTGACCGCACTTCCGGCGGTGGAGTCTCGACATATTTTCTTTTTCCAAATCGTCGTTTATCTTTTCGAAAATGGTGATCATGCTCAAGGAATTTTCGGTGATTGTCGAACCACGATTGATTCCCACTGCACTTAAGAGTGAAGGCGTCCGACTATTCCATACAGTAAGGACAAGCTTTTTGACCGGCCGTACTCCATCCAAACAACATAGAATACGCAGGAAAATCGCTAATTGTCCACATAAGAGCTGCTCGCAATTGAAAATTTTGTTTCTTAGATATATCGTATGGGGGAGCCCCAACCGTCCACAACTGATTCAATTCAGCGATTAGGGGTTGCGAAAACACATCAAGTTTGTCTTTTGGATTCTTTGGCCCTAGTACAAGAACGCTCAGGAACATGAACTGTTCTTTGATGCACATCCAAGGAGGCAAGTTGTAGGGTGTGACTATGACGGGCCACAATGAGTATTGTGCTCCAAAACTTACAAATGGTTTGAAAACCATTTGTACAAAGACCCAATCTCACGTCTCGACTTTCAGCCGCAAAGCTTGGATTAGTGTCGTTGAAATGTTTCCAAGCTTCTGAGTCGGATGGGTGGCGCATAACATTGTCTTCAACCACGTGTTCAGCATGCCATCTCATATCTTTCGCTGTGGCATTAGATGCATACAACCTCTGCAGATGAGGAGTTAATGGAAAATAGTACATCTTCTTGTACGTGACACGAGCCTTCTGTCGTTTTGGTTTTCCATGAGGAACAGGTTTAAAACGAGGTTCATTGCAGAATTTGCAACTTGTCAAATCAGAATCGTCTACCCAGTAGATCATACAATTATTCTTGCAGCAGTCTATCTTCTCGACCGGTAAGCCCATACCCCTTAACAACTTCTTACTGTAGTAGAAGTTATCGGGTAAGAGATTGTCTTTCGGTACAATCTCCTTGATTAGTTCACTCAATTGATCATAATACTTTTGAGACATGTGATTCTCTGATTTCAAATTCATGAGACGGGAAATAAATGGCAACTGAGTATGTGCTTCGCACCCGGGATACAATGGCTGATTTCTAGCTTTCAACATGTCGTAAAAATTATGAGCCTCAGCGTTCGGCGATTCTTCCACATCGGTAACCACGTCAAAATCGGGACCAGCTGTATCTTGAACRATATTAATGTACGCGTTTGATGATTCTTCAGAATGGATGTAAGAGGGTCCTCCAGCATGAAAACCTTGATGATGTCCAGAGGTGGCGAGCCGGGTTTCTCCGTGGTAAATCRATCTATAGTAATTCGGCACGAACCCATGTTTCGCCAGGTGGTACTTAATCTCATCGACGTCCAGGTAGATTCTATTCCTACATCTGCTACGATTACAAGGACATTTCAGTCTCTGTCCGTCCTTATCAGCGGAATTCGCTTGCTCAAATTTAATAAAACTCTCAAGTCCATCCGTGAATTTTGAGGATAAATAGCCGTCTTCGATTCGCTTATACATCCAACTACGATCGGAACTCATCCTAACATTATACGATTGTTAGATTTTTGAGTCTTAAGCGTTTTCTAGAAATCCAGAAATATTCCGTTTGTATATCTAACTACGATCATTTGCCATCCAAAGATTTTTGAGTCTTAAGCGTGTTCTAGAATTAAAGAAGGTGGCAAAATTTCGGCAACATTACGAGAAGAATGGGGGATTCGAGTTATAAATGGTAAGGCTTCTATCCCATTCAAGAACGTGACATTTTAGTAGTATGTATTATCTTAACATATGCATTTTTCTTAGATTCAAAATTTCAGCAGCATCTCCCCCCAGTTCTCATAGTGCACGTATATTTCAGTGCACCTGAGAACAATTAGAGAGATGCAGAAACCGAAACTTCAAAACTAAAAAAAAAACATACACATAAGATAACCATACTACAAGTCACATTCTCAAACTGTCCAAAAATGGGACAATTCGAAATTTAGTATCAAACTCTATATTTGATACTAAACCTCAAACGGGTCTAAGGAATATTGGAATAATTCGAAACTTAGTTTCAAATTTTTCTATATGATATTAATTCTGAAAAAAGTGATCTATATGCATCGCGTCACTTCGCCAAGGTTCCAAATAAGCAGTTACCACCGTCACGTTTTTTTAAAAATATTTTGAAAACTTAAATAATATCGCGTGACACCCTATCACGTTTTTAGAAATAAAATTTTAAAACCCGCAATTGGAGGGACAAAACCTCCCGGCTGGCGCCGTAACCCACGTCAACATCCGACGGTATACAACCAAAAACACCAATGACAATATTATATATAAATAAAATTAAACCCCGGCCGATCACCACGGCCTCCCATGCATGAACAATATCTACACAAGCTTATTTATTACTAAATTGAAACCTAATTATGTAATTATTACTAAATTGGACCCTAATTGTGCAATTATTACTAAATTGGACACTAATTATGTAGTTATTACTAAATTGTACCCTAATTATGTAATTATTACTAAATTGGACCCTAATTATGTAATTATTACTAAATTATCCCCTAATTGTGTAATAATTACTAAAATGGCCTCTAATTAATTGATTATTCTTAAATTGACCCCTAATTATGTAATAATTACTAAAATGACCTCTAATTAATTGATTATTCTTAAATTGGCCCCTAATTATGTAATAATTACTAAAATGACCTCTAATTAATTGATTATTCTTAAATTGGCCCATAATTATGCAATAATTACTAAAATGACCACTAATTAATTGATTCTTCCTAAATCGGACCCTTATTCTAAAACTAACCCTAAATTAAACCCTAATTCTAAAATTAACCATAAAACTTAAATTAAAACCCTAATTGAAAATTAAAACCTAAGCTGAAACCCTAATTAAAAATTAAAACCTATATTGAAACCTTATTTGGAAATTAAACCCTAAATTGAACTATAATTACAAATTAAAAACGAAATTAATACATATAAATAATATACAAAAATAATAAAAAAAAACTGAAAAATAAACTTAAAAAACTTACATTGGTTTGGGGCTGTGGACGGGCGGCGACGGACGGTAGGAGGCGAGCGGCGACTGCAACGGGCGGCGTGAGCCGAGCGACGATGGGCTGCTGCTGCTYCGACGGGCGGCAGGGCTGCGACGGAGGGTGAACGACGAGGGCTGAACTCTTTTTCTTTTTTTTCTTTCTCTTCTTTCTTTCTGATTTCTCTTCTCTCTGTGAAGAAACAGAGGGCGGCTTGCCCGCTGTTTAATTAGGTCAAAATCTCAGAGGGACATAGGATCCCTCGGAAAACCGAGGGACTTGATACCCTCGGTTTGTACTTACGATTTTTTTTTTTTTTAAAAAATTTCCTATCATTCCGAGGGAATACAAAATCCCTCGGAATGAAACCGAGGGTATATTAAATCCCTCAGAATTCTGAGGGATTCTGGATTCCCTTGGAGTTTTCTAAAAATAAAAAGAAAATCATGAAAAATAGAAAAAAAATAGAAAAATCGTAAAAACGAAATCGATCCTATCATCTTAGGCACGTGGGGTGGTTTTAACCCGATTTCGATCAAAAAATACCAACGAGCACTTGCATATCCACACGTCTCATGGGATTCGACCAATAACAAGATACGATCGATCGATGAACTCCTTCGGTTGGAAGCGCGAAGCGACGAAGCGTCGTGATTTTTCCATATTGGAGGAGGAGTGCGTCTCGGCGTCATGGAACCACGGGGGTCGGGCGTCGATCGTTTAGGACGTATTTTCTATTTTTTATCGATTTTAAATAAAAAAAACTCGAAAAAATAGAAAAATTAGTAAAAAATAGAAACGAATCCCATCATTTCACGAACGGGACGGGGAAGGGTGCACCTCGGCGTCGTGGAACCACGGGCGTCGATCGTTTAGCATGCGTTTTCTATTTTTTTTCGATTTTAGATGAAAAATGGAAAAAAACTCGAAAAAATAGAAAAAAAGTAAAAAATAGAAACAAAATCCAAGAAATTACGAACAGAGCGGGGAGGGGTGCGCCTCGGCGTCCCGGAAACAAATCCTATTTTTTTTCTAATTTTTTCTATTTTTTTTATTTTTAAAAAATTCCAAGGGAATCCAAAATCTCTCGGAATTCCGAGGGATTTAATATACCCTCGGTTTCATTCCGAGGGACTTTGTATTCCCTCGGATTTAAAAAAAAATAAAAAATGATAAAATAAAAATATTTCGAGGGATATTCTTTTCCCTCGGTATTCCGAGGGCTTTATTCCCTTGGAATGCATTCCCTCGCAAATCTGTCGATATTTTCCCTCGATAATCATGGCGGAAAATATTGGCGCGGGAATTTCGAGGGAATATTGTTCCCTCGGAAAATACCGAGGGAAGTCAATTCCCTCGGTTTTTCCCTCGAAAAACTGCAGTTTTTTTGTAGTGATCGGATGAATCTTCCTCACCAGAAGCTACAAAAGGATCAGAATCCGGCTGTACCATATTTTGAGGGGTGAGTTACACGCCACTGAATTCTGAATTGATACACATCTTCATTCTCCGAATTAGAGACTTTTTTTTGGAATATCAGTCTCTCCATCCAGGAAGATCAGTATAAGAATCATCACTATTAGACTCAATTTTAGCTTCAACAACTTTGAATGTTACTGCTAGTGTTGGGACACCTACAACAACATGAGATTTCGGAAGGTCAATTTGGCAGAGCTCTTCTGAACAACATCCTTAGCCTAAGAATGAAAACCCTGGGAATTAGATGCTAAAAGAAGTTGGAGTATGGACTCGATTGAACATAAAATATATACAATATCTCTTCAACAAGAAAAAGAGCACGACAAAGCGGGAGGAATTCCAAGAGGTATATTAATTTACAAACCTCAAAGAAACATGTTTAGAATAGTTGAAAATGAGCCAGAAACATCTAATCGGAAAACTTATAAATAAATCTAGGTGTCAAAGTTTCAAAGTATAAAAAAATAAAAAAGAATCTATAAAAGAAAAGAAACTTTGACAATATTGTCTGATTATTTAGCCCATATTTTAAAGGCATTGCTCTACATTTTGGATTTTTAGGTTAAGGTGAGGAATTTTTTAAAAGCTTCAAGTGTTATAATGTTTAGTGATAAATTTTATATTATTATATGTTAGTTCGTATTTAGTCACTTTTACCTAAATATTTCATATCTGACAAAGAGCATACATTACAACCTTTAGAAAGACCTTTTTGATTCACAAATCGTATGCATTTAACTTCTGCAAAAGTGGATATCATAGAGTTGAGCATATAAAGTCCTTATACACGACTGACAAGTGATATTACATATGTTGTGACGTTACGAACAACTTCATTTATGAATTTGGTAAAACTTGATCGGAGTTTGGATGATTCATGAGTCTCAGATGCTAGATTACTTTTGTAACGCCCTGATTTCACTAAATCGAAATATGTTTACATTTTTTTTTTTAGAATTATTGAAGAAATCTTGGCGTTACAATAAATGTCAAATTTTCATGATAATAATAATAATAAGAAGAAATATATTTTCAAGGGTCAATTCCCGTATAAACCATTAGTGAAATGATTTTCCAAAAATAGGCCATTGAAATCTCAACTTCCCATTTAATCCAAAAATTATATAAGAAAACTAAATTACCCTTTATAACTATTTTATTTTGTTTTTCGAAAATTCAGAACTACCCGTGTAAAATTCAGAACTACTCATGTACATTTAGAAATACTCGTGTAAATTCAGAACTACTCATGTAAATTCAAAACTACTCGTGTAAATTTCAGAACTACCCATGTAAATTTAGAACTACTCGTGTAAATTCAAAACTACTCATGTAAATTGACGAACTACTCATATAAATTCAGAACTACTCGTGTAAATTCAGAACTACTCATGTAAATTCAAAACTACTCGTGTAAATTTCATAACTACCCATGTAAATTCAGAACTACTCGTGTAAATTCAAAACTACTCATGTAAATTCAGAACTACTCGTGTAAATTTCAAAACTATTCTTTAAAAATTCAGAACTACTCGTGTAAATTTTGGAAAATTACACACTACTTCGCATAGTTTTTGGAAAATTACATACTACTTCGCATAGATTTTGAAAAATTACAAACTTTTTTTTCGCCCTACTCGTCATTTGACCAGGGTACAAAAGAATTTGGATTTGACGGACGAGTATATGGAAGCATCTAGAGAGGCGCTAGAGCGATTTGGAAACACGTCCAGCAGCAGCATTTGGTATGAGCTGGCTTATTTGGAAGCCAAAAATAGGATCAAAAATGGGGATAGAGTGTGGCAACTAGCTTTGGGTTCTAAATGAGCTGGCTTATTTGGAAGCCAAAAATAGGATCAAAAATGGGGATAGAGTGTGGCAACTAGCTTTGGGTTCTGGGTTCAAGTGTAAGTGTGATCTGGAGAGCTGTTAGAAGTGTTAGGCAGGTAAAAAGGAACCCATGGCATTGTTAGAACTAAAAGACTCAACTAGTAAGGCATATGTCATATTCTATTATACCATAGGAGAGAAAATCAAAAATTGTAATCTAATAGCGGAAAATATTCCTATATTCTGCTTGCCTCCTTTTTCTGGATGTATAAGAATGTTTATGATGTTAACTTTTCAAAGTGCAATTTTTTTTTACTCAGAACCAATAAGATGTCTGTCGTCAATGCTCTCCAATAAGAAAATTGAGAACAACAATCTTTGTAATTCTAAACAGATCAAGTATGTATTTAAATATATATATATATATATATATATATATATATATATATATATATATTAATATTTTAAGAATTAATCTAAATATATACTAATTAAGTATATTTTTAAATTGATTAGGTGACGAGCAAATCGGGACATAGGATTCAATCACGTGCATTCACTCGACTTTTTCAAGACTTTTTTACGAGGTAGGGACCACCGACCTGTCTTGTGCTAAATTTTATTTCTCAGTTTTTGTGCTATGTGTGCCATGTATTCTCGAGTACGACTTATTTCTAAAACCGACTTATATAGCCAAAGGTTCAACCCAACGTGCTATCCACGAATTAAAACCGGTGGACCATAAAAGTTGTCATCGCGTTTTAGCTGCAGTCAAAGTAACTTCTAAACCACAATGAAATTAGAATCGGTGACCGTTACAAGTTGTCATCACGTTCTAGCTGCGCAGTCAAAGTCGACGTCCTTCTAAAATCCATGAATTAGAACCGGTAGCCATTACAAGTTGTTATCGCGTTTCTAGCTGCAGTCAATGTCTATATTTTTTTAATTGCTATTCTATGAATTATATGGTTCAATGTGCTATTTTTGAGTTTTATGATTTACGTGAGATATGTCGGTGTAACTATTGAGCACGTTGAGCTCATCCCAAATCAACGTTATTTTTTTCAGGTACAAACGAAGATATCGAGTGAATGGGAGACGAGGAAAGCAAATAAAAACTCTTGATGTCAGTTTTATGTTTATAAATTTGTTTTATGTTTTAAACAAAAGTCCTACTTGAAACAAATGCTGCTTTAACTATCAATTTTAGTTGATAGCATTTTGGTCATTTATATTATTATTTTTCCCTGCGTAATTTTAAACATAATTTTAAAAGTTTTGAAAATAGGGAAAATTTTCGGGAAAATTCATTTTTGGTACATTATGTTGGCCACTTTACAGAAAAAGTACGTGATGTTGGCCAGCATCAAACTACATACATTAAGTTGGCAAATTTATCAAATTTGGTACAAAAAAAGCTCAATCCGGCTTTGATGCTTACATGGCATGATTTAATCATTTCTTATCATTTTTAATTTAAAAATTAATTTAAAAACTGATTTAATTTAAAAATTAATTTAAAAACTGATTTCTTATCATTTTCAATTTAGAAATTAATTTAAAAATTAATTTCTTATCATTTTAAAATTAATCTAAATTTTAATTTAATTTAAAAATTAATATAAAATTAATTTAATTTAAAAATTAATATAAAAATTAATTTTTTATCATTTTAATTTAAAGATTAATTTCTTATTATTTTAAAATTAATTTAAAAATTAATTTCTTATCATTTTAAAATTAATTTAAAAATTAATTTAATTTAAAATTTAATTTCTTATCATTTTGAAATTAATTCAAAAGTTAATTTAATTAAAAATTTAATTTAAAATTAATTTCTTATCATTTTAAAATTAATTTAAAAATTAATTTCTTATCATTTCTAATTTAAAAATTAATTTCTTATCATTTAAAAATTAATTTAATTTAGTAATTAATTTAAAAATTAATTTATCATCATTTTAAAAATTAATTTAAAAATTATTTTCTTATCATTTTAAAATTAATTCAAAACTTAATTTAATTTAAAAATTAATTTCTTATTATTTTTAATTTAAAAATTAATTTTCAAATTAAATTAATTTTTAAATTAATTTAAAAGATAAGAAATTATTTTTTAAATTAATTCTTAAATTAAAAATGATAAAAAATTAACTTTATATTAATTTTTAAATTAATTTTAAAATGATAAGAAATAAATTTCTAAATTAATTTTTAAATTGAAAATGATAAGAAAACAATTTTTAAATTAATTTTTAAATTAAAAATGATAAGAAATGATTAAATCATGCCATGTAAGCATCAAAGCCCGATTGGGCTTTTTTTTGTACCAAATTTGATAAATTTTAATTTTTAAATTAATTTTAAAATGATAAGAAATTAATTTTTAAATTAAATTTTTAATTAAATTAACTTTTGAATTAATTTCAAAATGATAAGAAATTAAATTTTAAATTAAATTAATTTTTAAATTAATTTTAAAATGATAAGAAATTAATTTTTAAATTAATTTTAAAATAATAAGAAATTAATCTTTAAATTAAAATGATAAAAAATTAATTTTTATATTAATTTTTAAATTAAATTAATTTTATATTAATTTTTAAATTAAATTAAAATTTAGATTAATTTTAAAATGATAAGAAATTAATTTTTAAATTAATTTCTAAATTGAAAATGATAAGAAATCAGTTTTTAAATTAATTTTTAAATTAAATCAGTTTTTAAATTAATTTTTAAATTAAAAATGATAAGAAATGAT
>BMAC01000700.1:563788-587796 GCA_014905375.1 Phtheirospermum japonicum
TATATATTAAAGTTGAATTTTGAGATCACTTTTAGTATATACATATATTGTAGTTATTTTAAAGCATTTTTTGAATCTTTAATTGGTTGAATTGATGTTCTGGTTCTATGATGAAGGAATTTTGGTCAGAATGTGATAAACGGATTCATACTAAGGGAAATTGGGAAGTTATCGAAAATGCAATACTTGTAGTACCATTTCCAGAATATAATCTCTCTACTTAATAAATACTATGAGATTGTTAAATTTTAAGCGATTTTTATTACATAATTGGTCGCCTTGTAAGCAATTATCTTTTTAACCAATTGATCTATTACTTGACCTCTATTTTTCTATCTTATTAATGATATATTTACCAATCATACATAAGTTTCATTTCAAATAGTTTGCACGCAACCTTGCCTCCCGAGCTCGGAAAGTTAACCTCCTTACAACAGCTGTATGTATTTTAATGTCATTTTCTTTTACTGATCTTTGTGTTTTTTATATTGAATATGATTCCAAACGATTATGTTTAATTGGAAAAAAATAATATCTTGTCGCATTATTACAATATGATTCCAAAGTGGAGTGAGTGGACAAATTCCACAACAACTTTCAAATTGGAAATCCCTCCAAAAATTGTATTTTTCTATGCCTTTCTTGAATAGTACATAATTCTGAATGCTTGAAATATTAATATTGGTTTTGGGTGATATGAACCGATCATGGATCGTAGTATCAAACAATTCCTATTTTATTAAGCCTATTTGACTATATGAAGAAGATTTGGAGAGTTAGTGCATATTCTTGGTTTATTACGTTTTTTCATTTTGACCTTCAACCCCAATCAAATAGAAAAATGTTTAATAATATTTATTATTTATATTTTCTTGATTTTTGAATGTGCACTAGTTTTGAACTTTAGAAGGTTCGATTATAGGACTTGACTATTAGAAACTTATAATTAGTGTATAAACAAGACTTGGTGAATCTGTCATTTTTGTTGCTTAAACTGATTAGTTTATATTTTATCTGAATTATTGGCTCAAAGCTAATGTTATTTTGTTTCAAACTTTCAGCACAATATCCAGCGGCTGGGGAGGTGCACCGTTCGGGTATGTTTCAAATCTTAATCGAATTCAAATCTTGTCATCGTCACCGTAAAGGGCATATAAAACCAAAAACCTGGATCATTTCAAATATTTAATAAAGACACGGTTGTGTGAGATTTTGATTCATATTGCTTGCGGTGGAAAAAAATCAAAATGTGTAGGAATGTGGTTTCATTTAGTGATGGCTTACCGGACCAGGGAAAAGGCATCTCGTATTTCTATATGACAAACCTCGATCCAATGGCTAGTTATATTTGAAAGACCACAGATCGTCTCTAGCACTAAGCGAATATAACCTCGGAACTTGTGGCAACATCGATCCCGAATCCCCATTTGTGCAAAAATCACACTCGTATGAAAGGTGGTTTCTTTAATTTACTTTTTGTATTGATGGCTATCCTATTTTTTACCTGGTATATTAATTCTTGAACAAACAACAGGAAGAGTATGAAAAACATGAAGATGATAAGAACCCTAATTTTCATTTCTTGTGTTCTTGTGATTACAGCTTTCTTTTCTTCATTTTACACCGTCTGTGGCTCAACATATATATAGATAAATATCCTAGGAACAATCTAGAATCATTATACACTTGTCAATCATCTGATTTAGGGTTCATGCTTGACCGTTGCTGAGCTTTTGTAAACTAGCATGCAGCTGTCATCTTTGTCCCTTAGTGCAGAGCAGCCAAACACTCCATGCTTACCATACAATACATCATACCATGCATCATGACCATGCCTTTCAACATGCCCCCTCAATTCTGTGCTGGCTTCTGGAAATACCCCTAGTTTGTTTCTGAGCCTGTCAAAGAATTGTCCTACCAATGGTTTGGTCATGATGTCAGCTGCTTGGTCTGTGGATGGCACATGTCTAACTGTTATCACTTTCCTTAGCACCTTTTCCCTTATGAAGTGTAGGTCAAGCTCAAAGTGCTTTATTCTGTCATTGCTTATGGGATTAGCTGAAATGGAAATAGCTCTAAGGTTGTCCATCCATATGATGCTAAGTTTAGCCTGCTCAATTCTTAGCTCTTGTAATAATGATCTAGTCCATATTATCTCACAGGTAGTGAGGGCTAGACTTCTATACTCAGCTTCTGTGGATGATCTTGAGACTGTATGTTTCTTCTTTGCTTTCCATGAAATCAAGTTTCCTCCAAGGTAAACACAAGATCCAAAAGTTGATCTCCTATCGTCTATGTGAGATGCACAGTCAGCATCTGCATAAGCCATCACATCAAGGTTCTTACACCTGTTCATCTGCAGTCCATATTCTAAGGTTCCACTTAAATACCTGATAATTCTCTTCACAGCCTTCCAATGATGATTGAGGGGATTTTGCATAAACTGGCTTACTTTGTTGACAGAAAAACTGATGTCAGGTTTGGATAGGGTAGCATATTGTAGAGCACCAACAATTTTTCTATAATGGCTTGGATCCTCAATTGACTGTCCTGAGAATTTTGAAAGAGGAGGACTGACCATCATTGGAGAAGCTACACATTTTGCCCCCTTCATTCCTGCTCTTTCAATAACTTCCTAGATGTAGTTCTTCTGTCTAAGAAGTAAGCCAGTAGGAGTGGGAATGGCCTCAATGCCCAAGAAGTAATGTAAAGACCCTAGATCCTCCATAGAAAAATGTTGTCTCAATTCAGAAATCACCATGTTAATGTCTGCATACTTGCTTCCAGTGATGATAATATCATCAACATATGCTAAGATTATGATACAAGATTCTTTTCCATGCCTAATGTACAAAGAAGTGTCTGATTGTGAGTTAGAGAATCCAAGGGAAGTGAGACCATTGCCAAATTTGCTAGACCAGGCCCTAGAGGCCTGTTTCAAGCAATATAGGGCCTTTCTTAACTTGCAGACTTTGTTTGGGAAATTTGTGTCCTCGAATCCAGCTGGTTGTTCCATGTAGATATATGAGTCAATCTCTTCATTCAATAATGCATTGTCCACATCCAGCTGCCTTATTTTCCATCCTTTTGTTAAAGCCAAGGATAAGACAATTCTGATGCTTGCATGTTTAACAACTGAACTGTATGTTTCATTATAGTCAAGTCCTGCAGATTGAGTGTAACCCTTTGCCACCAGTCTGGCCTTGTATCTGGCTATTGACCCATATGAGTTCCTTTTTATCTTGAATATCCACTTTGATCCAACTAACTTTCTATCTGGAGGTGCAGGTACTAGATCCCAAGTGTGATTTTTCAAGAGTGCCTGATATTCTGAGAACATTGCCTTCTTCCATTCTTCACTGCATAAGTCTTCATCAACTGATCTTGGCTCCACAACTTCCTATTGTGATATAGCAGCAAAAGTCTTTTGTTTGGAGATGACCTTGTTTGCATATGATGAGTACCTGCAACAGGATGAGTGCTAAAAGTATTGTTAGTGACATCAGGTATGCTTTCATGCTCAATAGGTAAATCTATAGTGATTTGACCAATGGGAATGGTGTTGGAATATGAGGAGTCATGAGAGGGAGTGGATTGAGTTGATGTGTTGTAGGAGGTGCTAGGAGATAATGGTGCATTGTCTATTATGGGTGAATGCTGGGGACTGGATGGTGCAGTTGAGGTAGTGACTGGAGTGGGAGTAATCCTGATAAATGTAGTATGATCAGATGAGTTTGTTTTTATTTGGGAAAGAGGTTCAGGCTCTTTGTTTTTGAAGGGGAATTTATTTTCTTGGAACTGGACATGTCTTATGATAATGATTTTTTTGAGGGCAGGATAACCTTATATCCCTTGTGATGAGGACTGTATCCAATGAAAACACTTGGTTGGCTTCTTGGTTCAAGTTTATTGTGGTTATAGGGCCTGAGGAAGGGAAAATACAGACATCCAAAGCTTCTAAGAGAGAGTAGTCTGGTTTTTGTTTAGTGATGGACTCAAAGGGGATTTTGTAGTTCAGGTTCTTGTTTGGGGTCAGGTTTATGAGGTAAGCATCACTGATGAAGGCCTCACTCCAATATTTGAGGAGTAAGTTGGATTGAGAGATTAGGGATAAGGCTACTTCAACAATATGTCTTTGTTTTCTCTCTGCCATTCCATTTTGTTCAGGTGTGTAAGGGAAAGAGAGTATATGTTTGATTCCAGCCTGATCAAGAGTGCTCTTAAGACCAATAAACTCTCCACCTCCTTCAGAATGAAATGTCTTGATAGATATGCCAAATTGGTTTTCTACAAGATTTTTGAAGTGTATGAAGGCTGCTTTGGTGTCTGACTTATTCTTGAGTAAGTAAATCCATGTGTACCTAGTAGCATCATCAATAAAACTGACATAGTACCTAAAACCATTGTAAGATGTGACAGGGGATGGTCCCCAAACATCACTGTGAATAATGTCAAGAACATTGGTATTGTTATGCTCAGAATTTTGGAAAGGGAGTTTGTGCATTTTAGACTTCAAATAATCAGAACATAAGGAATCATCACTTTTATTTCAAAACTGGCAGATTACAATGTGTGAAAGCTTTCTTTACAATCTCAAAAGAGGGATGACCTAGTCTACTATGCCACAAATCTAGGTTTATTTTATTTCTGAGGTCAGATGAGTGCACACTTGATTGAAAGGGAAAAGGGTGATGATTCTTTATTGGAACTAACTTGAAGTGGTAAAGTACATCTCTAAGGATCCCTCTGAGTAGAACAACCTTTGATGCTTGATCCTTCACAAGACATAAAAGAGGATGAAATTCAAAGAAGACATTATTGTCTCTAGCAAACTGTGAGACACTGAGTAGGTTTCTAGTTATTCTTGGAACATGTAGGAGGTTATTAAGTTTGAAAGATTTAGAGTGGTCATGTCCCATCACTATAGAATTACCATAATGAGCAATAGGCATACCTCCTCCACTAGCTGTTTGGATGTTCTATGACCCCTTATAGCCTGTAGCCATGTTCAGGTTGGAGAGATCATAAGTGAGGTGATTTGTAGCTCCAGAATCTGGATACCAGTAATCATTTCCTGCTTCTGATTCTTCATTCCCAAAACTTGCTATGTTAGCCATGAAATTTCCTCCTGATGGATTAGCTTGCTGATTCTTGTTTGCTGTCCTTGTCTGATAATTGGAGCTGATTTGAAAGTTGGAGTCAAACCTATAGTAGCACTTGTCTGCTATGCGGTTGTTATAACCACATATTTGACATCTAGGCCTACCAGAACCAAATTTGCCTCCTCTGCCTCTATAACCATTACCTATGCCATTGATGCCTCTTCCTCTATTTCCTTGAGGTTGAAAGTTGTTTCTTCCTCTGCCCCTTCCTCTATTAGCACTATGTGGCATCTGTGTGGTGAGGTTTGCACTGAAATAGACACTATCTGCATCATTCATCCCATCAACTATCTCAATCCTATTCTCAAAACTCAGGAGCATATAATATGCTTCCATCATGCTGACCTTCTCATGCCTTGTGGTGATTGAAACAATAAGGGGGTTATATTCAGCTCCTAATCCATTCAAGAGGTACATGATCTGATCTTTTTCATTAACATTTTCACCAATAGATCCCAATATGTCATAAACAGACTTGATTTTATTAAAGTAGTCCTTGATCTGCAAATTTCCTTTCCTAAGTGATTACAGCTGCAGCTTGAGTTGCATGATTTTAGCCCTATTATAGCTTGAAAATTTTGTTCTCAAGAAATTCCATAATTCACTTGCAGTATTTATACCAACAGTAGTGACAAGAACACTTTCACTTAATGAAGACAATAACCAAGAAACAATTAACTGATCCTGCTTTTGATGAAGTCCTCAAGACCATATCCTCGTATAGCAGCTAAGACTTGTTGTTCCCAAAGCAGATAATTGTTGTCAGTCTGCTTAATGCTCACCAATTGACTTTGAAGATAAACAGGCTCCATCCCACGACCTTCATTTCCTTTCAGATTACTTTCTCTCACAGCAGCCATGGAACAAAGGGCTTCAGCAGGTTAATAGCAAGAAAATAAAATAAATCAGAGGCAGGACGAACCCTCTCTGATACCATCTTGAACAAACAACAGGAAGAGTATGAAAAACATGAAGATGATAAGAACCCTAATTTTCATTTCTTGTGTTCTTGTGATTACAGCTTTCTTTTTTTCATTTTACACCATCTGTGGCTCAACATGTATATAGATAAATATCCTAGGAACAATCTAGAATCGTTATACACTTGTCAATCATCAGATTTAGGGCTCAATATTCAAGGATGATCTTCTGTGACACTTGTCTCCATTCTTGGCCACATATTTTATGTTTTGTCCTTCCTTTTGCTGAGCTTTTGTCAGCTAGCATGAAGCTGTCATCTTTGTCCCTTAGTGCAGAGCAGCCAAACACTCCATGCTTACCATGCAATACATCATACCATGCATCATCACCATGCCTTTCAACATTAATTACCCTATGTGTGTTATTTCACATTTCGAGTTTCACTTAAAAGTAATCGAGGGAACAAAAGAAGCTGAGTCTTCTCGATCTGCGTTGTTTGCGAAGCACCCTGATATGAAAAGTAAGCAAACGTCTCCTTTCTTCTTCTTTTTTTTTGTAGTATCCAATATTTATTTTTTATTGCAGATTTTTATTTGGTATTGACATAATTAATTATCATTTAAAATATTGGCAGGCTGGCCTAAGAGCCACAGTTTCCAGGTCTACAAGCTAGACATTGAAATATATTCATGATCAATTCGTATGGTGGTCCTAAGCCCATCACAGTCGAATAATACCTCAAGGCCAAGCTGTGACTTTAGCATCTTTGCAGTTAATGTAATACTGAATTCATAAAGAAAATACAAACCACACGCCATAATCATAAAAATCCGATTGGTATCAATTAAATGATATTTAAAAGCGCTTGATATGGAATTACAAGAATAACTACCACTTGCCTTTTGTCTTGGATAAACTTGTTATATAATTTTTTCATAAAAATCTTTGTCCTCATGTTTTAGCCATGCCATGTATACATGACTAGCCCAGGTCAAACATCTGAACTCAGTTATCCTTCTGACCTGTAGTTAAATGTTCATTTAGTAGGTTAAACACTTTACTTGCATCTTACTATAAAGTGATCTCTATTTTGTTGTGTTGTATACCGTTGAAAGCCTTTGTGGACCAGACTATTATTTCCTAATTGCAAGGCAGATTGGAATATGTCAATCATTATTTTTTCTAACTTTTCTTTAGTTCATAAAAAACAGCCAGTAGACAATAGGCATCCTTTTACAATTCTGTGGTTGATGCATTTTTGTTGTTAACGCTACTAATTAAGCAAACACATTTTAACTTCTGAATGGTGAGTCTTTGCCAGTTTCATTGTGTTTGCTGCTAATTATGCATTAGGGGATCGCTAGTGAAAAGTTATAATCAGTTGTGCAGAATACAGTTAGACTGAACTTTGACCATTTTCCAGTTCTTTTTAAGCCATTGAGAGATGGCAGCAGTAGAAAGTGAAAATCATCTCGGACAAATTACTTGCGGGTCCTTATTGCAGCAACTGCAGACAATCCATTCTTGAATTATTTAAAAAAATTATTTTATGCTCTATGTTTTTTGTTACTTTAATATTGTGGCATACTGAAAAAAACCATTCTTCGTTTTTAATGCAGCAAGTCTGGGATGAAGTTGGTGAAACTGACGAAGAACGAGACAAAATGCTCCTTCAGCTGGAGCAAGAGTGCTTGGACGTCTACAAGAGGAAAGTTGACCACGCTGTGAAATTGAGGGATCAACTTCTTCAGACATTGGCAGATGCTAGAGTTGAACTCACTAATCTCCTATATGCTCTTGGCGAGAAGTCTTATGTCGGCATTGTGAATGATTATTCTTCAATTGCATGGGCACTCAAAAAATAATAATAAAAATCAGCACTTGGTTGATAAAAAAAAGAGGGTAAATTCTGTTTCTAAATTTGATTAAGTTATTCAAAACCCAAATTCTGTTTCTAATTGTGCTTATCGTCTTATTTTTGCTTTTGCTGCAATGTGTGGTTTATTTGCAGCTTGAGAAGACATCAGGAACAATTAAAGAGCAGCTTGAAGCTATAGCTCCTGCGTTGGAAAAACTATGGGAATTGAAGGATGACACAAATAGAGAGTTTTCTGATGTTCAAGAATTATTGGAGTGTAAGAAACAAACTATTTATGGATAACTTGAATGGTAGCAAAATAGGTACTCATCGTCTTTTGGTGATTTTAACATTTGTTGATCGTGTATTTGGCGACTTGTGTTGTTTGTATTGACATCTTTTGGTGATTGTGTATTATTGTGATTAATGGATAATTTTTGGATTATATAAATAACAGGTGTTTTGTGAAAAAATAGTGATTTAAATATGTATTTAAAATTGTGATTTATGAGGGATGATTAGATCTAAAAAAAATTCTGGAATTCCAAAACTATCAAATCTAGAACGTCTTTCTTAAAGGCGTTCTAGAAAATATATACTCTAGAACGTCTATTTCATAAAGACGTTCTAAAAATTTTATTTTCTAGAACGTCTTTCTCAAAGGCGTTAAAATGTATATTCTAGAACGTCTTTTTAAGAAAGATTTTTTTGGAAAATATGTATTCTAGAACGTCTTTTTCGTAAAGACATTCTAGAAAGTCTTTCTAAAAGGCATTCTGGAAAGTGTATATTCTAGACGTCTTTTCTGAAAAGACATTCTCGAAAATGTATATTCTAGAACGTCTTTTTCGTAAAGACGTTCTAGAAAGTTTATTTTCTAGAACGTCTTTCTCAAAGGCGTTCTAGAAAATATATATTCTGGAACGTCCTTTTCGAAAAGACATTCTGAAAAATGTATATTCTAGAACGTCTCTTTCGTAAAGGCGTTCTAGAAAATTTATATTCTAGAACGTCTTTTTTGTAACCCTTCTAGAATGTTATTTTCTAGAACAGATTAACTGGAAAGAATTATTTTCTAGAACGGGTAAATTATTTTTCTAGAACGTCTCAAATAACCGTTAGAATATCGGATATTCTAAAACGCCTCAGAAAGCTGTTCTTGAAAATTAGATATTCTATAATAGCTCTAGTCAGAACACCTGGGTAGGGCGTTCTAGAATAAATGAAACAGGGCGTTTTAGAAAACTCTTTCTGCACTAGTCAAGAGTCATGTTAAAGATATTTCTAAGAGTATCTAAATGTTCAAAATAATGCTTTAATTTATACTTTGCAATTTGCAACAATAATTATGTTAAGTAGTCTGGGGTAATGTAGTAGTCTATTTTAAACTTGGGAAAATTCCCAACTACTCCAAAACAATAGAAGTAATCCCGTAAATTCTATTAAATATAAAATTTCCATAGTAATATAATTATTCTAACAATATACTAAACTATCCTTGATAAACATGTCCATGTATTGTTTGTTTTCTATTTTCTCACCCTTTCAAATCAGTCGATCCCTTCCATTTAGTTTTGCCTCCCTTCCCCCCCCCCCCCCCAAAAAAAAAAAAAAAAAAAACCCGCTCCCAGATTGACATTATCATCGAACCCCGAAAATCCAAACTGGATCACAGTTTGGGATTCGAATTGAGAATTTGACGCACAAAATGTCATCGACCTTCACCTCCGTGGTAGAGATATTTCCACCAAAGCGGTTTGCGAAGGTCAAAGATTTGATACGACTCTCAGAGAGAGTTTGGAATTAAGCGGAGGTACTATTTAAATCTATGGAATATTCGCGAATTTCATACGAGTAGTTTCTATTTCCCCGAATTGGATCCCGTTTGCACCCAGAATCAAAATCCCGGTTGTGAAAGAAGTTGAAATCAGAAAGGTGACAAAAAATCCCATACAATATATTTCAGAAGAAGTGTATACCGACTGCTATAAATCACTTTGGCAAATATGTCGAGAAGGATTAAAAAGAAGAAAGCAAACAAGTATTTTTTTTTGTCCCAGTAGTGTTAATTTTTTTTTTTTTTTTTTGTAAAATGTGCTGGAATTGCTAGGAGTAGATAACAGTCAATCTCAACTCATGTAGTTTGTTATCTTGTTTGGAATTGTATTTTTTTGGATAATTTGGATCTATCAGTAATTGTTGTCTGCAAAGGGTTTTTGGTTCAGTTAATATTTGTGTTGTTTTTCGATTGTGTGTGATATGAGTTCAGTGCACGACGTGAGAAATATAGTATTTTGTAGTTGAGTAGTTTGAAATACTTATTGAGTGTTATGATTTTAAGGGGGTATTTTGTGATTTACATTTGGTTTTGTTCTAGGTGATATATAATTTCCAATTTCAGTTCATGTAATTTGTTATCTTGTTTTGAATTGTATTTTTGGATAATTTGGGAGATTCATTATGTAGAGTCTGCAGAGGGTCTTTGGTTAAGTAATAATTTATGTTATTTCTTGATTGTGTGTGATATGAGATTAGTGAACGTGCTGAGAAATATAGTATTTTGTGCCTAAGTAGTTTGAAATAGTCGTGAGCGTTATACTTTGAAGTTGATGAGGTAGTATGTAATTTACATTTGGGTTGACGTCGTTGATGGACTCTCTGAATCTGTGTTATTTACGACGGTTGCCGAAAATGAAATCTATCGAATTTCCTGATTTGTTGTTTGTGAATATGCCTTTCTGCTATATTATGTAAGTTGTAAGCTACGCTAGCTATATCTTTAGTGATTTGTATAATATTTGGCATCAATGTTCGGAAACTGTGGCTTTGTTTTATAAATGTTTTTTTTATTAGTATTAGTTTATGTAGTTTTGAATTGTAGGTGTTATTATCTTGTAAATGTTTGCAAAACCAGCGTTAGACGTAGTGATTTGAGGCAAAAAGTTAATAAATGATGGCGAATTTTATAGTTCCAGACTATGAAAAAAAGAGTTTGCGGGTCGAAAGCACAGTAAATTGTATGTATTTTAAAAAAAATGGCAAAATTGGTCGTATCGGCATTGCCTGACTGTGGTAGTGAGAGAGGTTGTGCGTGGTAACTTTTGAATGTTCAAGGATAGTTTATTATTATTATTATTATTATTATTATTATTATTTTGAACTTACCAGTTCGTCCTTAGGAGTAACACGTAATGTTTGGCAAAAGGTAGTTTGAAATGAAAGTGGTATTTGTTTTGTTTGTTGTTACCTTATGGCCACTAGATAATCTTTATTACGTGAATTTGCTAGACTTTTCAATATGTTTGTACCTTATTCCTATAATTGAAACTGCACTATTTATGTGTGAATCAGGGAACCAGGGAAGATGTCGATCCCGAGTTGGACATAAAAGAAGAAAGAGTAAGAAACTTAAGACTAATTTCAGTACTATGTATTTTTAAAAGTGGAGATTTAGCTTTTTATGCTGTATGTTGGTGGTTTGTGATGTGAATCACACATTGTTCGACATTCCATCAAATGAAACCTGCAATCGACTAACATAGTGCGTGATTTATTTTCAGGCAATTCAGATGCATCATGTCAAGTATTGTTAGCGTATTTACAGAATACAAAGATAAGATAACCGCCGAACATTTTGAGGTTATGAAGAGGACGCCATTCTATTGTTTGTTCAAGTGCATCTACCTACGTAGGATAGATTCTTCCAATTTTTGTAGGATAGATAATATCACCGAATAAATCATGCACATTTTTAATCCTAGAAGCCATAAATTTAGGTTAGGTAGTATAGAAGTAGGTATAACTAA
The DNA here is from genome assembly GCA_014905375.1 of Phtheirospermum japonicum. Lineage (NCBI taxonomy): Eukaryota > Viridiplantae > Streptophyta > Magnoliopsida > Lamiales > Orobanchaceae > Phtheirospermum > Phtheirospermum japonicum. Next base: position 575,536 of record BMAC01000700.1, read on the forward strand.
GAACGATATGCAACTCATATTTGGTATTCTGGATGGTGATAAAAAATAGACCTATTTAAGGGGAAGAAGATAGAATGGAGCTTCTGCACGAGGATGTTCACGGGTGACAGTCTTTTAAATCAGGAGTTGATTAAAGACAATCTAAAGAATGTGCTGAATGGACGTGGTGGTGACGCATTGCCAAAAGATACTGATGATGTTGTGCGGCTTTTTTCTGCCTTCTTCTGTTTGTAACTGTATTTTCCCACGTAAAGGAGTTAAATTAACATGGGGTTAGGTAGAGTTTGTCGAAAACATTTACGATATGAGGAAGTACAATTGGAGCGGTGAGATATTAACCTTGCTCATCGAAAACTTCTGGTACGTTAATTATCCATTAACGTATCATGCAGTACTGGTTATGTGAGCATGCACATATCATAGACGAAAGGGATAATCTTCTCTCCAGGATCCCACGGTTGGTGAAGTGGCACCTACCGAAGATGAAATATGTGGTTACGAAGGGCCTGTTATTGGAGATTGGACAAGATCATGTATTTTTCTAGTGTAAAATGGTAATGGATAAAGAGTAGTGTAGGAATAGATAGTTGTAGAGTATTTCATATATTTATATGGAATGATGTACTACTCTCGCCCAACGTTTTTAATAGCAAGTGATTTATGTAGTTGCAAATGTAACACCCATGAATGTAATGGTTTTTTAAAATTATAAACAATCGTGGAATACAAATTATAATTCCCCACGAAATGAAAATAACTTATTAGAAAATGTGAACTATTATGTTGTGTCACTGCGGCGTACATGCATTACGAGAAACCTGTACTAATCTATTATACTAAACTGCAATACTAAACCAATTATGCACTACAAACATAAACTATACATACGGGGGCTGTATGGAAATTCAAAAAAACATATTTTTAAAAACAAACCCTGAGTAGGTTTTGTGTTTGAACTTATAGTTTATGATTCATAACAGATTTTTGTTTAGCCTTTTCAAGTTCACTCCTCGATGCTGGATGAGTTTAATTATTTATGAATTTGTGTGATCTCGTAGGTTTCTATGCCTTGTATATTGGTGTTGGTGTATTGTTTGATTTCTATTCCAGGGTATGATTATAGTAGTTTTGAATATACGAAGTTTTTTATGTGTTGTTAACTAATAGACCTGCGCACAACATTAATCTAATTTCGTTTTGTACAGGTTATTGCATGCGAACTTCATTCGACCCTGCTGGACTTGAGTAGTTACGAAGGACTGATGAATTTGAAAGCCAGCAAGAAGGACTTAGAAGGGATGAAGGCTGCAAAAGCTGCACATCGGAGTAATGATGGTGATAGTCATGTTGGAAATGGTGAAGGGGATCGAGAGCAAGAATTTAGAGGTCTCGAGGGAGAGGCTATCGCAGAACAAAAGCTATATGCGTCCCTCTTGAAAACTCACAATGAGATGTAGTCAAGAAATGATAGAGTGGAGGTAAAGAACAAAGGGTTGAAAGAATAAAAAGAATGTTTGCAAGACGTTAGTAAAGCTATACATGCAGTACCTATAAGTATCTCAGAACCAACACTAGATGGCAAGAAAATTCCATACGGTGAACTTGTGCTGAAGTTGAAGAGAGTAGAAGAAGAATTAAAAATAAAGGATGAAAATATCTGGTGCGTGAGTGAAGAGCTAGCGACGAAGACGGACCAACTGTCTGAGCTCCACGGAGAATATGATTTAAGGTCAAAGGAGCTTCGAGAATCGAAGAAAAAACTTTCTCAACTTGAGGAGAAGCTTCGGGAGGAAAAAAAGCACAATCAAATACAATTGGAATTGATTAACAACCTTGACGACAAGAGTGTTGAACATAAACTACACAACTCTGTGAGCTATTTTTTGTATTTTCAAGTTTGTTCAACCATAAAAAAGGGTCATTTGTTGTGTAATTTTATGCAGGTGGTATGTGGATGTTGTCTAACCAGTTGTGCATGCTCTAACACAGGGATAACCTCCTATTAGTCCAAATGTACATTCTGCACGTACTCCAGATCCGGTGTGTGCATCAAAGGCGGAACAAAATTCAATGATAAGGAGGATCAAGAGGAAACATAGGAAAGGCGTGGTTGATGACGACTTCGAATATGGGCCAAGTTCGGCTCTAGGAAAAAAGAAGATCCGATAGTTTCAATCGATGCACTGAAGTATAAAGATAAGGTAACTTTTCTACGGATGCTTGACAAAAAGTTTGGTGGGCATTGTGCACGATACTTATCCGACAAATGTCTGACTGTGTTATTGGAGAAATACAACAAGGGAATCAAGTAAGTGGTTATAAAATTACATTTGGTATTTCGATTCGATGTATTTACAACCAGTTTTGTAAATATTATATCTAAAGCGTACTTTATGAAAAGTAAGTTTGGGTAGTTTTGAATATCGTACTATGTTTTTTCTTAACAATACTTATTATCATAAGAAATTTGATTGCTTGTCTGGTGCAGCGAGACTATTTTCCACGACGTGGAATCCGTTGTCCTTGTGACCGTGCAAAATATCTTAGATATACTAAAGGGGGTGCACATAAGAAACTGCGTAAGTGTGAATGGGTGTATAATGACCTTTCATATAATTTTCACATAAAGTCTTGGTTTGTGTTTTGAAGGTTCTAAATTATGTGGCGTAGAATTAAAATATGTCCATTTACATTTACATTACAAGGTTGTTGATGCTTACGTGGTACACCTAATGAGGACTTGTAGGCCAAAAAAAAGACATTACAATTATTCGAGCGGATTGTTGGGTAAGTATCATCACACCTAAACTCAAAGGATAGGATTTGAATTATGTGTTGCCTCCAATTATAACAAAACATAATAAAACTATGTATGTTTTATGCAAACATGTATCGTTAGGCAGAATAGCGAAGAATTGATAGATGATGTTGTGAAAGCGTCGTGGAACGAGGAGGCCCTGATTTTATTTCCAGTGTTGTCCACTGAGAACGAGAATGGGTTGGGAGCCAAACACTATACATTGTTGGTTTTCGACATCGAGAATGAGCATTGGAGGTTTTATAATTCGAAGAGACCTCGTAAAAGCACTATCATAGATAAGTGCCTCACTTACGCGGTGAAACTGGTACGTTGTCGAAAGATAGTTAGGTTAGAAAATATGATATTCCAACAACTTCTAAGCATTTAGATTGTTGCGCTTAAAAGCTAATGCAGGTTCCTTTTTTGTCAATGCAGAAGACGATCATTGATGCTAAGTCTAGTGAAAAGTCAAAATAAACCTCTAGCTCTTGACTAACAATGTCAATTGCCAGTTATCCCAGTTAATGGGCTACACAAGGTCAAACGTAAGAAATTTAATATGCGGACTAATTTTTTTAAAGATTAATTGAACTACATATACACCAACACTAAATGTTTGCGTGAATTCCGCAGGAATGACTGTGCGATATTTACATGCTACTTCGTGAAACATGTAAGTGTTGAACCAAGACTTTCCAGTTGCAGTTGGCAATGATGTAATGAATAGATTCAAGGCTAAAATCATTGAAGCATTAGTTACACCAACTTTTTAGTAATTTCTGAACCTTTGTTAGCTAATCTAATTTAGTGTTTATTTTGTGTCGATGACAACGAGTAATAGTACATTTACAATGATGATGTCTGAGGTAAGTTTGATCATGAATACAATGTGTCTACGTTGGTGGGTTTGGATGAAATAAAAAGTATTTCAACACATCTCGTGCCTAGAATAATCATGATATATTTTCTTGTTGAAGGCATTTTGTGTAAAATACTATGAACTGTATCAAGTACATGGTAAAAATCTTAATTTACAAACTACCCTGTAACAATATACAAACTACTCTCTGAAATAATGTGAACCTGAGCTATAATATTGTGATAATTCAATATTACTCTGATCTAGTACATCATGATTTGTCAAATATATTTTGTTCAAACAGTTTTAATTACAAATGTTAAATACTCTGCAAAATGTCAAATAACCTTACTAGTTTTTCTTTAGAAAATACGCTACCCTGGAAAGATTATGCGAGAAAGTAATATATATGGTGTAGACATTTAATAAATTCTACTTCAAAATACTAAACTACTCTTAAATGCCAAACTATTCTGTCAAGTTCCCAATGAAATTTAAACTCCGCCAAAATAACCATACCAAAGGTTTGCGTTGATTTTAAACTATTACAAACTACGAAACTGTAATACTAAACTACTCCGTCTGAATTGGTAATCCGATAATGAAATAGCTGGGCAAGTAATTTCCAAAAAATTACTTGGAAATTCTGAACTAATCTCAAACAGCATCCCTGGTAAGTTCTAACTACTTTGACATATTACACACCCATAAGAGGGTTATACCAAGTGAATTGTAAACTACATCGAAATATGAAACTGCAATACAAAACTACTTTGACAGAATTATTAATTCGAGAAAGTAATATATATCACTAGTGCAGAAACATCATTCTAGAACGCCCTGTTTCTGCACATCTAGAATGCCCTGCTGAGGCGTTCTGTCTGGAGCTGTTCTAGAAAGTCTGACAATCTAGAACGCCCTGCTGAGGCATTCTAAGATGTCGGACTTTCTAGAACGGTTATCGGAGATGTTTTAGAAAAAAAATTCAGTCGTTCTAGAAAGTTGTTTTTACCGGTTCCCTATTTTGGAAAATACTTATCTAGAACATCTTATGAAACAGACGTTTTAGAAAGTATATTTTCCAGAACGTCTTAAAAAATAGACGTTCTAGAAAATATACTTTCCATAACGTCTTAAGAAATAGACCTTCTAGAAAGTTTGTTTTCTAGAACAGATTTTTGATATCCGATCTAGATTTTACAGTTTTGGAATTCCATTCCAGATTCATTTTTCCAGGCCTACTCATATATTACAATTGTATTACCTATTTAAATCACAAAACACATGTCGTTTATATAACCCCAAGATCAAACAACACATGTCATTAATCACAATAATACACAATCACCATAAGATGTCAAATCAAACAACACAAGTATCCAAATAAACGATCACCAAATCTTAAAATAGAAATCACCAAAACACGATGATTATACCAAGTTTTAGTTCAATCGCTATAAAAAAAATGAAAAGGCAATTGAAAGAGGCTCAAAAATTCAATTTGTTGAAGCCGTCTAGGTCTTCCCAACATACTTTACAGGATAAGACGAATCGTCTTTGCACACTACCTTGTCAAGAACAGAAATAGGGCTCGAGTACTCTGGAGGAACAAAACCAAGTCGTGAAACTGCTTTGTGTACAAAGTGATTGATCAGTAACCCCACCTGCAAATAAATACCATCATCTTAAGCTGTATGAATGGATGAATAAGATACAGAAATAGAACATTATTTTATTTCTTATACTAGAAATTTGAACTAAGACGAAGAGAAGTATCCACCTTTAATATTAATTCATATTCACAACAAATCACATGCAGTGGGTTTTCTACGATTAAACAACAAAAACAATATGAGGACCTCTATTTCTACTCAAAAAATTAAACATTAGATCCTAAATCATAAATTTAATCCAATGCATACATAATACAGATAATAGAAACAAGTTACTAGATATACCTTATTTTGTATAATTTATACGGATTAATTGTGTAGGTTTGCCAAAGAGAATAACTTCAGTAAAAAGGACAATAATCTGGGATTCTTGTCTAATACAACTTATCATCAAGGGTTCACTAGAAAGAGAACGAGATTCGTGATTCCGCATAACAGACAAACGTCTTACGTTTGGCAATTTTCTAATTACCATAAAATCCCTGCTCCAAAAATCAAAGGCTCGGACTAAGAATATCCTTGCTCGTTGTTCAAGAAAACCTGGCTCTCGGAATCCAAGACTCGGTATCAACTGCATTGTTGAGAGGTTAAGTTTCAGTTAGTGTTTTGCCTAACATCGAGTATTTTGCACTCGCGACCTTGGGAGCTAACCTGGACTTATTATGAGTGGATAATGTCAACTTTTGGTTGGTTCAGGGGTTAAACTACAACAAATCATATATTTCGGAGAGCAAAACGTGTATTTTCAACGTTCAGTGAAAAATGTTAGGGAAAAACACATTTAATCATAAAAGTACTTGAGATTTAATACTCAAATCTTTGTCCATGACCAACTCAAGAACAATACTCTCATTGCATTACGATCTACTAATTATGTTCCTTTTATAGTTCTGTCTTATTTTGGATAGATGCAAATTATTGTGGCACCACATGTATCAAGAAAAAGCAGATACCTAGCATTAGTGATGGCATTATCCTCATAAGTTGTCCACGTGCAGTAAAAAACTCAGAGCCTATCTAAATACTGCAATCAAACAGGTGGAGCCAATGTCCAAATGGAGTCATATATATATGTAAAGGGAAACTACTAACGAGTTCAAGTTGGATATCACACCTTACTAACATGCCATGAATAAAACTCTCAGAAATTCACTATTTCTCATGGTACTAATCATTAACTAAAACCCATACAGTCAGGAGGATCAAACCAAAACTACCATTTTTCTGTTCACATGTGAGAGCAAGTTAGATATGAAGTATATTTGACTAAATCCAATTTGACAAAAATTTCACTTCACTTATTTCTCAAGAAGGATTTGTTTTCCAATTAATACTGAGCTAATAAAACATCACATTAAAGTGTTTTCGCCATGATACGTACAACCACATAGTATCTTTACCCTCACCAACACAATAATTTGCAGCTTATAACAATTACCATCTTTTCTCTTAATACCAGTTTTACCCAAAAGGTTTTCTTTTTTCTTCCGAACACACATATCATGGGAATTCTGAGCATAATATCTATATAATAGCATTTTTAATTGAAACAATGATCTATATTAATGTTCATAAATAATTGAGATAGTGAACTTATCTCCATTGAAGCGATTACCTTTCTATATCTTTTGTTACTAGGATCAAATTTGCAAAAAATAAGTCACCATTTTTATCTTGTATACATGAAATGCGTGGCTCTCCTGATATATAGTTTTGCTCGGAATTTTGGCTTGGGCTAAAGCCTCGGTCTCTTGACTCATCTATCTTTGCTAAACCCCTACTCCCAAAAGCACTACATACAAAATAAAAATCTAAAACTCATAATTAGTATGTGATAGGAAGAGAGTATTTTTACGTTCCCAAAATCACATAAATCTCACTCTACGCCTTTAATCCGAAATATATAAAACATGCAACCGAACAAATCACATTTCACGCCCAAGGCTTCACACTTGAGATATAATATAGACAAAAGATTATTAATTTAACTTGTTTTTTTATTTTTTTAATAATGTGAAGATCACTCATATGAACTCCACAACCCATAGCTTAAGTAGAAATAATAAAATGAAATTTGGCAACTTACCTAAAGCTGGAACAGACTTGTCATTGAGATATTTCTCCGGGAAAAGGCCTATGATGTAACTGATGTTGAATATAGCAATGCGCAACAGAATCCTTGTCTGATCAAATGAAATAACAATCTGAGCATTCCACCTTGCCCACAGAAGAATATAATTTATAACAAAAAGCATATTTGCACCAAGCATTCAACCTTCACTACAAGAATTGAGGTTAAGAGGGAGGACAAAATTGGGAGGACATTTGTGTCGTCCCTATAGGTAGGACACATAGGCACGACATCCAAATGTCCTTGCAATAGGTTCCATAACCTATTGGGAGGACATTTGTCCTCCCAATAGATAAAATGTCGTTGCTATATGTTCTACTTTTAGGGACGACATTTTGTCCTTCCTACAGGTATAATAAGTCGTCCTTATATGTTCTACCTTTAGGGACGACATTTTGTCCTTTCTATAGGATATAATAAGTTGTCCCTATATGTTCTACCTTTAGGGACGATATTCTGTCCTTCCTATAGGATGTAAAGTCATCCTAAAAAAGAGTATTTAATTATCTTGACCAACCGTGAATAAATACCCAACCAACTGAATTAATGTCTTAAATATTAAAAGGACAAGTCCTCCCAATAAGTTTAAAATGTCCTCCCAATAGCTCACAATTTCTTTAACACCCAACAGAGTACCATTTCATTCGAAATGTTAGTATCTTTCTCCAAACACTCTCCACAACAACAACAATATAACAATGTCAACATCATCAATATCAAGCACAATGCAGCAATATCAACAACAATGGCAGCAATATCAACAATAATGGCAAACGATTTTTGAGAAAAACAAAAAAGGTGTAAATTAATTCTTCTCCTTTCTACAATTATATGTAATCTAATTTTTAGTTGAATATAATTTCATCATCATCATGTAATGAATCATAAACTGCAAAAGCTTAAGTTATATTGTTGACTTTACTAGTTGTATAAATAGTTAGAATAATACCCCAATAACTTTTAAAATTTTCAAATGTCCCTAGGTTTGCATAAGTACCTAACAAAAATTTCATCCTATAAGAATCTAATTTGTAATGGAAAAAAAATATCATGACCATTTGTAGTTTTAAATGATGATTGCTTTTGTTTTTAATTTATAATATTATCAAACTAAAATCTATTTACCTACTTCATTCATGCCACTAATGTATATTTTCGTATTAAAAAAAATGGTAAATTAAAATGGTTGTAGTAATTTTTGTGAATAACAGTAAAATGGAGGAGTAAAGAAATTACCTAATAACTTTCGGTTCTTTTCTTTTTCAGGATATCAAATATAGTGATGGACAAGACATGGATGCATATTACGAATAAGATGTCCACAAAGTTCAGGCGTGGAGTGAGAGAATTTATTAACAAATGTAGGCCTCTTGTGAATAAGAAAGGCTTGATTAAGTGCCCGTGCAACAAATGTTTAAATATGAATTCTCATAAGTTAGAAGTTATTCAAATTCATATTCAGAGACTTGGGTTTGATGCATCATATGATACTTGGATTCACCATGGCGATTGCTCACCGGAACACCAACCTGGTCCGTCACACCAACCTGGTCCGTCAGACGTTGACTTTGAAATGATGGATGACATGATAAATGTTATGGATGACTTGTACCAAGATGATGAGTACTGATTTGCATCTTTTTGTACATATTTTCATTCTCATTTTTGTTTCACGTTGCGTGTTTTTCGCTTGCTTTTTGTTGTTTTAGGAGTCGGATTGGCCGTTTTTCGTATTTCTATGTTTTCTTAGTTTTTGTACGTTTTCTTATTTATTTTCGTAGTTTTTTTTTCACGTTTCCGTTTTTCTTGGCCGTAGGACGTCCAAGCGGGGCCCACGCTCGTTTGGGATCGTTGATACTCGACTCGGGAATGGACGGACAAAGCAAGGAAGCGCAACGGACGAGGTTCGATGAACCGGCGGATGCGAAAAGGACGAAAAATCGAGCCGGGCGCTGGAATCCAGTCGACCGACTGAATGTTCAGTCGATCGACTGACCTTTAAGTCGATCGACTGAACCGGCTGAAATCGACTGGATTCCAGAGAATTTTGAAGTTTTTGACATGGCAGTCGATCGACTGCCTACTTGGTCAATCGACTGCCGTCGATCGACTGGTGCCCCAAGATCGACTGAATTACAGGGCTTTTGGCCATTTCGACACAGCAGTCGATCGACAGCCGACAAGTCCGATCGACTGCAGTCGATCGACTGCTTTTTCTCAGTCGATCGACTGAAAAGCAGGAATTTTGAAGATTTAAGCAATCATACGTCATTTCAAGTGGCCAACTTGCAGCTCATAGCTTTCTTCCCCAGAAAGCTCACCAAACAGCTTTTTCTTCAGTTTTTCATGTTTTGCTCATTTTAATTCCTAAAAATTCTAGTAATTAGGTATAGATTAGTTAAGTTTAGATTTAAGCTAGTTTATGTTCAAGCTTTGTTTCAAGCTATCTTTTGTGAAGATCCATCAACTTCCCAGCTTTATCATTCAAGCTTTTGTGTAATCAACATTTGGTAACTTCTTTCCTTTAATTTAGTTTCATTTCCATGATTATTTCCTTTTAATATTGTGTTGTGCTTTGGATCATAGTTTAGTATCTCTTGTGTTTTTCAAACTTTAAATTCATTTTCTAGCTTTCTAGCTTATGAACTTATGCTTTTAAGTTATTAAGTTATAATCAATTTCTAATTTAGTAAAAGTTGTTAAGATCTTCCTTTAAAACCCTTAATTGATGTTAAGTACTTATGTTGACTTATTCAAATAAGTTGACTTTAATTTTCCCTCCATTTTACTAATTTCAAATAATTAAGTTTTAATAAGTTAATTAGTTTAAATTGATCGTTTTTAATATAAGCTTTAATTTCCTTTAAATGTTTTAATGTTTTTAAATCTTAAGTTTCAATTTAAATCTTAGTTATAAAACCGAACAATGATTATCGCTTTTCTAGGTTAAATTAGTTTTAGAAAAACCGACGATAAGAACGATAAAGAAAACCGAAAGCCGATCACATCCATCCTCGAGAGACACGACTCGGGACAACTCACCGCATCTACAGTCGACTCCGTACTATTGCGGAGACGATTTCTAGAGCGTCGAGAAATCTTCGATCAAATTTTGGCGCCGTTGCCGGGGATGGATTAAGGCCAATGGCATTCTTAATTATTCTTATCGTCGTCGAAAATAATTAGTTAGCAAATTGTTTTACATTCGATACGCGTGATCTTTTTGTTGTTGTTGTGTATGCAGGGTAGACGATCGCTCAGACAGGAGTTGACTCCATTCTTGCCGAACCCCGAAAGGTTGCGACGAGACGCACGAGCCGCTTCAAGGCAAGACACGTCCGACGTCCCGTTGCCTCCTTTACTATCTTCATCAATAGACGAGCCAAACATGGCCACTCCGTTTGAAAACCCGACACCCCCTACCCCTACCCACGACAACCAAGGGGTTCCGCCTCCACCGGTGTCGACCGGCCCCGTAACGTCACCTCAAGCGGCGACTCATCAAGACCCGCATCCAGTTTTCGCGACGACGTTCGACCAAGGGGGAAATGGTTTTACGAACCAAGACCCCCAAAGTTCGAACACACAGTTTCACGGGACGCCCTACCAAGGCCCGATAATCGAAGGGCCACCGTTCCCATATCAATCGCCGTTCCAAGTCCCGAGACAATTTAACCAAGGACCACACTACGCCCCTCACACGCACGAGCCTCGATTTCCGCATCCGATGGGGCCCGTGCCTCAATTCCGAAATCCGATACCTCAAAACTATCCACGAGCGCCTGCCGTCAACGAAAATCCTTATGCCGCTCGTGATACCGGAGGGCACCCTTTCGCCACTCCCGACGGGGGCCCTACCAACAGTATAAAAGAAGTGTCGAGGCRGTACATGGGCGATTTCTCCTCTTGTATTCGATTGAGCTCCGAGGCTCTCGAATACGACTTGCGGCCGATAGACTTGAACCGACTACCTACGTTCCACGGCTTACCGAACCAAGATGCCCTTCAATTCCTACGAGTCTTTTCATATACGGTGTCGAGCTTTCCGCGCCAAGGGCTTCATATCGACCAAATCAAAATGAGATGTTTCCCATACACGATGAAAGACAAGGCCGTGGATTGGCTCATGACCTTGCCGTCCGACTCCCTTAACAATTGGGACATGGTCACCGAGCGATTCATGGAAGAATACTATTCCCAAGAGAAGACGGCCGACTTTAGAGCCAAGATTGCCTCGTTCCGACAAGCGAGCGACGAAACTTTCTACGAGGCATGGGAGCGATTCAAGGGGTACCTTACTAAGTGCCCACACCATCGGTTTACCGGCGACTTCTTGAATCAGTTTTTCTATAATGGATTGGCATTCGCATCGAAGCGAATGGTGAACAACGCCGCCGGGGGGAATTTAGACGGCCGATCAACGAGGGAATTATACGACATCTATGTAAACATGGCCGCCGATGATCAACGAATGAATATCTTGGAGCGGAAGGAGCACGTAAAAGAGGTCTCGACAAGTGCCGAGCCCGAGTAGGCCCGCAAGATCGCCGAGCTAGAAAGCCAAATAGCCTCCCTCATTCAACCGCAACCATTCCCGAATTTAATGGAGATTTGCCCCTCGTGTGGCACTTCGGGTCATGGGGCAAGTGCATGCCCTAAAGCTTACGAACAACCGAGCGGATTCGACGAGCAAGCTTATGCGGTACAAGGTTATCAAGGCTATCGACAAGGAGCTCCATACCTACGAAGGGACCATCCTAACTTTAGATACGGAGACACGTCCCAAGCTCTAATGCCA